>JAVJIF010033077.1:0-132203 GCA_038442645.1 Agave tequilana
AGACGTTATAGTGGAAATCCTTCTGTGTGAAGGTGAGGACGTAGAGCAGTGGCTCGAGCCCCAAAATATTTCTTTGTGTTTGCGATTAATCCACTATCTCCAAACTCTCTCTCTTTATATCTTGCATTTATTCATATTGTTCATATCATTTATATGCTTGGTATTGTTTGTTGTATTGAACCAAGAGAGCTTTACATAGCACCTCAACTCTTATTTAGAGGAATTTAGAGGAGATAGTCTAGAGCCCTTCACTGGGAATTCGGCTACACTCTTCGGTTACACTGAGTGTATTGCAATTTATTTTTAATTTCGCATCATTTGTCATTAGATTTACCATGCACCTATTCACCCCCTCTAGGTGTACTTTCAATTGGTATCAGAGCATACACTCCTGATATTAGGTTAACTACCTAGGAGTGAGATCTTAATTAGCAAATCTATTTTTTCTTTTGCACACATATTGTTTACACACACTCATGGATTACCTTACCCCTCCCATGTTTGATGTTTCTAACATCGATATGTGGAAGCTTAGAATGAGTGCTTACTTAAAAACCCTAGGCTTGCATATTTACCTTGTTGTTACCAAGAAATCTTATCTTGATATTAGCAAGCATATAGAGGCCAATGCAGAAGTCCTAATGGCACTTAGAAAGCCACTAAGCAAAGAATATCTTTCTATGGTTTCTTATTGTGATTCCACTTTTGCAGTGTGGAACACCTTGACCTCTCCAAAGCTTCAAACGTCAAACATTATGGAGAAGGAATCTAGTGAGGATGAATCCGAACAAGCTTGCTACATAATCCAACGGAATGACTCCCTTGAGGTAATTCAGAAACCCCAACTAGATGATAGTGCTAGTTCTTCCAGTTGATGACTATATGGATGTCGATGCTTTAAATGAAGAACTATCTCTTGTGTGTGAAAACTTACTTGAAAAATACAAAATTTTGAAAAAAGAAAATTATTAAATTAAATAAAGAAAATAAGGATTTATATTCAAAACTTATATGGCTTTGTAAGAGAGGGATGAGTTCCAATGAAGGGACTCATTGAAATCCCAACTGACCTTGTTTTAAATGAAAACAAAATTTTGAAAAACAAAAAATGATTGTAATGATATTTTGAAGAATAATGAGATTTTGTCTTCAAAACTTGATTTTTGTTGTAAAAAAAAAAAAACCAATCTTTGAAAAACAAAATTGCTTCTATTTCAAAAGAATTAGATTTGATTTCTAATAAAAATAAATCTTTAAAAAAATGATTTAAATTCACATGTTTGCCATGCTTCACCATCTAGTGTACCTATTGCATACTCCACCTCTTTTTCTATTATTGAAAATTATATATGCGTTTTAAATAAGAGTGTTGATTGTTTGGCTCCACTTTGAGCCAATGTGCCATGAACACACACGGTTGGAATTCATGTTTCGTAAGAAACATGCTCTTCACATACATGCCCACCATACACGACATACACATGCTCATCATGCTCACACAATGATTCCATGTATGCTCATGTGTACACTTGTACACATTATGAACGTAGGGCCACCTTGTAAAGTTTTGTTATAATAGAGTACATAATGTAAATTTTGCAAATAAATTTGTTTGGGTTAGGAAAGGTTCTAACCCCCATAGATCCAATAAAGTATGGGTACCAAAATGCACTCCTATTTTATTTGATGTAGGTGTGGGTTCTCACATGACGTGAGAGGTGTTAGTGCCTTGAGGTGAATGCGTTCCGAGCTATATGGTGACACTTTTGGATGCGTCACTTTCAAAGAAAGTTTGGTGAGAGGACCACCATGGTTTGGAGATCTAGAGATTAGCCCTAATGATTTTGATAATTATTTCTAACTCCTTATTTGTTTACATGCTTTTAGATTATTGATTTTTAGCATGTCATGTTTTAATGTTCATTATGTTAAACGCCATGATAATTAGACTTATAACATACACGTATAGTAATTGAGATATACCCAAGTTCATATGGATCTATATTTTGTGTTCTCACTATAGTTTAACTATTATATTTATCATAATTCTAAAAGATGTACATTTACATAATGATTATATTGATTTTTGTTTATGATTTTGCACTTCATGGTTTTCATTACATATTTAGATGTAGTTTTCATTAAAACTTGTTCATATACTCGTACAACTAGTGAGTCACATTTGATTATTGTAAGTTTGTGCCTAATTGCTCATTTTTTACCCATTAGATGTACTAGTATAACCTAGTTTTAATGATTCTTGCATTTCAACTTGTATTCCCTATTTTGTACATGGTTTCATTTTAATATGTCTAGTTTCATGTATATGTTAATTTTAGTTAAAATTTTAGATATACATGTATACCCTTGAGTCATTTGCTTTTCATGCAAAATTCTTTGTGGACTCATTTGTGTTTAGGGATATGTATGTACACCTTTAGTTTGTGACAAAACACACATATGCCTTAAAGTTGGAATTATTATGATGAAAATTAAATTTCTATGATTTTCATATTCTTTTATTTCATATTGAGCTTCATCGCCTATTTTAATGATTTTATTGATTACATGACTCTTGCACTCACAACATTCTTGTTTACTTATGATTTTTATTTTCATGAGGTTTATATGTGCTTTATAGACTTTGAGTGTCATTGTTGAGTGATTTTCATATTTTCATGGATATATACTTGTTTTATTCCTTACTTGAAGGATTTCGTACTAGTTTTCAAGTTTTATCATAAAATTAGCTGCGTATTTCTTCATTTTTGAAGAGTTTTCAAATATGTTAATTATTTTTTAATCCTACTTTTGAAAAACCCTTCCTTCCAAGGGCGGACGGATGGGCGACCATGCCTTGTGAGCCTTATTGAAAATCTTCTTAACTTGTGCATGAATAGGTGAATAGGTATGAGTTATACACTGATCCTCTTTATGTTTTCAATTGGTATCACAATTGATATTTTTCATTTTTGTATAATCATTTGTGTTTTTCTATATGTGTATGCTTCAAACTTCAAATAGTATCAATTCGATTGGTATTTATATTTTCATACATATATATGTGATTTGATTATGCTTACAATATCTTTACATCTTAAAGCACAAATTATGTTTATGCTAAGCTTGATTTTTACTTCTTAATGTCAATTATTTTTTAATTGGTATCTATATAAGCTTATGCATTATTTTTATTGGTATTTCATAAAGCGGGAAAAATTCATATTTTATCTTTTAATTGGCATCTTTCAATCGATTTTATTTTCAATTGGCATCTTACTCCCATTCTTTATAATGAAAAATAGTTTGTGTCGGTATATGCTAACATTTTTAATATTGGTATAATATTTCATTTTAAATTGGTATCTATATTGATGTGAGTAATGTTTACCTAAAACAATTTGGTTTTTGCTTTAAATTGGTTATTACTTTCAATTGGTATCAAGATTTTCAATATATATATATATATATATATATATATATATATATATATATATATATATATATATATATATTCAATTGGTATCAAAAACATATAATGTTTCATCTTCTATTAATATCAAATTTACAAGACATTTTAAATTGGTATCAAGATATTTTCAATTAGTATCTTTTATTATCTTAAAAATTTTGTTTACTTTTAATTGGTATCTCAAAAATGTTTTGTTTATTTTCAATTGGTATCATAAATTGGTATCATAATGTTTCGATGTATACCTTTATCATAAATTGATATATTTTTCAATTGGTATCACATTGTTCTGATATGTATTTCTTATATGCAAGGAAAGCTTAACATCTTTCTATATATAGATTCATGTTGAGTGTATTTCACATTGAGGAGCTTGACCTCTTTTCTCTATGTTTTACATGTGTGTAGGGGGAGCTTCACATCTCCTTTTATACATAGTATATTATGCGTTATGTGATTAGGATTTAGTCATCTCTTTTTCATGTAATGCATGTATACAGGGGAGTTAACTTACGTCTCTCCTCTTCATGAATGTATATCGCATATTCATCCTTTTTGTTTGATTTGAAAAAAAGAGGAAGAAATTTTTTTTTGAGCTTATTTATGCTCCTTTGTTGATGATTTGACAAAAGAGGGAGAGAAATTTAGAGTTTCATGTATGCATGTTTTGAGAATTTATATATGCATGTTTATGTCATTTACATGCATGTTTATTTTTTCAATAGGTATCAGAGCATATATGTCTTGTTTAAATATTCTTCATTTATGCATATATGTGTTATTTGTGTTATGCATTCATTGAATATCTTTATTGATTTTTGCTATGCATGAGTTAAGGGAGAGCTTCTATGAAGCTTAACTCTAATCCATGAATATATAACTCCATGAGTTTTGTAATCATCAAAAAAGGAGATTGTTGGCCCAGAGGCTCATCACTCTAGTTTTGATGATGATTAACTCATGTAGTTATAGTTTACTAATAATCTTGTGTTTAAATAGTTTCGGTGATTGATCAAGATATTAGTAAGTGATTAGCTTCAAAGAATAAGTTTTAGAGCTTTCACATGTTGATTCAAGAGCTCGAGTGTCAAGATCGCATCTAGTACAGGTTGGAGTCAAGCTCGTTGGATCGCGTTTGGATCGAGTCGACTTGGAGAAGGAGTTCTACAAGAAGACCTCGGTTTGTGTTTAGTATGTTTAGATCATTGTAAAGATTAGATGGTATTGATATGCTCAAGTTCACAAACAAACATAAGTTTTAAAGTTATTGGTTTTAGTTTTTGGTTTAATCGATTTTTAGATTTCATGTCAAAAACATAGATATATATATATATATATATATATATATATATATATATATATATATATATATATATATATATATTATATATATATATATATATATATTATATCTTATATGTATATTAGATTCTGTCCATATACAATATGCTTCAAAGTTATTTCAATATCATATTTTTGTATTTACATGAGTTTTGGAGAAAACGGTTTTCCATTTCAAAAATTCAAGTTTTGGAAAATACAGATTTTTGTATAAAGCCTAATTTCAATATCACAAATATAGTTCAAATTGTTTATAATATGTGTTGAATTTTTATCACACATATTTGTATTTCAAAGATCTAATAAGAACTTAATTTTGTGAAATTTATGTGATTTTATGGGATTTAGTTGAAATTAAAAAGACAAGTTTTCAATACCTATAAGTCCCAGCCAGATCAACTGGCGGTCGACCGGACCAGTGGTCGGTTAACCGGAGCGTTGACTGATGTCAGGAGGACGTGCACATGGCCAGCGATCTCGTCCTGTCGACCGCGCAGTCAAGCGACTGAAAGCATCCTACTCTCGGCTGGGGGCCGGTCGACCAGGCGGTCAACCGGAGGCATAATGGTCATAAAAATGACCATTGGTCGGTCGATCGGAAGGGCATTTCTGCCCTTTCCTGGCTGCCAACGGCAATTTTTGAGGGGTTATAAATAGCCCCCCTCTTGAGTTGTTTTAGATAAGTTTTTAGAGAGTAATTTTTCTCACCTTTATAAGTGTTTAACAACAAGTTTTTAAAAGAGTTTTGGGCTAAAAGATTTTATCTTTATTTGTTTTAAAGGGTTGGAAAAATAAAGAAAAGGAGAGTCTCTGGGAATTAGTTTTTGATCTTCATTTCTATTTCATTCTAGAGTTTTTCTTTATAATTTGATTTCCAAACTCCTTGTTTTCTCACACTTGAGCTATCATATCTATCCTATTTATAGGATCTTTTGTTTTGTGAGAAATTGGTTTGTGGTTTGTTGAGACCACTAAGAGTTGTAACCCTTTCTTTTGCTTTGGCTTTATGCCTTTCCCTCTAAGTGTAGAGGAAGTTGTTCAATTGGGTTTGTTGGTATCCCTCTATGTGTAGAGGTGATTGTAGTTGTTTGGCTAAGTACCCATCCCTTTAAGGGTAGAGGTGATTGTTGTTGTGCCTTGCCTCTTGGTAGAGATTGTGTTCGTTAGAGAGAGGAGTTGTGTACTCCAAGTTTGTATTACCAAATCCTCAGTGGAGATTCCCTGTGTGGGAAGTCCTGTGTGGACGTTATAGTGAAAACCTTCTGTGTGAAGGCGGGGATGTAGAGCAGTGGCTCAAATCTCGAAACATATCTTTGTGTTTGCGATTGATCCACTATATCCAAACTCTCTCTCTTTATGTCTTGCATTGATTCAAATTGTTTATATCATTTATATGCTTGGTATTGTTTGTGTGCCCTACTTGTGTTGAACCAAGAGAGCTTTACATAGCACCTCAACTCTTATTTAGAGAAATTTAAAGGAGATAGTCCAGAGCTCTTCACTAGGAATTCGGCTACACTCTTTGGTTACATTAAGTGTGTTGCAATTTATTTTTTATTCCTCATTATTTATCATTAGATTAGCCATACACCTATTCACCCCCTCTAAGTGTACTTTCATAAGCTTCTATCGCCTCCCGTTCTTGTGGATTCGACTCGTTTTAGCCTCTATGCTATAACGGAAGTATTGAGAAAGCCAAAGCACACATACTTTAAATATTATTTCAAAATATACACTTTTCGTGCGCGGTTTTTCCCTGATCCATCGCTGAATCAATGCTCTGATCTAAATTAAAATCCTTAAACTCAAGATCAAAACTTACTCTCCGTGTCTATTTCCATGCTCTCTTCATGCTCACTCGTCAAATTTTCATTGGAGTTGACCTCAAATGCTTGATCAGTCATATCCCTAGGTCATTTTCCAAGATTGAAAACATTGACCTCCTTTGTCATGTCTCCAAAGGTCAGTCACATAGACTCATTCCCATAGTTGATGATGGCATTTACTGTAGCAATGAATGGGCGCCCTTAGATGACTGGAGTTTGAGACCTTGAGTTTGACACAGGTTGGATTTCAAGCGTAATGAAGTCAATGGATAGATAAAATCTCCGACCCAAATGAGGATGTATGTGATTTCCCCTTTGGGGACTTTCACATATCGATAGGCTAACTGAATGGTTACTCGAGTAGGACACAGCTCGTCTAACATAAGTTGCTGGTATACTGAGAGAGGTACCAAGTTGATACTTGCTCTCAGGTCAAGAAGTGATCGGCTAATTTCTATTTGTCCTATGGTACAAGAAATTGTAGGACATTCAGGACTTTGTATTTAACTGGAATAGGACCAGACATAAGTTTGCTTATGTTGGTTGCTCAGAACACTTTCTTTGGCATATTCATTTTTCTCTTATTACTACACATATCCATAAGGAATTTAGCATATGCTGGGACTTGTTGGATTGCGTCAAGAAGAGGCATATTCAATTTGATCTGATTGAACATCTCGAGTATCTTTTTCATGTGCATGTTCTATTATTTTTTCCTCAGCCTGTTAGGAAAGAGTACAATAGGCTTGTGAACTTGATCAGTAGCTATGTCCTTGTCAGATGTTTGTGGAGAAGATTGAGATGAGCTAGCAGATGTGGAGTCATGAGTAGGATCAATTTGGATAGAACTTTTTGGCTGAGAGGCCTAATTGTCCACCTTCATTCCTGATCTAAGTGTATGAATAACATTACACTGGTTGATCTGTGAATCCTAAACTTCATAAGCTTGATTTGAATTCTTGGGGTTGACTAATGGTTGACTAGGTAAAGTATCCCTGGGTCTTTCACTTAGAGAATTTGTTAACTGACTCCTCTGAACTTCTAATATAGATATAGCATGTGTAAGGTTATTCAATGTATGTCCTTGATTTTGCATGAAGGCGGTTTAGGACTTCAGGGATGCCTCCATACTCTTCTCCAAATCACTGAGTTTTTTCTCCATTGGTGAATTTTAGAAGGGGAAGATGAAGCTTGACTGGGAAGGTGTACTTGACAATTGGGATGGTGAAGATTATTGGGAAAATTGGTCCTGGGAGGCCCCAAGAGAAATTCGGGTGATTTCTCTAACCGGGATTGTAAGTCTGCTAGTAGAGTTATGATGTGGTCTCGAGTAGGCCGCATTCATGTGCTCCAGCAGTACTTGATGAGTTTGAAAATGGGACACTCTTCGAAAACATGATTTGGTGCCTAACAATATGAACAATAGCTTGACTTTGGCTGGCTCTTTTATTTCTAGAGCCTTTATTCTTCTCATCAGAGTGGCAATCTTAGTTTTAGCAGTTATGGATAATTCTAAGGATTGGAGTGTTGGCCCAAAGGCCTTCCACTCTAGTTTTGATGATGATTAACTCATGTAGTTATGTATACTAATTATCTTGTAGTTTTAGTTTCAGATCATTAATCAAGATATTAATTGGTGATTGCTTCAACAAGATGGTTTGGAAGCATTCACATGGTGATTCAAGAGCCCGGACGTCAAAGATGATATCTAGCACTCATTGGAGTCAAGCTCGGTGAATCACAGTTTTGGATCGAGTCAACTTGAAGATTGCGCTCTACAAGAAGTCATCAGTACTTAGTTTAGTTTTGTGTTTAGATTCAAATTGTAAAGATTAGAATAGTATGATATGCTCAAGTTCACAACACACACGTTTTATGTTTTGGTTATCGGTTTTTGGTTTAATCGATCTTGGTTTGCATGAATAGATATTATATCAAAATAAGTTTATATGGTTTAATGTATATTAGATTTGTTCTATATACATGCATGCTTCAACTATTTAAACAAACTTAGTTTGATTATCTATTTCATGTGTTTTATGTTTTGGCATTTCTAAAAAATTATTTTTGGAATTAAAGTCAAAAACATGGATATGTATATGTTTTCATATTGGATTTATATCCATATGCAACATGCTTCAAAGTGTTTAAATATCATGTTTTTGTATTTGGATAAGTTTTGGACAAAATATTTTTCTATTCAAAAATCCAAGTTTTAGAAAATACAGTTTTTGATTTTTGATAAAATGTGTAAGACACAAAAATAGTTCTAAATTGCTTGATATTTGAGTTGAAACCTTTATTACATGTTTATATATCAATGCAAACTATTGAAACTATTTTTGGGGATTTTTATATATTTTACAAGATTTATTAAAATATTTTTAACTATTTTTCTGACCCAGTTTTTAACCCAGTCTGTGACTGACAGGCCAGGTCGGTCGACCGGATAGTCAACCGTACCAAGGGCCGGTCGACCGTTGCGATCGACCGACGTGCACAGCCCTGTGCACGTCTGGCAGACACGGGGGCGGTCGACCGATTTGTCGACCGGACCAGAGAGCCCTGCTCTCTGTATCTTTGGGTCGACCGGGCGGTCGACCAGATTGCTCCAACAGTCAGAAATCCGACCGTTGGCGGTCGACCGCTAAGCCTGTCAGGCTGACAGATCAGCCAAACAGCTATAATTTTCTGGGGACTATAAATACCCCATTAGTGGCCAGTTTTCCTAAAGTTTTTGGGGAACGAATTTTTCCTTACTCTCTAGTGTTTTTTACAGCAATCAAAAGAAGTTTTTGGGCCTTAAATTGAACAATCTATTTGGTGTTTTCTAGGGTTTGGACAAATCAAAGAAAAGGGTTTTTGGGAAAAGAATTTGATTAAACTTCTCTATCTTGGTTTCTTGATTTTTCCAAGGATTTTCTTTGAGATTTTGTTTTCCATTCCTTTGGTTTTCTCCACACTTGAGCTACATCTACTATCTCATTCTATAAGATCTTTGTGGGAGAAAGAAACTGTTTGTGGTTGTTGGTTAGACCACCAAGTTGTAAACCCTTAATTTGCTTGACTTTGTGCCTTTCCCTCATTGTGTTGAGGAGGTAGTGCAAGTGGGTTGTATCCCTCAAGTTGTGAGGTAATCCTTGTATTGTTTTGTGGTAATCCCTCAAGTTGTGAGGTGATTGTTTGTTGGCTTGGAGTTGTGCCTCAAGGAGGAGGTTGTGTTTGTAAGGAGAGGAGTTGGTACTCCTTGTAATTGTGATTGCCCCACTCTTACTCTCTCTCTCTCTCTTAACTTTGTGCCTTGCAATATTTCATATTGTTCATTCATATCTATTTGCTTGGCTAGCTTATGTGTGCATCCATTGTTGTAATTGCTATTAGTTTTTAAATTCCGCATTAAGTTCATTAGATTAGCATTATCACCTATTCACCCCCCTCTAGGTGATTTCAATTGGTATCAGAGCCTATGCTCCTGATATTTAGGTTTAACCACCTAGGAGTGAGATCTTGGTTTGCTAATCTTCATTTGCATTCTCTTTTGCACACATTTAGTTTGCACTCATGGATAGCCCTCCTATGTTTGACTTTTTTAGACATGATACTTGGATGGCCGAGATGAGTAGTCACTTGAAAAACATAGGACATCTAGTTTATCAAGCCACTACCAAAGAATCCCTCCCAAATAGTAGCAAGCATAAAAAGGCAAATGCATTAGCACTTAGGACACTTAGGGCATCTCTCAATGAAGATCTTTTAAATGTTTTTTGCTCATTATGATTCGGCTTTTGCAGTTTGAAGCATCTTGACTTCTCCCGAGCTTCTAAGGATTATTAATAAGATAAGGAGATCTAGGAGAGACATGTCCGACGAGCATTGCTTCATGGTCCAAGGGAAAGACTCCCTTGAGGTACAATCGGATTGTCAACTAGATGATAGCTCTAGTTCATATTGCTTTGGATGTTTAGAAGTTCAAAATTTGAATGTTGAACTTGCTACAAAACTTAAAAAATTCTTGGAAAAACATGAACTTTTGAAAAAGAAGAACTTTGATTTAAAAGAAGAAATGAAGGATTTGTGTTCAAGTTTTGAATTGGTTTTGCAAGAGAAGGAAGAGATTACTAGTGAACGTGACTCACTAAGATCTCATCTAGACCTTTCCCTAAAAGAGATTGATGTTTTAAAAAGCAAAAATGATTGTGATGATGTTGTGAAAAACAATGAGATTTTATCTTCAAAATTAGATTTTGTTTTAAAAGATAACCTTACTTTGAAAAATGAAATTGATTTCATTACAAAAGAATTGGATTTGGTTTCAAAGAAAAATGAATTTTTAAAAATTGATATAGATTCTCATGTGTGCCATGCTAGTGTAGCTTCATCTTCCTGCACACCTATTGCCTGCTCCACTTTATCTTCAAGTATTGAAAATGACATAAATGTTTTGAAGAAAAGTGTTGATTGTTTGGGCTCCACTTTGAGCCAATGTACTTTAAATCATACACGCTTGGAAACCTTGGTTCGCAAGAAACAAGTTCCATCTTTACATGTACACCCATCACGGCATACACATGCTTCCCACGATCACCACCATCACATGTATGCTCATGTGTACACTTGTACACATTGTGATCGAAAAGGCCATCTTGCTAGATTTTGTTATGATAGTTTACATATTGAAAATTTAGCAAATAATCTTGTTTGGGTTAGGAAAGATACTAACCTCTATGGACCCAAAAGAAAATGGGTACCAAAGACCACCTCTATGCTTTTTGATGTAGGTGGGGGCTCTCGCATAACGTGAGAGTGTTGGTGCCTTGAAGTGGATGCGTTCCGTGCTTAAAGAAAACAAAATTTGGATGCATCACTTTCAAGGGGAGTTTGGTGGGAGGACCACCTTGGTTTGGAGAACTAGAGATATGCCTTCATCGGTTTTGGTATCATTCTCTAACTCCTATTTTTTTCTTTTACATGCTTTGTATGCTCATCTATTTATAGCATGTCATGTTTTATTGTTCATTATGCTTATGCCATGTTTATTAGACCATTGACTTGCATGTATAGCTTTTGAGATCACCCATGTTTAGATGGACCCATATGTTATGTTCTCACCATTATTTAGCTATTATGTATTTCATAATTCTAATAACATGTGATTTACATAATGTTCGTGTTTATGTTTTTCATGATGATTTATGTACCGTTTTATGCTACATGATTTGATTACATGTTTATGTATTAGTTTTCATTAAAATTATGATTTATACTTGTACATAGAATGGGCCACAAGTAAATCTTTATATGTTTGGACTTGAATGCTTATTTGTACCCATTAGATGTGCTAGTATAGTCTAGTTTTGATGATTCATGCATTCTAACTTGTATTCCTCATTTTGGATATATTTCTATGATCATGTATTTTAACTTCGTGTATATGTCTATCTTGTCCAAACTATTGATTATACATATACATCCTTGAGCCACGTGCCTTCATGCATATACTTTTGTGGACTCATTATGTTTAGGATATGTATGTATATTTTAGTCTGTACATGACATACATATGCCTTGAAGTTTAAATCGTTTTGATGATTTTCATGTTTTTAGGTAATTTCTATTGGAAATGAAAATTTAGGTTTTCATGTGTTAATGGTTTAAAGGAATTTCAGTTGAGCTTAATTGCTATTTTCATGATTATGTGTTTCACATATATCTTGTACACTCACCTTACTTATTGTTTTTCTCATGATTTTATTTTCATGAGTATGATATGGGCTTCATAGATTTTGAATGTTTAATGATCATGTGATTTACATATTTTTCATGAAAAACAATTGTGTTTTTATTCCTCACTTGAAGATTTCGTACTAGTTTTTTATCTTTATCCATAACTAGTTCGTGTTCTTCATTTTGGTAGAGCTTTTCAAACAAATTATAATTTCAAATCTATTTTTGAAAACCCCTACCTTTCACGGCCGGATGGATGGGAGATCATGCTCATGTATGCTTTATATTGAAAATCATTTTGAACTTGATCATGATTGGGAGGTTAGGAATATGAGATATACACTTGATCCTATTGTTGTTTCAATTGGTATCATTGGAGTTTTTCAATTGGTATCAATATTAGCATTTTTGTATACTCATATATTTGTTTATGTATGTATACTTCACTTCAAAGAATATCAATTTCAATTGGTATTATCTTTTCATACATATATATGTTTCTATTTGTGCTTATTATATCCCTATATCTTAAGCACAAATTGGGTTTATGCTAAGCTTGATTTGTAATGAATATCATATTTCAATTGATTTAGTTTTCAATTGCATCTTAATTCAAGCATAAGCATTGTTTTAATTGGTATTTCATAAAGGGGGAGAAAACTTACATTTCATACTTTCACTTGGTATTCAAGCCTACGCATTATTTGATTTCCACTCCCATTCTTTATGATTGATTATTTCAATTTGGTATCATATGCTCAAAATGATAAATATTTACCATTGGTATCACATTTGAGAAATTCAAAATTTGTTATGCTTAAAATTTCAATTGGTATCTCATGCTTTAAAGAATAATAATTTCCATCGATATCAAGATTTATGTTTAGGAATTCAAAATGTGTATTGTTTAATTTCAATTGGTATCAAGATTGTTTGTTTTCAATTGGTATATGTTTTCATATAAATGTTTTATATGATTTGTTTCAATGCCTCATTTACCATTATTTCAATTGGTACCATTTGTTTTAGACATTTCTTACATTGTTTAATACTCATTTCAATTGATATCATTTATGCATTTCATTGCCACATCTTTTAATTGATATCATGTTTGTTGTCACCCCTTCTTTGTCCATACAAAAAGGGGAGAAGATTTTGTTTTTGTGCTTTCACCCCTTTGTTGATGAATGACAAAAAGGGGGAGAAGAATTTGAGTTTGTAGTTTATATGCATGTCTTTGTATGCATGCGTTATGTTTTCATGTGATTATGTGTTATGTTTTTATTAGTTTTTATTAAAGTTCAATTGGTATCAAAAGCATTATTTAAAGAACATGTTTATTTTTGGTATCAAGAGCTTCATTAGTCTTGTTTTGCAAATTGGTATCAAGAGCATGTTTTAGTTTATGTGTTTTAATTAGTATCAAAAGCATGTTTGTGTTTTATGCATGTTAATGCATACATATTTATGAACATTCATTGCATATCCTTGTGTTTATTGTGATGCATGAGTTAAGGAGGAGCTTCCTTGAAGCTTAACTTTAATCCATTCATATATAACTCCATGAGTTTTGTCATCATCAAAAAGGGGGAGAATGTTGGTCCAAAGGCTTCCACTCTAGTTTTGATGATGATTAACTCATGTAGTTATGTGTACTAATTATCTTGTGATTTTAGTTTCAGATCATTAATCAAGATATTAGTTGGTGATTGCTTCAACAAGATGGTTTGGAAGCATTCACATGGTGATTCAAGAGACCGGACGTCAAAAATGATATCTAGCACTCATTTGAGTCAAGCTCGGTGAATCACAGTTTTGGATCGAGTCAACTTGGAGGTTGCGCTCTACAAGAAGTCATCGGTACTTAGTTTAGTTTTGTGTTTAGATCCAAATTGTAAAGATTAGAATAGTATGATATGCTCAAGTTCACAACACACACGTTTTATGTTTTGGTTTTCGGTTTTCGGTTTAACCGATCTTGGTTTGCATGAATAGATATTATATCAAAATAAGTTTACATGGTTTAATGTATATTAGATTTGTTCTATATACATGCATGCTTCAACTATTTGAACAAACTTAGTTTGATTATCTATTTCATGTGTTTTATGTTTTGGCATTTCTAACAAAACATATTTTTGGAATTAAAGTCAAAAACATGGATATGTATATGTTTCATGTATATTGGATTTATATCCATATGCAACATGCTTCAAAGTGTTTAAATATCATGTTTTTGTATTTGGATTAGTTTTGGACAAAATGTATTTTCTATTCAAAAATTCAAGTTTTAGAAAATACAGTTTTTGGTTTTTGATAAAATGTGTAAGACACAAAAATAGTTCTAAATTGCTTGATATTTGAGTTGAAACCTTCATTACATGTTTATATATCAATGCAAACTACTGAAACTATTTTTGGGGATTTTTATATATTTTACAAGATTTATTAAAATATTTTTAACTATTTTTCTGACCCAGTTTTTAACCCAGACTGTGATTGACAGACCAGGTCGGTCGACCGGATAGTCGACCGCACCAAGGCCGGTCGACCGTGGCGGTCGACCGACGTGCACAGCCCTGTGCACGTCTGGCAGATACGGGGGCCGGTCGACCGACCGGTCGACCGGACCAGAAAGCCCTGCTCTCTGTATCTTTGGGTCGACCGGGCGGTCGACCGGATTGCTCCAACGGTCGGGAATTCGACCATTGGCGGTCGACCAAGCGGTCGACCGCTAAGCCTGTCAGGCTGACAGATCAGCCAAACGGCTATAATTTTCTGGGGACTATAAATACCCCATTAGTGGCCAGTTTCCTAAAGTTTTTGGGGAACGAATTTTTCCTGACTCTCTAGTGTTTTTACAGCAATCAAAAGAAGTTTTTGGGCCTTAAATTGAACAATCTATTTGGTGTTTTCTAGGGTTTGGACAAATCAAAGAAAAGGGTTTTTGGGAAAAGAATTTGATTAAACTTCTCTATCTTGGTTTCTTGATTTTCCAAGGATTTTCTTTGAGATTTTGTTTTCCATTCCTTTGGTTTTCTCCACACTTGAGCTACATCTACTATCTCATTCTATAGGATCTTTGTGGGAGAAAGAAATTGTTGGCCCAAAGCCCTTCCACTCTAGTTTTGATGATGATTAACTCATGTAATTATATGTACTAATTATCTTGTGACTTTAGTTCCAGATCATTAATCAAGATATTAGTTGGTGATTAGCTTCAACAAGATGTTTTGGAAGCATTCACATGGTGATTTAAGAGCCCGAGCGTCAAAGATCATATATAGCACTCATTGGAGTCAAGCTCGGTGAATCAAGTTTTGGATCGAGTCGGCTTGGAGATTGCGCTCTACAAGAAGACATCGGTACCATAGTTTAGAGTTTGTGTTTTAGATCCAATGTGTAAAGATTAGAATAGTATGATATGCTCAAGTTCACAACACACACGTTTCTTGTTTTAAATATTGGTTTCGGTTTTAGGTTTAACCGATCTTGGTTTTCATGAATAGATTTTATATCAAAATAAGTTTACATGGTTTAGTGTATATTAGATTTGTTCTATATACATGCATGCTTCAACTATTGAAACAAACATAGTTTGATAGTCAATTTCATGTGTTTTATGTTTTGGTATTTCTAACAAAACATATTTTGAAATTAAAAACAAAAACTATGATATATATATATATATATATATATATATATATATATATTATATATATATATATATATATATATGTCTCATGTATATTGGATTTCTATCCATATGCATCATGCTTAAATGTTGTTTAATATCATGTTTTTGTATTTGGATGAGTTTTGGACAAAATGTATTTTCTATTCATAAATCTAAGTTTTAGAAAATACAAGTTTTGGTTTTTGGTAAAAAATGTTAAGATACAAAAATAGTTCATATTGATTGATATTTGAGCTAAACTTTTTATCACATGTTTATATATCAATGCAAAATGATATAACTATTTTTGGGAATTTTTACAAGACTTAGAAGATTTATTAAAATATTTTTAACCCTGTTTTGCTGACCTGATTTGTTGCCTACCAGGCTAGGTCGGTCGACCTGACGGTCGACCGTACCAAGTAGCCGGTCGACCATATAGGTCGACCAACGTGCACTGATACGTGCACGCTGGCTGCCTCTTTGGGCCGGTCTTCCGACTGAGAGCAGGTTGCTCTCTGTTTATTTCGGTCAACCGAGCGGTCGACCGGTTGCTGTCAACGGTCAAAATCTGACCGTTGGATGGTCAACCGAGCGGTCGACCGTTAGGGTATTTTTGGCAGAATCTGCTGCCAACGGCTATATTTTTCTAGGGGCTATAAATACCCCATTGATGGACTGTTTTCTCTAAGATTTTCAGTGCGAATTTTTCCTGACTCTCTAAGTTTTTTCACAGCAATTAAAAAAAGTTTTAGTGCTTTAATTGAACTATCTATTTGGTGTTTTTACTAGGTTTTGAAAAATCAAAGAAAAGGGTTTTTGGGAAAAGTGTTTGATTTAACTTCTATATCTTTGTTTCTAGTTTTTTCCAAGGATTTTTCTTTGTGATTTCTGATTTTCATTCCTTTGATTTTTTCCACACTTGAGCTACATCTACTTTCTCAATCTATAGGATCTTTGTGTGGGAGAAAGAAATTGTTTGTGGTTGTTGTTTAGACCACCAAGTTGTAAACCCATTCCTTGCTTTGTGCCTTTCCCTCATTGTGTTGAGGAGTTTGTGCATTTGGGTTGTATCCCTCAAGTTGTGAGGTGATCCTTGTATTGGTTTGTGAAAATCCCTCAAGTTGTGAGGTGATTGTTGTTGGCTTGGTGTTGTGCCTCAAGGAGGAGGTTGAGTTTGTAAGGAGAGGAGTTGGGTACTCCTTGTAATTGTGATTGCCCCAAATCCTCGGTGGAGGTTCCCTTTATGGGAGTCCTTTGTGGACAAGCTAGTGGATTGGAAATCCTTCGTGTGTCGAAGGCGGAGATGTAGAGCTAGGGGCTCGAACCTCGAAACATATCTTGTTGTTTGCGCTTGATCCATTGGCTCTCTCTCTCTTTACTTTGTGCCTTGCATCATTTCACATTGTGCATTCATATTTTTATGCTTGGTTGTGTGTGCACCATTTGTTGATTGCACTTGAGTGCTCATTGCAATTAAGTTTTTAAATTCCACATTTAGTCATTGATTAGCTATATCACCTATTCACCCCCCTCTAGGTGATTTCAATTTGTATCAGAGCTAGCGCTCCTGATATTTAGGTTTAACCACCTAAGAGTGAGATCTTGGTTTGCTAATCTTCTTTTGCATTGTCATTTGCACACATATTAGTTTGCACTCATGGATAGCCCCCCTATGTTTGACAATTTTAGACTTGATATTTGAAGGAAAATATGAGTAAACATTTAAAAAGCCTAGGACATCTTGTTTATCAAGCCATTACTATAGAATCCCTCCCAAATAGCAGCAAGCATAAGAAGGCCATTGCACTTGCACTTAGGACACTTAGAGCATCTCTCAATGAAGATCTTTTATATGTGTTTGATCACTATGATTCGGCTTTTGCAGTTTGGAGCATCTTGACTTCTCCCGAGCATCCAAGAATCATCAACAAGATAAGGAGATCTAGGAGAGATGTGTCCAACGAGCATTGCCTCATGGTCCAAGGGAAGAACTCCCTTGAGGTACACTCGGAATCTCAACTAGATGATAGCTCTAGTTCTTATTGCTATGGATGCTTAAAAGTTCAAAACTTAAATGTAGAACTTGCCTCTAAGCTTGAAAATTTTATTGAAAAATATGATCTTTTGAAAAAGAAACATTTTGAATTAAAAGAAGAAATGAAGGATTTATGCTCTACGTTTGAATTGGTTTTGCAAGAGAACGAAGAGATTACTAGTGAATGTGACTCACTAAGATCTCAACTAGACCTTGCTTTAAAAGAGATTGATGTTTTGAAAAGCAAAAATGATTGTGCTAATGTTGTGAAAAACAATGAGGTTTTATCTTCTAAATTGGATTTTGTTTTAAAAGATAACCTTGTTTTGAAAAATGAAATCGATTCCATTACAAAAGAATTGGATTTAGTTTTAAAGAAAAATGAATCTTTAAAAATAGATATAGATTCTCGTGTTTGCCATACTAGTGTAGCTTCACCTAGCACTTCTATTGTTTGCTCCACTTTATCTTCAAGTATTGAAAATGATATAAATGTTATGAAGAAAAGTGTTGATTGTTTAGGCTCCACTTTGAGCCAATGTGCTTTAAATCATACACGCTTGGAAACTTTGGTTCGAAAGAATCAAGTTCCATCCTTGCATGCACACCCATCACGGCATACACATGCTTCCCACTGTCACAACCATAACACTTTGTATGCTCATGTGTACACTTGTACACATTGTGGTCGTAAAGGCCACCTTGCTAGATTTTGCTATGATCGTTTACATGTTGAAAATTTAGCATCTAATTTTGTTTGGGTTAGGAAAGACACTAACCCCTGTGACCCACAAGGAAATGGGTACCAAAGACCACCTCTATGTTTTTTGATGTAGGTGGGAGCTCTCGCATTACGTGAGAGTATTGGTGCCTTGAGGTGAATGCGTTCCAAGCTTAAAGAGAACTATTTTGGATGCATTACTTTCAAGGAAGAGTTTGGTGGGAGGACCACCTTGGTTTGGAGAAATAGAGAGGTGCCCTATTGGTTTTAGTAACATTCTCTAACTCCTATTATGTTTACATGCTTATTAGATCATTCATTTGTAGCATGTTTTATTTTGTGGTTCATTATGCTTATGCCATGTTTTATTAGATTAGCAACATACATGTTTAGTTATTTGAGACACTTCATGCTTATATGGGTTTATATCTATATGTTCTCTTTGTTTTAAACTAACATGTATGCTCTAGATCTAATGCACATGCATCTTCATAATGATCATATTGATGTTTATGATGTTTTATTTTGATGCTTCTTGTTTTGATTAATATTTTAAATACCATGATTATTAGACCATTGACATGTATGTATAGCTTATGAGATCACCCATGTTTATATGGACCCATATGTTGTGTTCTCACCATTGTTTAGCTATTATGTATTTCATAATTCTAATAACATGTGGATTTACATAATGATCGTGTTTAGGTTCATCATGTTGATTTTTGACCTATTTTTATGCTTCATGATTTGATTACTTGTTTGAATGTTAGTTTTCATTAAGACTAGGAAATATACTTGTACAACTAGTGAGCAACAAATAGATTATTATATGTTTGTGCTTAAACGCTCATTTGTACTTATTAGATGTACTAGTATAGTCTAGTTTTGATGATCCATACATTTGACTTGTATTCCTTACTTTGGACTTGTTTTATGATCATATGTTTTAATTTCATGTATATGTCTATCTTATCCAAACTATTGATTATACATATACATCCTTTGAGCCACGTGCCTTCATGCATATACTTTTGTGGACTCATTACGTTTAGGATATGTATGTATACTTAAGTTTGTACATGACATACATATGCCTTGAAGTTTAAATCATTTTGATGATTTTCATATTTTTAAGTAATTTCAATTAATAATGAAAATTTAGTTTATCATGTGTTAATGTTTTAAAGGAATTTCATTTGAGCTTGAATGCAAAATTTTCATGACAATGTATTTCACATCACACTTGTTCACTCACTTTATTATATTTCTCATGATTGTGTTTTCATGAGTATGACATGGGCTTTATGGATTTGAGTGTTTAGTGATCATGTGATTTTCATGTTTCGTGAAAATATTTTTTGTTATTCCTTGCTTGAAGGATTTCGTACTAGTTAATAAGTTTTCCATTTAACTAGTTGCGATATTCTTCTCTTTGGTAGTAGTTTTCAAACATACTATATTTGTAAACCTATTTTTGAATACCCCTACCTTCCACGGGCGGATGGTTGGGAGACCATGCCTATGTATGTTTTTCATTGGATACCTTTTTTTAAAAATAAGCATGTGTTGGGAGGATAGGATATATGAGATATACACTTGATCATATTGTTGTTTCAATTGGTATCATTGACTTCTTTCAATTGGTATCAATCTTGACATTTTTGTATACTCATATTTTTTTTTGTATATGTATGCTTTCTATTTGTATCATCTATGTTGATTGGTACATTTTTTTTTTTCATACACATATACATGTTTATTTGTGCTTTTTATATTCCTATATCTTTAAGCACAAAATCTTGTTTATGGTAAAACTTGAACTTCAACCTTGTTTCAATTGATTCAATTTTCAATTGGTATCTTTATACAAGCATTATCATAATCTTGCTTATGCTAAGATTTATTCAAATCTTGTTTTTCAATTAATTTTTCTATTGAAGTTTTATAACTATGCATAGGCTTGTTAACATAAAAGTGTTCATAGTTTTATTGGTATTTCATAAAGGGGGAGAAAACTCGTATTTTATATTTCAATTGATATTTTGTTTGGTATTCCACTCCCTTGCTTTATGATAAAAAATAATGATTTCAATTGGTAAAGAATAATTTCAATTGGTATCTTATGCTTTAAAGAATAATAGTTTCATTTGGTATCAAGATTTGTTTTAAGGAAATTCAAAATTCGTATTGTTTAATTTCAAGTTGATATCAAGATTGTTTGTTTACAATTGGTAGGTTATTTGTTCACTTATCAATTGGTATCAAAATTTTCATTTTTGTTTTCAATTGGTATATGTTTTTATTTTGACTTCAATTGAGTTGTTGATTTTTGTTTTTCAATTGGTATCAATATGCACTTCATTGACACATTTTTTATTGGTATCATACTTGATTTAACCCCTTATTGACATTTTTTTGTTTTAGACAAAAAAGGGGAGAAGAATTTATTGTTTTGCTTTTGCTTTTACCCCTTTATTGATGATTGACAAAAAGGGGGAGAAGAATTTGAGTTTTATATGCATATTTGTGTTTTTGCATATAGTTTACATTTGATGTAAAGAAGCCTTGTTTATATGCATGTTTTATGTTTTATTTTAATTGGTATCCAGAGCATGTTTATGAGCATGTTTATATGTATTTAGGAACATTCATTGCATATATTTATTATTTATTTGTTATGCATGAGTTAAGGGGGAGCTTCTTTGAAGCTTAACTTTAATCCATGCATATATAACTCCATGAGTTTTGTCATCATCAAAAAAGGGGGAGATTGTTGGCCCAAAGGCCTTCCACTCTAGTTTTGATGATGATTAACTCATGTAGTTATATGTACTAATTATCTTGTGAGTTTAGTTCCAGATCATTAATCAAGATATTAGTTAGTGATTAGCTTAACCAAGATGTTTTGGAAGCATTCACATGGTGATTCAAGAGCCCGAGCGTCAAAGATCATATATAGCACTCATTGGAGTCAAGCTCGGTGAATCTAGTTTTGGATCGAGTCGGCTTGGAGATTGCGCTCTACAAGAAGACATCGGTACCATAGTTTAGAGTTTGTGTTTTAGATCCAATGTGTGAAGATTAGAATAGTATGATATGCTCAAGTTCACAACACACACGTTTCTTATTTTAAATATTGGTTTCGGTTTTCGGTTTAACCGATCTTGGTTTTCATGAATAGATTTTATATCAAAACAAGTTTACATGGTTTAGTGTATATTAGATTTGTTCTATATACATGCATACTTCAACTATTGAAACAAACTTAGTTTGATAGTCTATTTCATGTGTTTTATATTTTGGTATTTCTAACAAAACATATTTTGAAATTAAAAACAAAACTATGATATATATATATATATATATATGTCTCATGTATATTGGATTCTATCCATATGCATCATGCTTAAATGTTGTTTAATATCATGTTTTTGTATTTAGATGAGTTTTGGACAAAATGTATTTTCTATTCATAAATCTAAGTTTTAGAAAATACAAGTTTTGGTTTTTGGTAAAAAAATGTTAAGATACAAAAATAGTTCATATTGATTTATCACATGTTTATATATCAATGCAAAATGATATAACTATTTTTGGGAATTTTTACAAGACTTAGAAGATTTATTAAAATATTTTTAACCCTAATTTGCTGACCTGATTTGTTGCCTACCAAACTAGGTCGGTCGACCTGACGGTCGACCGTACCAAGTAGCCGGTCGACCGTATAGGTCGACCAACGTGCACGGATACGTGCACGCTGGCTGCCTCTTTGGGCCGGTCTTCCGACTGAGAGCAGGTTGCTCTCTATTTATTTCGGTCGACCGAGCGGTCGACCGGTTGCTGTCAACGGTCAAAATCTGACCGTTGGACGGTCGACCGTTAGGGAATTTTTGGCAGAATCTGCTGTCAACGGCTATATTTTTCTAGGGGCTATAAATACCCCATTGATGGACTGTTTTCTCTAAGATTTTCAGTGCGAATTTTTCCTGACTCTCTAAGTTTTTTCACAGCAATTAAAAGAAGTTTTAGTGCTTTAATTGAACTATCTATTTGGTGTTTTTACTAGGGTTTGGAAAATCAAAGAAAAGAGTTTTTGGGAAAAGTGTTTGATTGAACTTCTATATCTTTGTTTCTAGTTTTTCCCAAGGATTTTTCTTTGTGATTTCTGATTTTCATTCCTTTGGTTTTCTCCACACTTGAGCTACATCTACTTTCTCAATCTATAGGATCTTTGTGTGGGAGAAAGAAATTATTTGTGGTTGTTGTTTAGACCACCAAGTTGTAAACCCATTCCTTACTTTGTGCCTTTCCCTCATTGTGTTGAGGAGGTTGTGCATTTGGGTTGTATCCCTCAAGTTGTGAGGTGATCCTTGTATTGGTTTGTGAAGATCCCTCAAGTTGTGAGGTGATTGTTGTTGGCTTGGTGTTGTGCCTCAAGGAGGAGGTTGAGTTTATAAGGAGAGGAGTTGGGTACTCCTTGTAATTGTGATTGCCCCAAATTCTCGGTGGAGGTTCCCTTTGTGGGAGTCCTTTGTGGACAAGCTAGTGGATTGGAAATCCTTCGTGTGTCGAAGGCAGGGATGTAGAGCTAGGGGCTCGAACCTCGAAACATATCTTGTTGTTTGCGCTTGATCCATTGGCTCTCTCTCTCTCTTTACTTTGTGCCTTGCATCATTTCACATTGTGCATTCATATTTTTATGCTTGGTTGTGTGCACACCATTTGTTGATTGCACTTGAGTGCTCATTGCAATTAAGTTTTTAAATTCCGCATTTAGTCATAGATTAGCTATATCACCTATTCACCCCCCCTCTAGGTGATTTCAGAAATTGTTTGTGGTTGTTGGTTAGACCACCAAGTTGTAAACCCTTAATTTGCTTGGCTTTGTGCCTTTCCCTCATTGTGTTGAGGAGGTTGTGCAAGTGGGTTGTATCCCTCAAGTTGTGAGGTGATCCTTGTATTATTTTGTTGTAATCCCTCAAGTTGTGAGGTGATTGTTTGATGGCTTGGAGTTGTGCCTCAAGGAGGAGGTTGTGTTTGTAAGGAGAGGAGTTGGGTACTCCTTGTAATTGTGATTGCCCCAAATCCTCGGTGGAGGTTCCCTTTGTGGGAGTCCTTTGTCGACAAGCTAGTGGATTGGAAATCCTTCACGGTGGTGAAGGCGGGGATGTAGAGCTAGGAGTTCGAACCTCGAAACATATCTTGTTGTTTGCGCTTGATCCCTTGACTCTTACTCTTACTCTCTCTCTCTTTACTTTGTGCCTTGCAATATTTCATAATGTTCATTCATATCTATTTGCTTGGCTAGCTTGTGTGTGCATCCATTGTTGTAATTGCTATTAGTTTTTAAATTCCGCATTAAGTTCATTAGATTAGCATTATCACCTATTCACCCCCCTCTAGGTAATTTCATGGAGCCCTCCTTTAGAAGCTTTAAATTGTGAATTCTTTGGCTTCTCAGAGGTTGGCTCCCATAGGAGGGTTTTCTCAGCAAGATCTTTAAATAAATCACAATCCTGGTTTTCATTCTTTTACAAGAACCCCCTGACACATGATTTCTAACAAGATTTTTGTTTGATAATCCAAACCATCATAGATAATCTGGCACTTGAAAAAAACACCTAGAGGGGGGGTGAATAGGTGTTAATACTAATCTAATGATCTTTTTAAACAAGTATGTATGTATGATGCAACCGGTCACTCAAAACAAGAAATTGAAGCCGAATTCCCCGTGATGGGCTCTAGAACTTCTCCTCTTTGATTCCTCTAGATTATTAGTTGAGGCGCGTAATTGCTTTCTTGTTGAGATGAGTAACGACCGCAAAATGCAATTGAATGAAATGGGAGCAATAATGAAGTGCAAGCAAGAGGAATCACAAGATAAAAATATAAAGCAATGAAAAAAATAAAGGAAACCAATCGCAAACACAAGTAATTTGTTTCGAGGTTCGAGCCACCGCTCTACATCCCCGCATTCACCACCGTTAAGGATTTTCACTAAATCCGCAAAGGGAATTATAAGAGGTCTACACAAGCCCGGAGTACCGAACTCCCACCAATCCAACCTCTACACAAGAGGGATCTCAACACAAAGAAAATACTAGTAACAAGGTGATCAAAAGACCACAAACTTCTCTCTCACAACTCCTTATAGAATGGGAATGATTTTTAGCTCAAGAAGTGAAGTGAGAAAAATTCAGTTGTAAAGAAAGTAAAGAGAGCTTGAAAACCACTGAAAAACTTTAACCAAGAATGCACTTAGGAAGAGAGAGCTTTGAAAACTTTTCTTTTCTTTAGAAACTCAAAACAATAAGGATTTTTCTTAAATTTAACAAGGGACCAATGCCATCTATTTATAGGGATTAGAATAGATATTTTCATCACTAAAACTAGGTTAATAGGTCAGGAAATAGCCTCATGAAATTTAGAAATAGCTGAAAGAAACATCAAAATCAAATCCAGAAAACAGTTTTCAAGAAACTAGCCGTTGGGGGCTGCTGGCGGCTGTCGGTCGACTGGCCCGGTCGACCGACAGTCTATCTGGCAAACTAGCCGTTAGACTCGGTTGATCGGTCGGTAGACCGGAGGCTAAACAATAAACAAATATATGTTCTGTCGTTGACTGGCCCGGTCGACCGACAAAACCCAGAGCAAGGGTCAGTCAGTCGGTCGACCGGTCTGGTCGACCAGCATACGTGAACAAATGTGCACGCCAAAGCCACAAGGCCCGGTCGACCGGTGAGGTCGACCTGTCATCCTGAAATAGATCCGGTCGCCACCCGGTCGACCGTTGGGCCTGAAACAGCTTTATTATGGGAAAATTTTTAAACTTTGAAGAATTTTTAAAATATTTTTAAATGGCTAGATGATTAAGTAGCATGCTATAAGGGATGGTATACATGATATAAACTAGGTGTAAAAATATAAAATATTTTGAATCATGTAAATCAATCAAGACATGCACCTAAATCAACTAACCAAAACAAAAACCGTATTTTGAAAAATGAAAGTGTGTGTGTTTTCTTGAGCCAACTTATCATAACCTCATTCTTTAACAAACTAATTCTTATTAAGGTTCTAGGTGACTACAAGATCTTCAAATTAGGGCTTCTCCATATGCAATGTTGAAAAGCTTGAATCCTTGAACCCGAATTGAATCAACTTGAGTCAAAAATACCTTCCTTTAGGAAAGAAGACATCTTGAATCCTTAGAACCCTGAAACATACTTAAACACTAAAATATGATTAGTACAAATAACTATATATGTTTTGTAATCATCAAAACTCAAAAACGGGTGATTGTAACCTTGGGCCAACAATCTCCCCCTTTTGATGATGACAAAATATATGAGTTATTTAACAAAAAATTGGAAAATGGAGCTTGGAGGCTCCCCCTCAAATCATGCTATAGATATGAATGGCTATATACATGAATGAATTTTACAGAAGGTAAAGACAAAATTTGGCATAAGAGAGAACAAATAACTCAAAACACATAACTCAAAACTCAAAACACAAAAACTCAAAACATAAAACTCAAAGAATAAACTAACTTTTTCTCCCCCTTTTTGTCATACATCAAAAAGGGTAAATATTGTTAAAAAAATTTCATGATTCCATAACACAAACATTCAATTCACCACAAATAAAAGAAAATCTAGTATAGTCTAGTGGTTTTGTAAAAATATCAGCAAGTTGAAAATCAGTAGAAACATAATCAATTTCAATATCACCTTTCTCATAATGATCTCGAAGAAAGTAATACCGAATGTCAATGTGCTTGGTCTTACTTTATTGATTTACATTTTTAGTCATATGAATAGTACTAGTATTATCATAAAATATTTTAATATGGTCAAAATGCAAATCATAGTCAAGGAGAGTATGTTTCATCCAAAGAACTTGTGCACAACGAGCCCCCGCCGCAACATACTCTGCCTCGGCGGTTGAGAGGGCTACCGAATTTTATTTCTTGAAAGACCATCAAACAAGACAATTACTGAGAAATTGACATATTTCACTTGTACTCTTCCTATCCACTCTACAACCCGCATAGTCGGCATCCGAATAACTCATCATGAAAAATTGTCCGGTCTTTGGATACCACAAACCCATTTCAATTGTGCCCTTAAGGTATCTAATAATGTGTTTTACCGCAATCAAATGAGACTCTTTAGGACACTATTGAAAACGAGTACAAAGACATACACAAAACATAATGTCCGGCCTACTAGCCATTAAATACAACAAACTACCAATCATGCTACCATAAAGTTTAATGTCTACATTTGTACCTTGTTCATCCTTGTCAAGCTTTGTGGTGGTAGCCATGGGAGTTTTACTTGTCTTAGCCCCTTCAAGCCAAAATCTCTTGATAAGTTCCTTCGTGTACTTGGCTTGATTGATGAAAATCCCATGCTTCCTTTGCATGATTTGGAGACCAAGGAAGTAGTTAAGCTCGCCCATCATAGGCATCTCAAATTCCTCCTTCATGCATGATTCAAAAACTTTGCAAAGATTTTCATTAGTAGAGCCAAATATTATATCATCAACATATATTTGAACTATAAGTATATCATTTTCAACATGTTTGATAAACAAAGTAGTATCTATTTTTCCTTTATTAAAACTATTAGAAATAAGAAATGAAGAAAGTCTTTCATACCAAGCCCTAGGAGCTTGTTTTAGACTATAAAGAGCTTTGTCTAGTTTGAAAATAAAATCCGGTTGTGTAGGATCAACAAACCCGGGGGTTGTTTAACATACACCTCCTCTTCAATAAATCCATTTAAGAAAGCACTTTTTACATCCATTTGAAAAAGTTTAAAATCTTTATATGAAGCAAATGCAAGTGTCATCCGTATGGCTTCAAGCCGTGCTACGGGTGCAAAAGTTTCCTCAAAATCGATACCTTCAACTTGAGTGTAACTTTGGGCCACTAACCTAGCTTTATTCCTAACAACATTTTCTTACTCATCCAACTTGTTCTTAAAGATCCACTTAGTACCAATTGTTGGTCTATCATGGGGCCTAGGAACAAGATGCCAAGCTTGGTTGCGCTCGAATTGATTGAGCTGCTCTTGCATGGCAAGCAATCAATATGAGTCGCCCTCGGCTTCGAGGATATTCTTTGGTTCAAAGTGAGAAATAAATGCATAGTTCCCACAAAGATCATGAAGTTTAGAGCGAGTAGTTATCCCTTTTGATACTTCACCTATAATTAGATCCTTGGGATGATGTGGATTGAATCTCTAATCTTTTGAAAGTGGTTGAGTAGTCTCCACTTCAACTTCTTGAACTTCATTTTCTTCATCACCCTTTGGCATGTCTTCAAGAGTACGTGAGTCCTACAAAGAAATTTTCTCCATGTCTTCATTTAGAGAATCTATTTCTACAACATTCTCAACAAACACATTAGATTCCTCAAACTTTACATGTATAGATTCTTCAATAGTCAAGGATGACTTATTGAAAACTCTATAAGCTTTACTAGTATTAGAGTAACCAACAAAAATTGCTTCATATGATTTTGCATCAAATTTACCTAAATTATCTTTAGTATTCAAAACAAAATATTTACAACCAAAAACTTTAAAGTTTGAAACATTTTGTTGAAGCCTACCAAGTTGAAAGATTTTGATGATGGACAAGCATTTCTACTACTTTATGGTTATTCTAGCTCTGTTGCAAATTTTGGATATTTTTGTGTAATTTTAGAATATTGTGAAAAGCCTTGAACACACACACAAATAACTTTATAAGTCGACTTGACTTCCTAGTGTAGTCGACTACCCATCCTATAGTCGACTTGCAAAAACTCCTAGTCGACTAAATGCTTCTAAAATAAATGACCCAAGTTTTTGTTTGTTCTCTGGCATCAAACTTAGTCGACTTGACCTCCATGTATAGTTGACTAACAGATACCCTAGTCGACTATAATATTTTCCAAGTCGACTAATCACTTATACAAAAATTTTCCTACTCCCTTTTTCTGTCTGGCATCAAACTTAGTCGACTTCCTAAAAATATATAGTCGACTAACACCTTATCCAGTCGACTAACATTGCCTATATAGTCGACTACATTCAGTTTTCCAGAAATTAAATATCTGTATCAGCCAATATATGGTTGATTGGTAGTGAAAAGTGCATTTTATCATTACATTTACCATCAAATTTTCATATTTATTCATATAATTCTGCACATTTACTAATATTTTATTATTTATTGTGTGCAGGCCTTGAGAAATAAAAATAAAGGAATAAAGCCTCAAAGAAGCCCAAAAGCCCATGTTTAGAGCCCAATGTAAAAGTTGCAATTATCAATTGTCAAAATTGCAATTACTAAGGGCAAAAGTTACAAATACTAAAAGAAGAGGGAAGGATAGACTTCTATTCAACCCTAAATACTTGCAGGATGAGGATAAAAGCCAAAGAAGGATAACAAATTCGTGGATAAAAGATTTGGGATCTAGGTAACTTGCTTCCCAAGTTATATCTAAATCCCAAAATAAAGAGTCAAGATGCAGCTTCCAGAAGCAAACGCCCAGATGGACGGACCAGGGGAGGCCACGCGCCAAAGCGCGTGGCCAGCCGACTTCACGTGGCCACGGAAACGCGGCCCAAGTAGCGTTTCCGCGGCATTCCAGTCATATCCGGGTACAAGTTTTCATGGACGACTTCGATCTGGACTCTACCTCCTTCTGCATCTATAAATACCCCTGCAGACGCAACAGAAAGGGCGTACAGAAAATACAGAGCAAATTCTAAGGTTTCTTAGGCTAACTTGTAGTTTAGGTTAGGTTTTTATTTTCGTTTTCTTTTATAATTTTTGTAACTGAGAGTGGAGGAAGCTTTCATGGAGGAAGGAGTCCATGCTTGTACTGAGGTGACAGCGGTGTAAGCCTACTTTTCTTCCATTGTTAATGAAATCCACTCAAAGGTTTGTCTTTATTATGTCTATTCTTGTTATTCGTGTTTTATTCTCTTTTTATTTTTCTATTCTTGTGTTATTCTCTCTAATGACTTGCAAACTGTGAGATCCGATTGCTTCGAGACTGCCTAGCCCAAGAAGAGCCCTTGATGGCCTATGGAGATGAACAAGCCGTCGCTTGCCAGTCTTTTCTTTTCGTAGTGTAGATCGCGAAGGTGGAAGATCCTATACGCCATACTTGAACGCCTTCCAAAGCAAAGTAAGTCGTCGCAAAAGGATCAAAGGTCAGTAGGACTGAAGAGGTAGGTATGTATTTTATAGTCTTCTTCCTTTCTTCTATTTCTTTAGATTAGATGACCAACTCCACCTTTCTCCAATCTATTTCTCCCATCTCATTGTAAATACCATTGTTAATAAGAAAATATATAAAATAGAGATAACTTGCTTAAACGCTTCCATCGCAGTTCCCTCCCTGAGGATCACGACCCGCATAGCCCATTGCTACCGCAGATTAGAATTGAGCACCTCACACACTATTATTTCTCAATTTAATATTTCTTATTTTGTGTGCAGGGAAAAACTCAATCAAAATTTTGGCGCCGTTGCCGGGGAGGGACAGTAAGTTTTTCTCTAAAAAAAATTAAAAAATTAACTAATTCTTTTATTCTTTCTGTTTGCAGGTTTGGAGAACAGGAAAAATAACAGCAGAAAAGGACATATAGCAACTCTGTACCTCTGCCCTCGAAGGCAGAGCAGCAGAGCCTACTACAGTGCCGCGGATCCGCGGCAATAGCCACAGAAACGCGGCCGTAGTAGTGAACTACACACTAAGGTTTCTGCAGGTTGCTACAAATTGTAATATCTGTTTACTGCTTTGTTAACTTTTCTCTATGATCACCCTGCAGATTGCTAATTAATCAACAGTAAAATATTTGTTGAAATAGATAAAAAAATTGATTAGATGTTTGCATTTTAGGCACGTGTCTTTTCAATTCATTTATTTTTACTGTTGAAGAGTGCTGGAGCAAGGTACGTCCGCATTGCATGTAGAATAGGACTCATCTCTTGGTTAATTTTCATTACTTTGAGTGAATCTTATTTACATATCTTGTACACTTGCACAAATTTATCTTAAGGGCACTAACCCATAATAAGATAATGTGGGGATTTAATCACCCTTCCTTGGCTCAAAAATCAGATTCCAAGCACTCACTAACCCAAGCCTAACTAAAAATTAGTAGACGTTGGCCCTAGGGACATCTCGGACTCAATTAGGAGATTATCCTAAGCGGGAACGGTGTTGGAAATTGATTCCTGCCAAATCAGTGTCTAGGAAGGGGATTGAGGGCCGAAAGCCCGAAGATTGGTGGTTATTTAATTAAGGAACGTCTTTGACGGAAAACCTCCCACCAATCTTGCCCTGACCTGGCTGATTAACTTGTGGTCAAAGTCTATACCCTACCTCCCGTGGACAGTCTAACCAGTTAGGAGTCGTCTATGTCATAGGTCTACCCTAACTTAGGTTAGAATTTTTTCTTTTTTGTTTGTTTGTTTGTTTTCTTTCTTATTTGTTTGTGTTGGTGTGATATGGCATATAGTAATAATTTTTCCAATTTTAATCCATATTACACACCAAACTCTTTTTCGGATATTACCAACCCGGCATATCATAACTTTGACCAACCTAGTGTGTCGGAATGGTCTTATCCGAATGACTATAACCCATGCCCCCCATCCTATGACCATGATTTTCATACTTTCAACTCTTCACAGAGTTCATGGGGTTTCGATTCCCCGAGTCCAATTTTCAACCACCTAGTCCTCCGTATCCACCTTGTCCACAATATTCCCATGATTCATACTCAGATCCACCCATTCAGAATAGAAAATCATCTATCCGGGAAATGATGAGTATGCATGAGTCCAAGCAACAAGCACCATCAATCTCAGACATGATGATGCATGAGTCCACCGATTCACAACTTCATCACGATTACACTTCCTCTTTTCAAGTCCAATCACAACATGATGCACCTATCAACTATGAAAGGATGCTTAAAGCCATGACTTAGGCTAGATTAGCCCGTGATCACGAATTAGATATGATGGTTCAATCTTTGTGTTCTCACCGTTCGGTCAATTCTGATATAGCTGACCACTCTCTTTGAGCCGACGAACCAAGTTGCTTTGGACAACAAGATTCTAATTCAGTACCATCATTTGAACTTGCCGAAACTCCAATTTTTGATAGTTTGGCAAGTTTTTCCTTTCCTGAAATAGAACTTGAGCATGAATATGATCATGATCTTCCACTTGGTGATTCAATTCTACTTCCTGATTCAATAATGACTCCGGTGTCTCCACCTGATTTCACTTTTCCCGAGTCAACATTGGATCCTGTGCCAATTCATCATGAAATTGAATCACCCATTTTTGATGATCATATTGAACTTGACCAATTTTACAATTTTGAAAGTCCCATAGATAAATTGGCAAGTTCTCATGATATTGAACTCAATGTGATATGTGACCTATATTCTCAAATTTATGATCAAGTTCAAATTCCCGAATCATTATTGACTCCTGTTTTGTTACCCGACTTAGGTAATATTTTAGAGTCAGTTTTGATTCCCACTCATATCATTCCTGAACTTGAATCACCACCATTGAGTCACATTCCATTGTGGGAAGATGATTGTGGACTTGAGTTTCAACTTCTTGATTTGGACCCACTTCTTGAACCTAGCCCGACTCCTGAACCCTTACTTGATTTGAGTTTCTTTCCTCAATCGGATTCGTTCCCGTACTTATGACGTCCAAGTTAATCATTCCATCTTTTCACACTCTATTTTGGGACAAGAGGTTGACACAATTGACTCTGAAAATAATTATGAAATTTGGAAATTTGATGGGGTGGCATTATTAAAAAATAATAATACATACATTTTAGTGGGTTATATAAGAAAAATTTCTGGTGGGTTCCTCCGAATTCCACAAAAAGTAGATTGGGCCGCATTTCGTGGACCATTAGACCACCACCGGAACCACCACCTTGAGGTAACTTCTGCCTTCCCTTGTTCTTTTTCATGCATATATGCATTCATTCATACATTGAGGACAATGCATGAGATAAGTGTGGGGGTAGGCTTTACTAACATACTAACATAGGTAGAAACTAACAAAAAAAATTTGCTAATAAAAAAAATATATATTATAAAAAGGACAATATTTTGACTTATCTTTTGGAAGAAATCTAAGTTAGTTTAAGAATTAGGAAAATCATGATTAGGATTTCTAAAAACTTGGTCAAAATAAATAAATTGTTGAAATTTTAGGTATAGGAGGAGAAATTGAATAAGTAGTTAGTCTTAATTTTTACCTTAATGAAATGTGCATACCTAATGCATATCTAGGATTCTAAGACAAAGACCCTTGTGCCTCATATAAAAAAATATATATATTAAATTCACCAATTAAGCTGGATACATGTGCCTCAAGAAGCATAAGTATTCACGCCTAAAGGTGAGTTCTAAATAAAATAAAGTCCTTAGATTTGGGGCCTAGTTCACTCGAATTTGAGTCTGCAGGGTGTTTTCTCACCTGGTGCCCTAAAGCCGACCGGTTTGGGAGCCACTGACTTTAAGTTCGCTACATGGGTGGATTAGAAAACCTAAACTAAGAAAAATTACTTTTATATGTACTAACACATCTAATAGTCAATTAGTTAGGTATGAGGGCCTCAAGAAGGCTTGATACTTACACGAAAGAAAATTAGATGAATTTTACATATTTAAAAAAAATAAAAATAAATAAATAATTAAATAATTAAATATATATATTCATGATAATAAAGAGGCATGAGAGTCCAAGTTAAGGAATTCCTAGTAAAAATTCATAAGGATGCATATGATTTTTGGTAATGAAAAAAACTATACACAACTTCAATTTTGATCCTTACTTAAATGGATAACAATTTACTTTATAAAGACTAAGTCTAAGATTGAATAAAAATGATAATCCTAAAACTTATACACTACTTAGTCTTTTCAAAAGTATTTCAAATATTTTCCTTTTCATGGATTTTGTGGGTGTAATCCGCTGAAAACCCTCACGAGACAACACTCGTTCTCTAGGGTAACCTAGAGGTTTAACGGCTTATTGCACGTGCTAAGTGCAATCGTGATTCCTACGAAAGTGAGTTAGCTAGTTTAGTTTTTCTTTTTTTTTTTGATTTTTACTCGAGTACGAGCAAAAAGATAAGTGTGCGGGTGTGATTGGTAGTGAAAAGTGCATTTTTATCATTACATTTACTATCACATTTTCATATTTATTCATATAATTCTGCACATTTACTAATATTTTATTATTTATTGTGTGTAGGCCTTGAGAAATAAAAATAAAGGAATAAAGCCTCAAAAGAAGCCCAAAAGCCCATGTTTAGAGCCCAATGTAAAAGTTGCAATTATCAATTGTCAAAATTGCAATTACTAAGGGCAAAAGTTACAAATACTAAAAGAAAAGGGAAGGATAGACTTCTATTCAACCCTAAATACTTACAGGATGAGGATAAAAGCCAAAGAAGGATAACAAATTCATGGATAAAAGATTTGGGATTTAGGTAACTTGCTTCCCAAGTTATATCTAAATCCCAAAATAAAGAGTCAAGATGCAGCTTCCAGAAGCAAACGCCCAGATGGATGGACCAGGGGAGGCCACGCGCCATAGCGCATGGCCAGCCGACTTCACGTGGCCGCAGAAACGCGGCCCAAGCCGCGTTTCCGCGGCATTCCAGTCATATCCGGGTACCAGTTTTCGTGGACGACTTCGATCTGGACTCTACCTCCTTCTGCATCTATAAATACCCCTGCAGACGCAACAGAAAGGGCGTACAGAAAATACAGAGCAAATTCTAGGGTTTCTTAGGCTAACTTGTAGTTTAGGTTAGGTTTTTATTTTCGTTTTCTTTTATAATTTTTGTAACTGAGAGTGGAGGAAGCTTTCATGGAGGAAGAAGTCCATACTTGTACTGAGGTGACAGCGGTGTAAGCCTACTTTTCTTCCATTGTTAATGAAATCCACTCAAAGGTTTGTCTTTGTTATATCTATTCTTGTTATTCGTGTTTTATTCTCTTTTTATTTTTCTATTCTTGTGTTATTCTCTCTAATGACTTGCAAACCGTGAGATCCGATTGCTTCGAGACTGCCTAGCCCAAGAAAAGCCCTTGATGGCCTATGGAGATGAACAAGCCGTCGCATGCCAGTCTTTTCTTTTCGTAGTGTAGATCGCGAAGGTGGAAGATCCTATACGCCATACTTGAACACCTTCCAAAGCAAAGTAAGTCGTCGCAAAAGGATCAAAGGTAAGTAGGACTGAAGAGGTAGGTATGTATTTTTATAGTCTTCTTTCTTTCTTCTATTTCTTTAGATTAGATGACCAACTCCACCTTTCTCCAATCTATTTCTCCATCTCATTGTAAATACCATTGTTAATAAGAAAATACATAAAATAGAGATAACTTGCTTAAACACTTCCATCGCAGTTCCCTCCCTGAGGATCACGACCCGCATAGCCCATTGCTACTGCGGATTAGAATTGGGCACCTCGCACACTATTATTTCTCAATTTAGTATTCCTTATTTTGTGTGCAGGGAAAAACTCAATCAATGGTCGACTTACCCCATATATTAGTTGACTAATCTTTGGAAATTTTGTTCTTCTAGTCGACTAATCTCCTATCCAAGTCGACTAATAGCAGTTGATAACTGCTGTGCAGTTGATGAATTCTGGTGTGTTAACCAACGTTTCAAAATTCAAATTTGGCCTTTTAACTACCCTAACTTACTATGGATTTCACCTATAAATAGGGGTATTGTCCTAGGGTCAAATCACCAATTCAAATCTAAAGTTTTGAGCCTAAAACTCTCTCCAAAAATTCTATTTTCTGAAAATTTGTTCCACTTTCAGTTTCTTCACCAAATTCCAAACTCCATTGTGAAGATTTCTGAAATTTCTCCTATAAGAAACCTTGTCCACAAGCACATTCAAATTCAAGGCTTATAGGATCATTGTAATCATTCAAAGAAGATCATTGTACAAGGGCGTCTTCTTGGTGCAGAAGAAAGTTGTACAAGGTATTTGTTCTCTTGGTTGTAAAGAGGAGTTGTGCACATTTGGCAAAGAGCGTTTGTCAAGTGGTGTACAAGGTATTGGTTGTGTGTGTACACAAATCAGGAAAGGAAAATCTCAAGCAGTTTGCTTGGGGACTGGATGTTGGTCACAAGGACCAAACCAGTATAACTCTCTTGTCTTTGCATTTGAATTTTCTGAGTTTATCTTGTGAATTTTTTATTTCCTACAAGTAGTTTGATTTAAATTTTTTATAAACACTATTCACCCCCCCCCTCAAGTGTTTGTGTTGCTTTGATTATAGATCCTACATTTGGTATCAGAGCAGGTTCAAGGCAACAACCATACGAGGATGGCAACGGAGTTCCCTTCGTCACAATTCAAAGAAGGACATTCTACACAACGTCCACCGCTATTTGACGGATCCAACTACAATTATTGGAAGTGTAGAATGAAGATCTACTTGCAATCGCTCAACTACGAACTTTAGAACATCGTAGAAGCATCATACACCAAGGCACGAACCAACTACAATGCTTGGAGTGAAGATCAAAAGAAGAATGAGAACCTTGACGCCAAAGCGATGAATGCTCTATTCTGTGCCTTAACCAAAGAAGAGTTCAACCGTGTGTCAACAGCCACTTCTGCACATCAAATATGGCATACTCTTCAGGTAACACACGAAAGCACAAATAAAGTTAAGGAATCTAAAATATTTGTTCTTGTCCACAGGTTTAAATTATTCAAAATGAAGGAGAATGAAACCATATCAGATATGGTTACAAGATTCACTGACATTACCAATTCCTTAGCATCCCTTGGAAAGAAATACACACAAGTCGAAAAAGTTCATAAAATCCTTCGAGCACTCACACCAGATTGGGAGAAGAAGACTACGACAATAGAAGAAGCAAATGATCTCTCAACATTGTCATTAAAAAACCTTATTGGTAATCTAATGGCATATGAAGTACAACTCAAAGATAGAAAGAAGGACGAACAATAACTTCAATCCAAGAAGAAAGTACTTACCTTCCATTCAACCTTAGATATGGACAATTCGGATGACGTGAAGAAGAGATGGCGATGCTTTCAAGAAAGTTCAAAAGATTCTTAAAACAAGGTAAGTTTAAAAAGAATAAAGATACTAATGATAATCCTACTTATTTTAAGTATAACAAACCAAGCCACATAAAGAAGGATTGCCCATTGATGAAATCAAAATGACACTTCAAGAATTTCAATAAGTTCAACAAGAAGAAGAAAGCCTTCCAAGCAACTTGGGATGATAGCGACTCATCTTCCTCTGACGAAGAAGAAGCAACTGAAACCGCCAATATCTGCTTCATGGCCCAAGAAGACGAGTTACAAGATTATGATGAATTATTAAAAGCTTTTAATGAACTTTTTAATAATTTCAGAAATGAAAAGATTAAAAATAAAGTTTTAATAAATGAAAATGAAAGACTCATCAATGAAAATGCAAGTTTTGTTTCTCAAACATCTTCTTTAAGTTCTCAAAAAGAAGATTTTGAAAAAGTTATTGCATCTTTAAAAAGGGATAATGAAATTTTCTTAAAGAGAATTCTTTACTTAAAAAGGAAACTATTTCTTTAAATTCTAGAATTACTATTTTAGATAAAGACATGACTAGTTTCAAAATTAAGTATGAAGATCTTTTGAAAAATGTAACTAAATTTAATAAAGGAAAAGAGAATTTAAATGTTTTATTATCTTATCAAAAGATGTCTAACAATCATTTTGGTCTTGGTTTTTCAAAAAATAAGATTTACAAACCTACTCATATTGGTATTGGATTTTCAAAAACTAATTTTGTAAAATCTACACATCTTTATAATAATAATCCATATAATTCTTTTGTAAAAAGAAATTCTATTTCAAAAAAAATTAGATGCAAATATATATGGGTTCCTAAGAATCTAAATAATGTTGATAAAAGTGTTTATATTGCATCTTATATACATGATGTGTGTAATTCTGAGAATTATGTTTATACTAACAAGTGGAAACCAAATTCCAATTGGATTTGGGTTCCTAAAGGCTAATCTTTTTCGGACCCTATCATGATGGGTACCATACAAATTGTTTTATCTTATAAGTACCTTTTAAAGAAAAGTGGATACTTGATAGTGGGTGTTCCAAACACATGACCGGACACATTCAACTACTGTCTTCCGTTCAAATCAAAAAGGGAGGTACAGTGATATTTGGAGACAATAACAAAGGAAAGGTTATTGGTACCGGCATAGTTGGTAACATTTCAAAACCCCTTATTGAAAATGTTCTTTTGGTAATAGGTTTAAAACACAATCTATTAAGTATTAGTCAATTATGTGATAAGGGTTATAAAATTGTTTTGAAAAAGATGCATGTCTTACTTATGATACTAACATGAATATAAAAAGAAACACACATACAAACAGAATTCTCAAGCATGCACTCACGCACACGTTAACCACGCACGTGCATCTACACGTTTACACATACCCACACACTCACGTGCACGCATGCAGCAATTTCACACACAGGTTCGGAGAACTAAGAACTATTATCAAAATTTGGTATTAACTAACATATTAGCCAAAATGCCTTACTACACTTGTTTTAGAAAAAAGAAAAGTAAAGAAACAAAAATTAATTGCATTTCCTGGAGAGTAACCAGCAAAGACCAATAGATTATCAAAGTAGATAAAAATAGTTATATATATATATATATATATATATATATATATATATATATATATATATATAGAGAGAGAGAGAGAGAGAGAGAGAGAAATGTATATCAGCCTGCGGGCTGAGAGTACTCTCTCAGCCTGCGGTGACGTGGCTCAATTTGTTACCTCACTGACTTGCGACCCACTTTTAGGAAGAAGTTAAATTACCAAATACCCCTTTCGATAACTTTCCTTATTGTTTATTATTATTTTTTCCCCTTTTTTTTGCCGCTCTTTATAGGATTTAGGTTATTGTATATAAATTACTTTTCGCCCTATTTCCTTACCTCTTTTTTGAAAGATCTAGTTTCTCCTTTTCAGCCTGCGATAAAATTTTTTTTGAAAATATAAAATCTTTTCAGATCAATTTTTTCAGCCTGCGATAAAATTCTACTTTATAGTTTAATTTTTTTGTATATAATGTAGTCAGAGTCTTTGGTCGCAGTGTACATTTAAACTACGACCTTAGTCAGAGACTTTGGTCGCAGTGTACATGGTTAATTGTGACCAAGGTCGCAGTGTTGTTATTGATAATGATGGCCAGCAACTGCAATCTAGGGTTGCATTACATGGACTGCGACTAAGGTCGCATTACGTTAAGTAAGTGTTTCTTTTATATTAACATGCATAGCGACCAAGGTCGCAGTGTTGTTTTATTAAGTGTTATTTTGGATTAAGTCATTTTTTGAATCTAAATTAAAAATGAAAAGTTTGCTGAGGGGACGTGACTTGGAGTCACTCCGAGAGACGCGGCCTGTCATAAAGATTTTATGAGATCTTTAAACGTCAAGTCTACGTTGACAAACCCGCACCATTAGTTGTTTCCCGAAGCGGTTATCCACGCGTCGGCTCTTCATTGGGTTTAGGCGTTAATGTCTTTTAATGCCAAACCGGCGCTGGTGGTTGGAGACCAGCGTCTTCGACGCTTCCCGAAACGACACTCCACGCGTCAGCCTTCCATTGGACTTCGATAGTCGTGCGATCATTAAGGCCGACGGTTCTGATTAATGAACCATTTAATTATGGTTATTATGGGCTACCTATAAATAGGGCTCACCCTCTCCCTTTAACAGCCCATAATTAGACTGTTTTCTTTCGAGAGCAATTGCTTTGAGAATTTCCTCCTTCTTCAGAGTCTCTAACAGGGGCCTGCCTCCATGGATGAAGATGACCCTATGGACGAACTTTATCGATGTTCGTCCACAAGGGAAGAAGTCATAGACCTCATCGTCCACAAGGGAAGAAGTCATGGTCCTCGTCGTTCACAAGGGAAGAAGTCATGATCCCTGACGAGGACTTAACCCTCACCAAGATCTCCTCGGACTTGATGCACCAGTCAAGCTTGCTGGCATGGCATGGTCAGAGTGGGTATGGCGGCGGGGGATGTGGTGGATATAGTGGTGGGTAGCATACCCTGTGAGGTCTCAGAACCTCCTCTCTTACCCCAGAAGTGACATCGAGGAAACTCCATGCTCACTGGATAACCTTCTGGTGAAGAGATGTTCATAAACGAAGGATCGTATCCCGCCACTTTGGAGGGTCAGGTGGAATCAGAGGATTCTGCTGCCACCAGACTTCAATAACACCATTGCTCTTAGTCAACAAGGGCTCTTTTGATGTTTAGTCGTGTATCACAGTGCAATCGGCTTCGATCGTCGCCACAGTGTCCAATCCTCGTTTGGCGCCCTTCCAAACATCCTGTACTTGGAATCATATGCAGCTTTAAGGAGTGAGTGCAGCCTCTGGAGAGAGAGGGACTTCTTTGTACTGCTGTATTGTAACACTCAATCTTATTGTATAAGAGAGCGATTTGTATCATTTTCACATGCCTGAACATAAATTCCTGGACATAAATAAAAAGCATATTTGTTTTTTAATAAACTATGACCTTGGTCGCAGTCATGCATTGCAAACAAAACAACTTGGACCTGAGACTACACTGCGACCAAGGTCGCATAAGACTACAGTGCAAACAGAAACAACTGCGACCAGGGTTGACACTGCGACCAAAGACTGCGACTAAGCAACTGCTGCGGTGATGTGTCACCTCGTCGCAGTGTTGTTGTTGATTAAGACTAAAGACCAGCAAGTGCGACCAAGGTCACAGATTATTTTTTTAAGACTGCGGCCAGCAACTGCGACCAAGGTCGCAGTGTTGTTGTTGATTAAGAATAAAGACCAGCAACTGCGACCAAGGTCGCAGTGTATTTTATTAAGACTAAAGACCAGCAACTGCGACCAAGGTCGCAGTGTATTTTATTAAGACTACGGTCAGCAACTGCGACCAAGGTAGCAGTGTTGTTGTTGATTAAGACTATAGACCAGCAACTACGACCAAGGTCGTAGTGTATTTATTAAGTCTGCGTCCAGCAACTGCGACCAAAGTCGCAACCTTTCATTTTAAAAATTTATACGGGTGAAGTAATATAATTATTAACTGCGTCCATGGTCGCAGTATATTCGTTTAGCGTAAAATATTTAAAATGAAGGTTTGTAACAATTGTACAGCATTTCAACCAAGGCATAGTAGTAAAAAAATGTAATTCACACAATTAACCTTAGAAAACAGATTTATATATATTTAAAAAAAACAAAATACAATTTTTAAACTTCTAATCGTCGTCATCACCATCGTAATCAGATTCGTCGTCAAGAGTCATGCTTTCTTCTTCTGTATCGCTTTCCGTCTCTTCCTCCTCTTCAGCGATAGTCTCCTCTTCGCTTTCTTCCTCTTCATGTTTGTGTTTTGGTTCACCAATGAAGTCCCAGAACGGGTCGTCTGTATCAAGCTCAGATTCTGACCCGTAGCGAGGCATCGGTTCAGAACTATACATCCAATCATCATTAGATGATTGGCTTCTTTCCGGTGAAGACGGTGGTGAAGACATTTTTTGAATCTATTTTCCGAACAGTGAGAGTAACGAGTTTGAGCAAAAATAGCTTAGTATGTTTTTAATCCTTTGCTGATGACCCTTTATATATTTTTAATCCCGCAATTCCAAAAGGTTTAAGCTCTCGGACCACGTGAATATCTCTCAAATATATTTTCTACCTTTTCCTAAAAATTTTATACTTCCTAGGTGACTGTTCAGTTATCCAAAATAGATTAAAAGTTAATACACTATAATTTTAAATTACTTTGAACTCCAAAACAGTTCATTATTGCGACCATAGTCGCATTGGGAACTGATAAATGATTAAGTAACTGCAACCATAAATTGTCAACTGTTAGTCATCAAATACTGTCCTTCGTATAATTTCTGAATGTTGTCTGATACTCCTATGAACAATTAAATTGATTTTTTTACATATATTATGCGACCATGTACTGCGACTATGATCGCAGTACCGCGACTATGGTCGCAATACTTAACGAGAGCGATAGTATAATCACAGTTTACGTATTATTTTATAATCTTTTTGTTCTTTATTTGTGACTGTTTCTGAATAAGGTCCGATTCTACAGTCACAGTTCACCGTATCTTTTTGTCTCAGCAGCCTATAAACTATGAATTATTTTTACTTATTGCATGCGTAGTAGGACTGCGACTATAGTCGCAGTGTTTAAGAACAGCGGTCGCAGTTTCATATGTAATTAAAAAGAGTTTATAAGTTAATACAGTGAGAAAGAGACCTTACAAAAAAAAGAGAATTAAAAGCTTTTTAAAAGAAGATAAATATTTCGTCGTCTTTATCAGAAGATCAGAAGATCAGGAAATCCTAATCCTCGTCATTATCACCATCATAAGCAGATTCGTCGTCTTCATTCTCCTGGTCTTCCTGTTCATCACTTATTTCCTCATCATCTTCCTGTTTCTGAGTTTTTTTTTTCACCGATAAACTCCCAGAATGGATCGTCTATATCAAGCTCTTCGTCCGACCTATTGCGAGAAAGCGAGCCTACAGCATCAGAGGACATGCTTTCATCAAGCATGTCTCCGTCAAGTGGCAGAGGAATAATGTCTTCCTCACTAACCCACATGAAAACTTCATCATCCTCATGAATAGGAGGATCAGTTAATAAATTATTTGATGTAGTGAGATAGTCAAAAGGGGTGAAGTCCAGACTGGTATCAGAATCACTAGAATATCCTAAAGAAAAAGGACCGGTGGGGAACGATTGAAGTTGAAATCTAAGTGATCAGAGGAAGAAGGTGGGGAAGACATGATTCAAGAATGAATTTTTTTTTGAAAGTTTTTGTAATCAAATTGAAAAGGAAGAGCAAAAATATAGTTTGTAGGTATGAGATAATATATTAGTTACAAGCATTATATAAAGATCAATATTTGTGGAAGAACATGAATAGTAATAATAATTGTTACAGGTGACTATTTGAGTATGGTAAGAAGTGGTAAAAAAAATTAAATATTTAATTGAAGATTTATTGCGGGAGAATTCGAAGAGTTTTTTTTTCCAGAGGTTTAATACGTGAAGTACAAATTAACTTTTATAGAATTGTTTGCCTATATCTTTAGATTACGTATGGTGCACATCTTTCCTTTCTCGAGATTAACATTAGTGCGTCTCTTTTTTCTAGACTGTTGTTGTATCACGGTAGATATAATATTAATTACTTCATTTAATTCAGTTTAATTAATATAGTAATTTTTTTAAGATTTCATATACGCGAATTGATCTCAGGGTCGCATGGCTGAACTACCTTGTAAAAATCTTTTACATAAGGCATGAAAAAGAAGATTGCGACTTTGGTCGCAGTACTGAAGGAGGTCGCATTGCTATACGATAGCATGTTTCCTCCGGTATTCTTTATTCTGTATTAAGTCTGCGACCATGGAATGTTTTTTTACTTTTCAATGCTAGAAGTCGTAGTCGTCATATAAAAGGGGTATTTTTGTCAATTTGTTTCACGATTGTTTAGGCGGGATTTTTTGATTTTTTTGGCGCCCACACTCTGCGGCCAATGTGTGGCATATATTCAGCCACGTCCCGCCGGCTGAGAAACTCTCTCAGCCTGCAGGCTGAGGTACAGTAACCCCACATATATATATACATATATATATATATATATATATATATATATATATATATATATATATTTACATTTAGACACTCTTAATTTAATAACATCCCCATCCACCTAAATACCTAAGTACATATATATCTATTTATTTTTATGCATGCAAACAAAAACGTCACATACAGGGAAAATATAAAGCAAAGGTGAAGGGAGAACCACTCACAACTGGGGAGAGTTTCGGTGCATCAACGGAGGCTCCAACCGAGGCAAAAAAGGCCACGGAGGACACCGTTGGATAGAGCATCTCACCGTGAAGAGCGTGGGTGCGTTCCGGCTCGCCGACGGTGATCCACGGCGACCCACGGGTTGACAGAAAAAGACATCCCACACACTATATAAATATACACATGAAGTAATGTACTCACATGATTAAAATACATACGACTTTACTCACACACACAGTGCCCCTAACTCACGCACACACTACATATTTGTAAGCCCCATGCATGCACACACTACGTATTTGTAAGCCCCATGCATGCAAAACACATGCATACATTTATTCACAACGCACCCATTGTACTGCACACATCATTTAAATGTACACACCCACACAAAATATATAAACAGGGAAGGAGAAACTCACGTAGCACATGGCCGTGAGCTCATGCCACGATGGTCGCCTGGTTGCCGTTGCTGTGGAGGCGCTGGCCAAGGGTTGCTGCTAGTGCTGGAAGCAGCTGAGCTCGGTGGTGGAGGAGAGGCCGGCGGAGGAGGCGGAGGACGCCGGAAGGTCACGAGCTTCCGTAAGACACAGCGGGGCTCGCCGGAGCTACACGCGGAGCTCGTCGGAGAGGCAAAGGAGGCCAAGGGGCTCGCGGCTGCCGGAGACTGCGCTGGTTACGGCCTGGGTGTTGATGCAAGGCGGCCTAGCCATAGGGAATGCTCGAGTGGCTTGTGTGGGTTGATGAGGATGGGGTGTAGGCGTGGGTGCAGGACAAGGGGGAAATGGGCTGGCACATGGCTAGTGGTGATCTCGCATGGTGGATGGGTTATGCGATGTGGAGGTGCTCGGCGAGCGTCGATAGTGTGCACAGCAGGGAGAAGATGGAAGCGACCTGGAGGGTGAGCTAGACCAGCAGTGATGGTGGCAGCACGCGAGCTCTGACGGAGGCTGTTGGGCGGTAGTAACACGCAGGGAAGAATTGCGGGGTGGTGATGACCCTGCGGAAGGATCTCCGGTGATGGTGAGTGTCCTTGGGTGTGGTAGTGTATGCCGAGAGGTGGAGTCCGTGGTGGTCGTGGTGGTGGGGTTTTGCCGGAGAAGAAGTGGGAGGAGGAAGATGCATGGCGGCTGTGTAGTTGGGAGACGGAGGAGATTAGGATAATGGGGATTGGTTAGTTAGGGTTTAGACTTAATTAGTTAAGATTGGATTAGGATCCGGTTGTTATGATAGGATTAGGATCCGGTTGTTACGATAGGATTCGTTTTGGATTAGTTGTAGGATGGGTTGAATCTAAGCAAAGTGAAAAAGTTTGGTTTGCTTTAATTTGGAAAAATTAAAGGGTAAAGAAACAAGATTTAAATAATATGGCTATATCCTCTCATACCAAAAGCCAAAGGGGTCATGGTGGCCTGTGCATCCAAATGATATGGGGAGGACCTGGGTTGGAATCTTGTTATACACTCTCACATGCGGGTTTTTGTTTTGAAGGAATTGGATTTGGGCCTACTATTGAGATTGGGCTCAGTTAGAAAATAAAGAGAAAGAGGAAAGTGATAAGATGAGCTTGGGCTTGAAACAAAAGGGAAAAACAATAAGATAAAATGAGGTAATAAAAATAATAAATCATGATGATGATAATTTAGAATTAATTAGTAATAATTAAAATAAAATCTAACTTTAAAGAGACAATTTTCTTAAAACAAAATACACATACACTTTATAAGTATTTTTTTTTCACTATTAATTCATGTATTGTAAGATATGGGCATTACATTCTACCCACCTTATAAAAATTTCGTCCTTGAAATTCAAATAAAGCAGGGAATGATAAAAGAATCCAAAATCAAGAGAGAACACAACAAGCTTCCACAGCGCCTCGTTGGGATACCACGATTCCGCTGCGCGCTCTGATCTCTGCTACCAGCTTAACGTGGAGCGATCAACTCAGGGGATAAAAGCAGAGAAATTAAAAACGGAAGAAACGATAAGAATTAAGATAGGATCAAGATCACTTTTAAAAGAAGAGATGCAATCGAGAGGTCGAAAGATCAAGAGATAGATTTTCAAAGGGAGGACAGTCAATTCCAAATAGACTGAATATCTTAATGGATAGTATATGTATATTGCAGTGTAATTATAGCTCGTTCAAGTTATCAGTAAGAATCAAGTCCACTTTATGCCGAACCTGGCTCTGATACCAAGAAAACCCTGTCACGCCCCACTTCCCAAAATACGTGAAAACGGAGTCGCGACGAGAGTCGGCGACGTATATACGCGAGGAAAATACCCCACGCATACACGCTAAGCCTAAATTAACCTGAACAAGCTATAAATCAGAACTATAATAATCATCGATCACTGCAATAATACATATAAGACTACATATGATAACAGATGAATAACGGAAAGAAAATGGCAGCTGAATACGGTAAAGGGAGAATCATGAAAGTAACAGGAATATAAGAAGGATGAGAATACCAGAATCAGAGAGAGACTCAAGCTCCTCGCAATATGTATGGTCTCATCGAACACATGCACAACATAAACAAACCGTCCAATAACTGGACGTGCAAATCCAGGGTCGTCAGAACGCGACCTGGTGAGTGTGTGTGTAGAGGGAAAAGCTTGTGCAGATAAACAATGCATCATAATAATAACAGATAACTGAAAGCACTAAATAACATGATAAACACTGAATAACAACATGTATGTAGAACAAGGCAACTAATATAACTGTAAACAACAACTGACGTTATGGTGTGTAACCTAGCATGTCACTAGTTGTTATACAATCTGGTCATGGTTATAGTTATATATCTATCACAGTGATATAATGTACAGTCAGGTGATTAATGTCAGTCACAATACATTAACAGTTCATTATTAGTTATTATGTCAGCGAACACCAATTGCCACCTGTAGTAGACGCATCCCATACTACGCCTGCTACATGTGTCAATCAGGGTCCTAAGTTATTGAAATTGATTGGCTGGAGATATTGTCCATGCTTTAGGTGGGTCCCGTACATACCCGGTGTTGGCCCAAAGGCCTTCCACTCTAGTTTTGATGATGATCAACTCATATAGTTATGTTTACTAATATTCTTGTGATTTTAAGTTTCAGATCATTAGCAAGATATTAGTTGGTGATAGCTTCAACAGGATGTTTCGGAAGCTTCACAAGTGATTCCAGGGCTCAATCATCAAGATCACACTTTGCCTAGCTCATGGATGGGTTTTTGGATCAAGTCAACTTGAAGATGAAGATCGTCAAGAAGACTTAGGTATCCATAGTTTAGTTTAGTGTGTTTAGATCCATATTGTAAAGCTTAGTATAGTTGATATGCTCAAGTGCACATACACACACGTTTTGGTTTTTATATGTGTTTTCATGAATTGATTGATCAAAACAAGTTTAAATAGTTTTTATGTATATTAGATATGTTCTAGATATACATACATGCTTTAACTTCCTAGACAAACTTATTTTGACTTTTCTATTCATGAGTTGAAAAATCAAGTTTGATAAAAATACAAGTTTTGGTTTTTGATAAAATTGGCAAGACACAAAAATGAATTGATATGATTGATATATGTCTTGAAATTTTTATCACTAGTTTGTGTTTCAAAATAAAATGATAAAAACAAGTTTTATGGACTTTTATAAGTCATTAAAAGAATTTTTCAAAATATGTTTAAACCAGATTTTTGACCCAGACCTGTCTGTCAGGCCAGGCCGGTCGACCGAGAGTTCGACCGAACCATAGGCCGGTTGACCCGTACGGTCGACCGACGTGCACAGAGCCGTGCACGTCTGACACGCAGTGGGACGGCCGACCGGACGGTCGACCGTTTCTGAGAGCAATGCTCTCTGTTTATTTGGGTCGACCGAGCAGTCAATCGGTTTGCTCCAACGGTCGAATTTTTGACCGTTGGCGGTCCACCGGCCGGTCGACCGAAGGTCTGTCAGACTGACAGATCAGCCTAACGGCTAGTTTCTGGTTTGGCCTATATAAACCCCATTTCTCTAGGGTTTTGGCTAAGATTTTTAGAGCTGATTTTTCCCCATTCTCTGGTTTTAAAATAAGTTTTTAAAAGAGTTTAAAGTGCCAAAAAGCTTCATTTATTTTGTTTTAAGCGTTTTGTTATTTTCAAAGAAAATAGGTTTTTGGGAATTAGTTTCTTGTTATTCATTTCTATATCAATTTGTCATTTTTCCCAAGAGATTTTCTTTGATCAAAACACTCGTTTTCCACACTTGAGCTATATCTTCTATCCTAATCTATTAGGATCTTTGTTTTTGTGGAAAAGAGAGATTGTTTGTAGTTGAAAGAAACCACTTATTGTAAACCCTCCTTGCTTGTTGTATCCCTCTTTGGTAGAGGTTGATCGGAGTGGTGTTTGGATCCCTCTTAGGTAGAGGTGATTGAGTTTGTTGGCTACGGGCCTTATCCCTCTTCAGTAGAGGTGGATTGTGGTTGTATTGCCTCATTGGAGGTTGTAAGATTGAGAGAGCAGTTTGGTACTCCAATAGTGGATTGGAAATCCTACACGGTGGTGTAGGCGGGGATGTAGAGCAAGGGGCTCGAACCTCGAAACATATCTTGTTGTTTACGTTTGATCCACTTGTCTCTTTTACTCTCTCACTTTCTTTTATTTTAGCAAAGCATCTTCAATCAGTACATTCATCTTGATTGCTTGCATTTGTACCTTGCATATTTCATATTGCTATATCTCATGTATGCTTGGTTGTTTGTGTGTGCCTCACTTATACTTAACCACAAGAGCTTCACATAGCACCTCAACCCATTCAAGGGGAATCAAGAGGAGTTAGTCCAGAGCCCTTCACGGGGAATTCGGCTACACTTGTGTGTTGTATTAAGTGTGTTGCAAAATTTGCATTAGCTTCCGCATTTAGTTTTCATTTAGATATTAGATTAGCACTTACACCTATTCACCCCCCCCCTCTAGGTGTTTTTCAATTGGTATCAGAGCTAGTGCTCCTGATATTTAGGCTTAACATCCTAGGAGTGAGATCCTTTGCTTGCTAATCTATTGTTTGCATTTGCTTGCTTGCACACATATAGTTTATACCATGGACTTCATGACCCCACCTAGTTTTGACCCTTCCAACATTATTGTTTGGAAGCTTAAGATGTCCATGTACCTAAAGACCCTAGGCATACATGTTTTCCTTGCGGCTACCAAGAAATGCTATCTTGGTAATTGCAATCATATAGGGGCCAATGCACTTGCCCTTGATGCTATTAGAAGCACATTAAATAAAGAATATCTTTTACGTGTTTCTAACTTTGATTCCGCCTTTGCAGTGTGGAATTTGTTGACAACCACAACCACCACCTTCAAGCTTCAATTGCCAATCCAACCGGAGAAATCTAGTGGAGAATCCGAGTCTCAATGCTTCATGGTCCAAGGGAATGACTCCCTTGAGGTACAATCGGAAACTCAACTAGATAGTTTTGATGCTAGTTCTTCATGTGATGATCATTTTGATGCCCATGCTTTGAATAAAGAACTTTCCATTGTTTGTGAAAAATTAATAGAAAAATATAAAATTTTGAAAAAGAAAAGTCTAGGCATAAATAATGAAAATAAAATTTTGATTGCTAGACTTGATGTTGTTTTGCAAGAGAAAGAGGAGATTGCTAATGAGAGGAATTCATTAAAATCTCAACTTGATCTTGCACTTAAAGAAAATGAATTTTTGAAAAATAAAAATGATTGTAATATTATTTTAAAGAAAAATGAAAACTTGTCTTTGAAACTAGATTTTATTTTAAAGGAGAATGTTGCTTTAAAAAATAAAATAATTTCTATTTCAAATGATTTAAATATTTGTTTAGAGAAAAATGAATTTTGAAAAATAAGATTGATACACATGTTTGCCATGTAGCTTCATCATCTAGTCTACCTAATGCATGTACCTCTTTTTCTAGGATTAATAATGATATTTGTTTATTAAAGAAGAGTGTAGATTGTTTGGGCTCCACTTTGAGCCAATGTGTTATTGGGCATACACGTTTGGAAACTTTGTTTCAAAAGAAACAAGTTCCATCTATTCACGCACACCCCCCACGGCATACACATGCTTCCCACGGACACCATCACACGTATGCTCATGTGTACACTTGTACACATTGTGGACGTAGGGGCCACCTTGCTAAATTTTGCTTTGATAGATTACATAATGTAAATTTAGCAAATAAATTTGTTTGGGTTAAAAATGAGACTAACCCCCATGGACCCAATAAGATATGGGTACCAAAGACCACCCCTAAGATTTTTGATGTAGGTGTGGGCTCTCACATGATGTGAGAGTAGCCGTACCTTGGAGTGGATGCGTTCCGAGCTTAAAGAAAATCATTTGGATGCATCACTTTCAAGAGAAGTGTTGGTGGAAAGGACCACCATGTTTTGGAGACAAGGAGAGTTGCCTTCTAGGTTTTGGTAACGATTCCTAAACTCCTCATTATTGTTTACATACTTTCATGCTCATTTAATTTTTAGCATATTTTATTGTTTTTAGACTAGTATGTAAATGCCATTAGATCCTTGACATACATGCATAGCTTTTAGAGACACCCATGTTTAATATGGATTATCATTTTGTGCTCTCACCTTAGTTTTGCTATCATGACCATCATAGTTCTAAAAACATGTGAATTTAAATAATAATCATGTTTTGTTTATCATGTTGATTTTTATCTTGTTTTGATGCTCGATGATTTGAATATTTGTTTAAGTGTTAGTTTTCATTAAGACTAGTTGTATACTTGTGCATATAGTGGGCCACAAATAAATCTATTTATGTTTGTGCTTGAACGCTTATTTGAACCCATTAGATGTGCTAGTATAGTCTAGTTTTGATGATTCATACATTTTAAACTTGTATTCCTATTTTAAATTTGTTTGAAAGATCATGTGTTTCCATTTCATGTATATGTGTTGATGACTTAACTCAATCTGAGCCCTAACACACAATCAAATCATTCACGTTTCTTTTTATGCAGCTGTCTTTCCTTTATTCCTCAGAAGATGACCCAATCAAGAGGTGCACTAGTAAAGGTAGCAACGCATCTGGAAGTCACAACAATGTGTAGTACTTAAGATCTCGCTTCAGCCATAAAGGGTCCTAGGTCGTGTCGGACTGAGATGCAAGTGTTGGATGTTGACTAGCGAAAAGATTTCAGGATCTCACAATAACCTGAGACGTCCATACTTCAATTGCCCTGACTTTCCTCACGGGTGTGCTTTTTCATTTGGGGAGATGTTGATGAAAAGTTTGTAGATCAAGCTTCTTTTACTGATTTTGTAGTCAATTGCAAGAGCAGGGACAACTAATCATGGAGAATAATATAGAACTGTGTAAGCTTAGGTCTAAGCAGTTATATAAGAAAGCTTTTACTACTGAGTTTATTATAACAACTGTGGTATGGGGGTTATGGTCGTGTTTTGTTGTAATTCATGAAAGAAGAGAACTCAGAATGCTGTAATTCCATGAAAGATGAGATTTTTCTATGTCTTTTAGTTCCTTTTGTTCATATTTTTTATATGATGTTTGCGTGTCTATAAGAAAAGCTGATTCTGTAACTGGAGTGTAAATGTTCCAAGCAAATTTGTTTGAGTATCAGTTTTGAGTATTGCAAGCAAATTTTGTTGGCTGCTGATTCTGTAACTGGAGTATAAATGCACCTGATGCTTGTAGTTTGATGGTTATATAAAGGAACTTTATTATCTTGATTAATATCTTGCAATGATGTGATGAGTCTCAATCCAATTCGACACAATTGAAGACGAACGAAAATAAATTGCAGTATGATCACAGTAGCTATGAATTAGCAAAAAGAGGAAAAAAAAATCTCCTCTTCATCAATTTGAAGAACTAATTTAACATTTAAAACACAGTTTATACCAAAACGTATATGCTAAAACAAAACAGAAAGAGTCTAAATGTGTTTCGAACAACATTTTAGGCACAACAAAATTTCATTTCTCAAAACCAACACAAAATCATAAGCATTTGCAGCTTTCCTCTTAGGAGAAGGGTGCCCGACAAGGGTTCCTGGCCTTAGATGTTTCCCATAGCTTCCTCCACAGCAAGCAAGATTGTGACACGGTGGAGTTCCATTATCAGAAGCAGTAGTTATTGTCGATAAAGTCTTTGAGTAATCACATGCAGAAGCAGTTGCACTTGAAGCAGGCGATATCGCAAGGGAATTCTCTACAGCCTCCACCTATATACAGAAACCATCAATCAATTAATCAATTAGCATCACGTAACAAAGATTCAACTGATTCAAGTAGACTTCGGCTTACAAACTGATTCAAACACATGCACCTGATGCTCGGCTTATAATAAGATTTCAGTATTTTTTCGCAAGTAAAGAAGAAAACTGCTGTCTGAGCAAGTTTTTTCCGCTAGTACAATAAAGAAATCTGGTCAAAAATTAAGTTCATTCTAGCAAAATAGAAGATCTTTACCTGAATCTATATGTCGGGATCTTGGTGATTCGCAATCAATAGGCGGGGAGTGGTGATCGGTGGTGGTGAGGGAGGGAGCTCGAGATCGGGTATGGAGATTGCGAAGTCCAGAGGGAGGCGGTGACTGGCGGCAAGGAGAAGGGGGATTTCGAGCCTTCTTGCTGATCTCACCCACTGGAAAAGAGATAGAATCCAATAGCTGGGAACTGATTTCGCACATAAATGGTGAGAGAGAGAGCCGGCGGTGGGGGAAGGTCGAGATAAGATCCTCTAATCGGCCGTCAACGAAGGTTCAGGCAATCAAGGGGATAGGTCGAGAGAGAGAGGGAGAGGGCATGGCGAGAACCTCGTGATGAGAGAAGGAGAAAGCGGCTCGTGATGAGAGAGGGAAGTCAGGGTTGCATTAAAGAGGTGGGCCCGGGAGTTTTTTAGGCCGCTCGATTTCAGAATGCTATCCGACGTCGTAGACAGAGTTTCGTACGATGACTGCTGCGAAACTTTCGCATTCAAAAACTTCCCTATATATGTGTGTGTGTGTGTGTGTGTGTGTGTGTGTGTGTGTGTATCTATATATATGTGTGTGTATATATATATATCTATATGTGTGTGTGTGTGTATATGTATATGTATGTATATGTGTGTGTGTGTGTGTGTGTGTGTGTGTGTATATATGTATGTATGTATAATTCTTCTTAAGGAGAAGGGAATCGCTTTCCTTATTCTCAGAGCATACACACATACATTCATAGAGACACAGTAGCAGTTTCTCTCTGATAGTCCTCTACCATCAAAACACCAACAGTTTTTTCCTCTGTACGGTTCATTTCTTCCACCATATCGACATTTTTCTTTTATCAGTCCTTCCTCCATTCCACCTACTGATTCTCACGTCTGAGGGTTTTATGCTGACATCACGTCGGTACTCCTAACCTAAAAGATGTCTATTCTTTTATGTTCTCTGAAAGATAATACCCTCGAGAGCGCCCATACTTCGCTTGTGATGGGTCGATCCATGATGAGCTTGTTTTTATCCACCACAAACTAGTGCTTTAATTGAGAGCTTAAGTCTACACTCTAGGTCTTCCTCCTTTTCAATCCAAAACCTTCCTCAAAAAGCCTCTCCCCTAGTGCCAATGGCCTCGAGAAAGCAAATCATCACCCACAAATGGTGTTACATAGAAGGGCAGAACCAACCGCACCATCGGGAGTATAATTCCCCCGCTTGCAGTAGATCAATAGGATGCTACCAAAGACACTGGCTCCTTCTTACCTAAGGGGGTAGCCGCCAGCGTCTAGCTAACGCCATTATTCAAAGGCCAGATCCTTCAGATGCTCCGCGACATGAAAGAGCAGATGAAGTAATAACAAATCTGATCAATTCATGACCAAGAGCAAGTTTCTATTAACCGCGAGAATGTCGCCCATGAGCAGGAGATATTGAAGCATCACAACGATCAGCTCCTGGTGCAGACCGCCATCCTCCAGAACACCTAGATATAGAGGCAGCCTGAAAGGGAGCCTGAAATCGAAGAGGCCCAAACTGATGGGCCCATCATAAATTCAAGGTAGCCGATATCAACATCCTCCTCCATGAAGACTACTCTGACAATGAGGCCGAGCTGCTTCACTCCCGAACAAAAGCCTATCATCACCAGACTCAGAGGAGAGTAGAAGAATCCTTCAACATTCGAACCCTCAACAAGTTAACCCCAAGACAAATCGAGGAAGCTAAACTGTAGCTCCATGGCAGATTAACACCTTCAGCAGCCAAAGTCTCTAACTCCCCTTTCTCTGAAGAGATCATGGAGTGTGAGTTCTAGAAGAAGTTCTCAACTCCAACCTTCGACTGCTACTCTGAAGTAAGTGACATGATCCAGCACCTCAGGCACTTTCGGGATAAGATGGTGGTCTACTCTCACAACGATCCGCTCATATATGCCTACCCTTTTTGTCCAGCTTGAAAGGTGTGGCCTCAGATTGGTTCTACTCTTTGCCGTCACATTCTCTCCGCAACTTACCAAAGAAATTTCATTTAGTACATCTCTCGTCAGAAGGCCAAGAGGAACAACCACCACCTTCTCACCATCAAGATGAAGCAGCGTGACTGTAATATTACCATTTTGTAATTTCATAATTTATTTATAATATCTCAAGTCAATAATATATAAATATTTTGTAGTAATAATAATATCCCAAATTCCTTCTCTTTTCCTCTCACATATTCTCCTTCTCAACTTAAATGAGCCCAAGCCTAGTCTTCTATTTCCATTTCTCTTCTCACCTTCTTTTTTTTAGACTCAAGCCCAGCTTATTCTCTCTCTCATTTTCCTTTTTCTTTTGTTTCATCCCAGCCCAATTCCTTTTATCTTTTTTCCTTTCCTCGTTCTCTTTTCATTCTGCCCAAACAAAGCCTAAAGCCCAAGCTATTATTTTCTCTATATAATATCTCACATTAACCCTAACCCTAACCCTAATATACCTCTCTTTTCCTCTCTCTCCTCACCCGAGAGTACGGTCATCATCTCCTCCCCACGTTGCCAATAGCCCTCACCTACGCGCCACGCCATCGATCGCAGTCGATCATCGCCTCCCTCCTCTCCTTCTTGCACACAAGTCGTGTTGGCAACAATAACTATCATCCCCTCTCTTTCTTCACCTGCAACATCATCATCGCTCGGCCTCGTTGGCGTCAACCCTGCCACCCCATGATGAGGACATCATGCCACGTAGGGGCTGATTCGATCGAGTATACTTCAGGAAGCGACGCAGCACTGCAGTTCTTTGGCTTTAGATTGGATTTGTTTAAGATCTATTTGTAGTAGCTATTTTTCGTTTTAGCTTTATTTTTTGTAGTAGGTGTTCTTTTGTAGGCATTTAGTACCACATCGGTTATTTCTCAGTAGCCCTCCTTTGTAAAGCCTATATAAGGCCCCATAGACTATTTTATTAGAATCATCGAATAACTAAAATTTTCTCAAATATCTGGTTTAATTTTTAAGTTTATCTGCTCTCAAATTTTGGGTGAGAAGCTCGTGTAAGGGGTGAAAACCCGAAAATCTTCTCTTATTTTAAATTTCAAATTTTGGTTATGATTTGAAGATTCCTTCGAAAATCACTGAAAAATTTTAATCTGGACTGTTCATCATCTTCCCAAAGTTTTCCCTCATAAATTTCCCATGTTCATCATCTCCTCTAAATCCCGCCGCCTTCTACACCCACTGCCCCACAACAACACCACCACTGCCACTGTCTTCATCAACCACCACCGACGCTGTCTTCATCAACTTCGTCGAGATTAGCCGCCGCCGTTATCACCAGATCAGTAGAAACTCCGGATCTCCATCGTGTCCCTTTAACTCCATCGCTGACTATTAATGTCCTAGCTGACAACAGGGTCTGCAGAACTCGCCATCGACGAAAGCCTCTCTAACGCTGATCATCGCTGAACTCTTCAATCTTTCAGAATGTCCCCACAACACTATGATCATCCACACCATCATTCTCATCATTTCCAAGTGGCCAAGCCCTAAGGGTAGATTGAAAGGAAGAAGGGGTGATCAGGCTTGCTGGCACTCCCAGACTTACGTTGTCCTCCCCCTAGGCTCGTCAGAGCTTCCTGAAGCTCGATTCCATAATGACAGAGCAGGATCAGTCGTCATCCTCCTTGACCCACCATAACTTGTATATATTCTGATTTCTGAATGAACAAATTACATGTAATCCCCTAAGGAATCCTATATTTGTGTTAGAAAACAAATGCTAATTCATTTACAAAACCAAGTCCTCATTCTTATCTGTATAATAAAAAACATATAAATATATAATTTAATAACTGTCAAGACACTATTATTAAAATGAATCGAAATCGAAACCAAAACTTGCACCAGAACTTCCGAAACTTTTGATCCCGATCGGAACTAAACTTTCTGAGGGAGACCGAAACTGGAACCGAACCTGAGTTCTCAAACCTTGCTTTCAGCTACAATAAGTTGACATTCTTTGATCTTTTTTGTCATCTTATTATTGGGGGAATAACAACTCCATACTCTTCATTACGACTTGTTCTTTCTCTGATGGGGTGTGAGTTGCTTCTATACAACTCTTTATAACCGACCCAAAGCATCCATGTCTCCATGCTACAACCTTCCTTCAAAGAGAATATGCGCAATGTTGGTGACATCCGTTGCAAGAAATTTCAGTTTAAAAGGCGTGAGATTAAAACTTATCCTGAAATTGTAAGTTCAATTTAGAGAAGGGAAGTAAAAAAGAATGGGATTGCAGTGCGCAATATGCCATGAATTGTTGCGCACCAGACAACAACCACAAAGAGGAAACCCTAAATCTTAGATGCAAAAGAATAATACCACCAACAGCAAATAACACCCAAGCAAAGAGAAGAGCACAAAATCAGATTTCACGAGGTTCGGCCTTTTCGCCTACGTCCTCGGGGCAAGAAAGAGAGGGTTTTCTATTGATTTTATGAATCAATGCAATTTTTACAGCAATTCATAATCAAGAGAGGTCTGCCTCTTTTCTATACACACTACCAAACCCTAGAATTTTGTTCAACACTTAAACAGATTTCACATTCAGCACTTTTCCGAAACAGCCCGACCCGATTGTCGGTCGACCGGTCGGTCGACCGACCATATGTACCGGTCAACCGGGCCGGTCGACCTTGCCTAACCGAGAGTTAGGCACTTTCAGTTGGTCGACCGTGTCGGTCGACCGCTATACCCGTGCATGTCTGCTGTGTATATCTGTGCACGACGGTCGACCGGGCCGGTCGACCGTTCTGCTGCTTCTGCCGACGGTCGTGCGCCTGCTGTTGCTGCTGATTCCTTTGCTGGCCTGCTGTGCTGATCCTCGTTGACTTCCTCTCTCTTCATACAATTCTCCATCTCGGTGAAGATTTCTCTAAATCTGAGCCGAACTGACCTTCGACCCAAAAGTGGCTTCACCAGTGTGATTGCCTACGTACCCTGCCCAGGGGATCAAGCCATCCGTAGTTCATCCAAATGAGCTTCAACAAGCTCATGCTACATGAAGGACGTGGAGTAAAGCCTTACAATGTGCAAACTTGACTCCTGACACCACCTTGGTAAGCATGTCGGCTGGATTCTCTGATGTGTGAATCTTCAGTAGCTCAATATCACCCTCATCTAGAATCTCCCGAACATAATGGAACCTGACGTCGATATGCTTCGTCCGTGCATGATATACCTGGTTCTTGGCTAAATAAATAGCACTCATACTGTCACAGTTAATCTTCAATAGATCATGATTCACCCCCAAGTCATCAAGCAAGCCTTGAAGCCAAATTGCCTCCTTCATAGCCTCCTTCATGGCCATATACTCGGCCTTTGTGGTAGACAATGCGATGGTAGACTATAGTATGGAGCGCCAACTCACCGATGATTGAGAGAATGTAAAGATATACCCCATTGTAGACCGACACTTGTTAAGGTCACCAGCATAGTCGGAATCAACATATCCGATACAATCCTGCTTCCCTGTGGAGTCCTTCTCAAATAGCAGACCAACATCAATGGTATCTTTAATGTACCTCAGAATCCACTTCACTGCCTCCCAATGACCCTGTCCTGGATTATGCATATATCACTGACCATAGAGATAGTTTGTGACAGATCTGGTTTCGTACACACCATAGCATATATAAGACTACCGACTACGCTAGCATATGGGACGTGAGTCATGTACTCACGTTCTTTAACATTCTTTGGAGACATCATGTAGATAAGTTGAAATGAGGGGTCAGTGGTGTACTTACAGACTTCGCATCCTTGTCGATGTTGAACCTCTGAAGTACCTTTTGCAAATACCCCTTCTGTGTCAAGCTCACCTTACCAACCCTTCAGTCTCGTGTGATTTTCATGGCTAGCACCTTCCTTGCTTCATCAAGATCCTTCATCTCAAACTCAGAGGATAGATCCCCCTTCAGTGCATCAATAGCAGATCTAGATCTTGAAGCAATAAGCATATCATCTGCATATAGAAGTAAATAGATATACTCCTCTCTCAGTAGCTTGTTGTAGTACACACATGGGTCATAGTGGCTGCGTGTGTACTTCTTTCCTTTGATGAAGCTGTCGAACCGCTTGTACCACTGTCTTAGAGATTGCTTTAGTCCATACAGCGACTTCTTTAGCTTACACACCATATCTTCCTTCCCTGCAGTCTTGAACCCTATTGGCTGAGACATGTAGATCTCTTCATCTAGATTGTCATGGAGAAAGGCGGTCGTTACATCGAGTTGATCAAGGTCCAACTCATACTGTGCCACCAAAGCCAATAAGATACGAATTGACGAATGCTTTACAACAGGAATAATACCTCATTGTAGTCAATTCCTTCCCTTTGAGCATAGCCTTTTGCTACTAATCTGGCCTTGTAGCGCACCGAATCTTCTTTGAGAGATCCCTGCTTCTTTGCATACACTCACTTACAGCCTATCGCCTTCTTCCCTTTGGGCAACCTAGTGAGTTCCCAAGTGTCGTTCTTGTAGAGAGACTTTATCTCTTCTTCCATGGCTTCTTTTCACATCTTCGACTCTGAACTGATTTCAGCTTCTCTGAAGGTGGACGGGATAGCCTCCTCAACGACCGAAAGTGCATACGCCACGACCATATCTGTAGTGAGCCAACCTGGTTCCCTTGTATTTCTTCTTGGTCTTCCAACTGCAGTAGAGTCAGGAACATTATCCATGACCTGTTCTTGACCCTCTTCATCATCAGCATCTATCTCAACAGCTTGATCATCACCCTGTGTCACCCTAGGTATGATCCTCGCTGATGCTAAACTTTCTAGAGATGGTGGATTTGCATCATTCTCCACCTGCTGCGTTACATCTTTGGTCTTGTTAGTCTCCACCTGCTGAGAGACCTTAGGCTTCAACATAGAAGCCTCATCAAAAGTGACATCCCTGCTGAGAAGAAACTTCTTATCCGTTGGATCTCGGATCTTGAACCCTTTGATTCCCCTCTTGTTTGGTACGAAAAGGAGAGGTTTGTGTAAAATTTCCTTGAATCAGTTGAAAAATTACAGCAAACTAATATTCCGACTACAAGGGAGGGGAGATGTTGAATCTTGAATCTCCCCTTTGTTTAGTGCTGGGTTCTTCAAGTGGCGGTGAAAAGTGAATCTTGTTTTTCGTTGACCGGGTGAACGTCGAGAACTCACGGGGATCTTCTCTCCGGGTAGTAGACGGAGTAACACAGCTCTGTCTATTGGAACTCTCAAAGGGGTTATAGGCAAAGATTAACATGAACACAGTAAGTTAACTGAAGAGTTGGACTCTCTCTCTGTCTGTAGGTGCGTCCGCATCTCTGTATGCCTCTGTCGATGCCTCTGTGGATGCCTATCTGTCTCTCACTTTTCTGCCTATTTTTTGCGTCTATCTCCCTCTCATAGCGATGGGGCTATTTATAGAGGTTTCACGGGTGAACGTGCCCCCTAAAAACACTCCACATGTGGGCTAACCTCCTTATTATGTGGATGGTGATTGAACCCATAACGAGGGAAGTTATAACTGAGGCGCGAGTTTTCGCCCCACGCGCCTTGGTGCAGAGACGCAGGTTTTGACCCACGCGCCTTGGTACCGCAGTGTTGCTAAGACGCGGGTTTCGACCCACGCGCCTTGGTGCCGCAGTGCTGCTGAGACGCGACGCGTGTTTCGACCCTCGCGCCTTGACGTCGCAGTGCTGCTGAGACGCGACGCGGGTTTCGACCCACGCGCCTTAGTGCCACAGTGTTGCTAAGACGGGGGTTTCGACCCACGCGCCTTGGTGCCGCAGTGCTGCTGAGACGCGACGCGGGTTTCGACCCTCGTGTCTTGATGCTGAGACGCGGGTTTCGACCCTCGCGCCTTGATGCTGCAGTGGTGGCCATAATTAGCCCTGGGTCTGGAGCTTGGAATTCTGCTTTTTGATGGCTTATCTTTTACTTGGAATTCTGCTTTTTGATGGCTTGTCTTTTAATGACTTTTAGACAGCCTACAGAACCCCTCCAAAGTTTTCGACATTTCGCAGTTAGCTGGGACGGATTTCGAAATACTTTGGACTCTAGCTGAGTTCACCCTTATGACTGGACTGGCAATGCTCCAAGTTTGATCTTATCTGGGGTACGGTCTTCGTGAGTGTACTGTGGAACTCTTTGAAGCCGCCAAAATTGATCATGTTGAGTGTCTAGATACACAGTCTAAACCTCCCCGATTGCTTTTAAGTCTATCATTGGTACACTTTGAGCCAGGGGTAGACAGTCGTCTGCTTGTGCCAGTGTACTGTTGAACTAAATTGCAGAAGTAAAGACTGACGCCAGTTCTGTGAACGCAGGGATAATACTGCTTAAAAGACGCGCCTTCTATAGGGGTGCATCTTTTGGGATGAAAATGCGACTGTTACTCAATGAGGCAGACGCAGTTTTTGGTCGAGTTAAAAGGATGCAATCTTCAGAGGGACGCGTCTTTTGGAATGAAGACGCGGCTTTCCGGACACAACTCTGGCCGTGCTAAAAGGATGCGTCCATCGAAGGGACGCATCTTTTAGAGATGAAGACGCGACTGCTGGATGCGAATTCGTGCCATGAGTGCACTGCCACGTGTCCCGTAGAACTGATGGGACATCTTCTTTTTGGCGTGCGAACTTCACGCTGCATTTAATACGTTATCCACGCGTCATGCGATGATTCGACGTTGAGCCAAGCGTCGCGTATCTTTGTGAATTACCGTGCCTATAAATGGCAACAGTCATCGAGAGTCATCATTAATCTCTCCTTCGTCTTCGAGCGCATTTGTTAGGGTTTTGAGAAAAGAGCTTTCTTTGTTCCCTTTTTCTTCATCTAACACCGGATCTTCGATCGCAATGGCACTGAAGGCCAAGCAAACTGCTTCATCTTCAAGGTGGTCGTCGCTAAGACTCAAAGGGGAAGTTCCTCCATGCAGGAAACCCCTATTTTAGGTATAAAGTCATCAGGCTTAATTCTCGCCATTAAAAGGGTTTACACAGTTCTTGTAACTCTTAAATTCCCCTTTTTAAAAGCGAACCGCCAACGCTGGTTTGAGCCCGTGTTTGATCTTCAGACGCGGTTCTTGAGTCGATAAACAAGGCGCATGTTTGATGACCCTGCTACTTTTATCTGCTCGAATCTGCGTCTGTTTATTGAACACAGGGCCCTAGTGGGCTTTACGTTTTGGATTCAACACTTAAAATATTCCTAAGTGTGAAAGATTCAGAAGCAGTTGTCTCATGACTCTTGCGTCTTGTGAAATCAGATGTTGGTCCTCATGAATCTTGCGTCTGAGTCCAACACTTAGAAATTATCTCACAAGTCTTGGATTTAAAACGCGAGCTCCATACTAGCCTCGCGATCTTCGGGTCTGGACGCAGATTTTGACGATTTTCGCGTCTAGGATCACTTTCTGCGTTTGAGTTGTAGACACTTGAATCATTTTCCTTCAGATTTCTGATCAAGTGCTGTTTTCTTTTGCAGTGCGATATTCCTCTGACCCTCTCTCCAAGAAGTGCCACTTCGAGAACGTAGGTGGTGCTGACTGCAACCTAACCTTCGTGTTGCAGAGGACTGCTCCTGTGACTGCCGACAAGTCGAAGGAGTGAAGGGAGAGGCTCTCCAAGGTCGACATGGCGACCTTCCAGGAACTTATGACTGACGCAGAATTTACAACGGACTCGCGTGTTTCGTTAAAGAAACCTGTCTTCTTCTTTGGGGACAACATTGGCACGGGTAGTTACACCTTGCATGATGGCGATTATAAATGGCTTCGCCAGATATAGGGTAAAAAATTCTTTCTTCCAAACATGGAGAGATGTACCCCTTATCTTATCTCCAGCACATGTTTGTCCCTCGGGTAATGGCATGGGATCTTGCCCGACCCATCTCCAATGTCTCTCTCGGCATCCTGAGTGCCAGGAAAGTGCATACTGTCGGTCATGGGAGAAAATTTTTTAGCCTGTTTTCTGGACTACTCAGGTCCGCTTACCCAGTAGGGGAAACCCCTCAGCTCAGCACCACCTTCATCAATGAGTTCATGAAGGTGGGGGGTGATTTTCTAGTTGATTTCCGTTCGCCCGGGTAGATTCATTCCTCTGACAAGTATTGGTGGGGCAAGATGGTGGGCTTTGTCCTCACCGAACTCGGAGGTCTATTGGACCAGGTGGGGTTGTACCAAGCGGTCAGGGATGTGCAGTACGACATCCCACAGAATTCTCAAAATTTCTTTGGGATCCTGGAGCACTACAACCCTTTGACGGGGACATTCTTTACCCCGATCGGAGAAATAGGGCTCGCTCTACACGAATTATATGAAGTCTCGGGGCTGGTAATGGGAGATGCTCCTTATGAGGAATACGTCCCGACTTCTGAGGAGCTTCATCTCTTGAAAAAAGAGTGCCCCGGGTATATGAGACCTACTGGGAAGTGCTATGTCACTTCCACATCTGCGACAAAATAACCTCCTGGAGAACAAGGGGAGTTAAGCAACTGTCTTGGGCAAGCTACTTGTTTAATGGAGTCACTGAGAAAGACCAATCAGTGACCATTCTGGCTCCCAGCTCTGACGAAGAAATCGCCGAGAGGATCAATGCCTCTGTGGATTCTTATACCACAGAGTCAAATGAAGACACTTTCCCGCCCGACACAGTTTTTGAGAGTTTTCATCACCAAGCCCGGATCCCCATTTCTAACAGGGCACTACTGGCGGGCTTCTTCATGTTGTGGTTGAAGCGCTGCGTAGTGCCAACACTACCGCATGAAGTAATTATTGCGGACGTGGTGTATCCGGCGGTGCTGCTGGCCTATGGTAGGTCCATCGCTCTTCTTCCGGCAATGGTGGCGGGATCTAAAGCGGACTACGGGCCCTGGCTCAGAGCCTGTGCAAAGTGGACGCGGTCGTCGACTCCCAAGGTAGGGCAAAGGTTGACTCGGAGGGGAGGCCGCGAGTAAAGACTCTCAGTCCCCGGATCGAGCTTCCCTACACGTACCTAATGGCTTGGTACGTTATGCATTGCCCCTCGTTGATGACGCCGGTGTCTCAATCTGAGGGGTTTGTCCCCTTTGTGCAGCAGCTGGAGGACTCAAACTGGTCCAACAACTATATGTTCTACGTTCGAAAGTGTATTCTGAACGCTTCGAATTACCAACTCAACCGCTACTTCCCTGAGATTACTGATGCTGCTTATGGGAATAAATTTGCCGACATGGTGGGTCCAGATGACTTCACGAGGCTGCAATCGGGAGTCTTCTGGTGGCTTATCAATATCCGACCCGGGTATCTGCTTTTTCAGCAAGGGAACTCATGTACGATCGAGCCTTATATGCCGAATCGTTTCACCCGATAGTTCAGCTATGACCAGCTATATGTTGGCAACCCCAATGCCCAGCTCGCCTTCAGTGGAAATCTGTTTGAAGGTGCTCGGGCCTGGTATTACAGCGTGGCTGGGGGGACAAATGCTCTTTTTCGCTTGCCTCACAAGGTGACAAACTGCCATACAAGCCTTAGTTTCTGCACCTGGTACTCCCAAGCTAGCAAGATGCCTGGCTACTTACTGGAGCACTTATGCATTAAGAGCATTAATGCATCTTATGAAGAGAAGCTGGCGTCCAACAAACGCTCGCGAGGCATTGATGAATACCAGGCGGCTCAGAGGGAAGCCAGAGGGGAGTCACGGAGGGTGTTGCGAGTAGCAGCACCTAGGGAGCAGCCTGTCAGAAGGCGTCGACAAGCGATGCCTAAACGTCCCCATGGCTCTGCTTCCATGGCTGAGTCTGCTCCGAAGAAGACTAGGAGAGACTTGGCGGCTAAAGCTTCCATATCCGAAGTCGTCCCTTTCGGTGTTGAGGAGCAGAGGGAAGAAGAGGAGGAGGATGAGGCCCCCCTTGTCCGTACTCGCAGATTGCGCAGCAAGGGCCCCATGATTTTAGAAGAAGGGGAACTTGCTGACGAATCCGCCGCAACTGATGAAGCTAAGCAGCTCGAAGCTTGAAGTTGATCTGATGAGCAGGGATAATGTTGAGATTCCAGGGGTCTCAACTCAACCAGGGTTTTCATCGGCTCAAGAGAGGAGAGATGAGGCACAATAGCCTGGGTCTCCTGGTATATTAATGCCCAGCTCGCGGGTAGTTGACCCCAGCCCTACTACTGGGGTACTTGGCGGCAAGGCCTCGGCTGCTGAGACTTCTCGTGTTGAGATTTTGTCTTCATCGTCCGGGGAGGATGAATATTATTCCGGCGATGAAGTCGATTTTGGCGATGAACCCGCTCTTCCAGACCCGAGTAAGTTCTCACACATTTCGGAGGAAGAAATACATGGGTGTGACCCTGTGGTGGTTTCGCCAATAGCAACCATTGCTGCTGCTGAAGGTATTCTTACTGTCTTATTGACTCAGTTTCCCCCTTTTAACGAGGGAAAAGGTTCTGACATCTTCCCTTTAACTTTATGCTGCAGGGTTGGCCGCAGACAGCGAAGCTGCGACTTCCTCTCATATCGAGGAGATGATACAGGAGCTGGCCTAGCAGGAGAGAATTGAGGCTCCTGCTACTGAGATGCCTCAAGAGAGAGCAATTATTGAAGTCGGAGAGGCTTCAACCTTGCAAGATTTGCCCGAGAATATGCCATCTCTGGACCCTCAACTTGGTAAGGAAATATTGATGCTTTGAATATTTTTCTTTTATTGTCATGGCTGATGTTTTGGAAATTTGCAGAGAGCGCTGAAGGAGTTCAGGCAGCGGCACTTGCGGCCAGTATTAAACTGGAAGGCAGTACCATTCAAGCCTTGACCAAGGAACACAAAGAGGTCAGGTTTGCTGTCACTTCATCCACCGTGGAGGCTGCTACGACCGTAGCTGCCCCAGAAGTGCCGGCGACCATTTCAGCTTCTGTCGTGCCTGTCATTGACCCGACTCCTGCACGGGATGAATTGATTTATGTCCCTCGCCCTGTGATAGAAAGGGGATCTGGGAGTACATCAGCAGAATTTTTCCCAGCCAGCGATATCATGAGAGAACTGGCACGTCAGGTGGTGCAGCAGTTCTTTGCTTCCATGCGATCATGTATTGACCTCATCCTGTCTGGGGGCAGCTCTTTCGAATTTATCCGAGTGCTTCTGGGAAATCTGATCGAGAATATCAGTCATACTGGAGGTCCTTCACAGGCTAGGGCATGCCTGCTGCTGGTGGAGCAGTTGGGAAATGACCTGAAAGAGCTTAAGTCTTTGGAAGACACTGGCTCATTTCACGAGGCTCGGGAAACCCTGACTAGGCTTCTTGCTGCTCAAGAACAAGAGCAAAAGGAGATGGAGGGACAAATAGCTGAAGAGACCCGCCATCTCCAACATTTTCAGGCTGACCATCAGAAGTTGATTGACGATTCAAGGGAATATGAACTCGTCATGCAGAGCACAGAGCAGATTATTATCAGTGCTCGGGCCACCATAGCCAAGACGGAGGCCTTGATTGCAATCAATGAGCAGAAGTATGCCAATGCCAGGAAGAAACTGGAAGAGCTGGAGGCTGCCAAGACACGAGTTGAAGAAAGCCTCTCCGCTCACTCCTCCAGATTGGAATCTCTACAGGTGCAGCTGACTGCAAAGGAATTCTTATCTGAGGAGGAGCTACGGGTCCAAGCTCTCATGGAGGCTGAGAAGGCGCGTCAACATGAGATGCATCGCCTTAGAGAACAAATCCGTTCTTTGGCGAATCAGGATTATTAGCCTTCCCTTTTTTTTTGTAAAGAGAAGAACACTCTATGTATCAAGAGTGTTTGTATTACTTTTATCATTTTGCTGGAATAATAAAAGTCTTTGAAGTTTTTGTTCCGTCTTCATTGCTCCTCTATGGACGAGTCCAACTTCTTAGTCGTAGCCTTTGGTTGTGATCCTTGGCTGACTATGAATAAACTCAGGCTGAACTGAGTTTGCCTAACGCGGCTCCGATGGAGACGCAGTCCCGGAAAACGCGACTCTGACCTGTTGACTGAAATGCGCTTCACGCTTGTGCGAAGGACACAGCTTTTCGAACGCGGCCCTTACTTCTATCCAGATGCAAAATTTCAGGACGAAGTGAGGACGCAGTTTTATGCTCTTCCAAGGCTGACGCATAGATATGAGGACACGATGCTGTCTTAGTGAAGGCACGTCTCTAGATCTTCGGCTCAGTGTAAAACTCAAATTATATTGAGTTTATGATGGGAATGCCATTGTTATTTTGCAATATAAATGCAACTTCAGGATACTTGTGATGCCTGTGAATGATATAGGCCTTCTCTGTTGTAAAAGCAAGTCTTAGGACGCAGCTTTTGTAGCTTCAAAGTGTGACTTCAGAAATGGGTCCCTTTCGTTGAGGGGACGCAGCTTTGAATCACTCCAAGAGACGCAGATAGTCTTCTTGATTGGAATGCAGGTGGATGCCATTTTTGAATTCGTGAAGGGACGTTAGTTCCTGGACGCGGCTCTCAGGCCTGCATTTGGTGCAACTTCCCGGGCGTTACATGCATGCTGCCATAAAGATTTTATTGGATGTTTAAATGTCAAATCAATGTTGACGATTGGGGACTCGCATCATCTGACGTTTTTCGAAGTGGCAGTCCACGCGTCAGCCCTTCATTAGGTTCAGGCATTAATGCCTTTTAATGTCAAGATCGGCGCTGGCGGTTAGAGATTTGCATCTTCGATGCTTCCTGAAGCGACGATCCACGCGTCAGCCCTCTATTGGGCTTTGACACTCGTGCGGTCATTAAAGCCGACAGTTCTGATTAGCGAGCCATTAATTATAGGCATTATGGTTGCTTATAAATAGGGCTCACCCTCTCCCTTTATCAGTCCATTACTTAGACTAATCTCTTTTGAGAGCGAGTGCTCTGAGGGACTCCACCTTTTCCCTTCAAGGATTTCACCAGGGACTTGCCTCCATGGACGATGATGACCCAGAGCTTTCATGCTTCTGTTTAATCTTTCTAGAAGATTATCCCTGTCAAGTGATTTCAAGATCAACAAGATTCTCCTTGAGCACCTTTTACGTCCGCGCCTTGATGTAGAAAGTTCAACCCTTAATGGGGGTTTCTGCGGGTATGACTTCCTGATTCGCCATGACATTTACAGCCCAACCGAGTTTCAGTTTTGCTATAAAAGAGGTCCATCTTCTTGACCTTCTTCTGAAGTCTAACTGGTGTGCCCATCTTTTGGAAGCCGTGCCATTTAGAAAATTCTGACTTAAAAATTCTCTGGGCACGAGTATAAGGGACTTTGGCACTTGGACCGTGAGCTTTATGTAAAGGGCTCGCGTCTGAGGCTGTGGACTTAGAAGAATTCCAACTCAGACCGAAGGTTTTCAGGCCTGAATTTTGCAACCCCTGTTCATCAAACAAGGAGACGGCAATTTTCGCGTCTGATTCTCTTCACGTCTCAGTATCTTAGACGCAGATGCGAAACTAGACTGCGTTTGAATTCTGTGTGTATCACAGTTTTGATCGCGTCTGTTTCTGCCACCACAGAAGTTTGGCTCACTGCGCGGGTCGTTCCTGCGTCTGAAGTTTTCAGTAATAACTGCGTCTGTCACTTAGTTTTTTCTGTTGAAGAATACTAAGCTTCAAAACTTCTAATTTCTATTTACTTCTTGCAGGTAGGCTTAATCATCTTTTTTCATGTTCACTGGGCCCTTGGGAGAATATATCGGCCGGCGAACTTGTTCGATGGTCGTCCACAAGGGAAGAAATCATGGCCCCCGTCTTCGGGAGACGGGGATCTGACCCTCGCCAAGATCTCTTTAGATTCAATGCATCAGTCATGCTTCTTGGCATGGCATGGTCAGAGTGAGTATGGCGACGGGAGGGGTATGGTCCTCTTGTAGGTAACCGAAGGGAGGACATCCTCTGTGAGGTCTCAAAACCTCTTTTTACCCCAGAAGTGACATCGATGAAAGCTCCATGCTCATTGGATGACTTTCTGGTGGTAGAGATGTTCATCAACGAAGGATATACTCCACTTCAGATGGTCAGGTGGAATCAGAAGATTCTGCTGCCTTTCGACCTCAAGAAATACCATTGTCCTCGGTCAACAAGGAACTCTTTCGATGTTCACGTCATGCATGGTGACGTAATCAGGCTCCGAACGTCATCACAGTGCTCAACCCATCTTTGGCGCCCTTTCAAACATCTTGTATCTGGAGTGGTGAGCGCTTCAAGGAGTGAGTGCAACCTTTGAGAGAAAAGGACTTCTTTGTACTCCTTTATTGTAACACTCAATCTTATTGTATAAGAGAGCATTTTGTATCACTTTCATATGTTTGGATATAAATGAAAGCGACACCTTTTTTTTGTTTCCTTCTATTATCTTGAACTCTTTTCTTTTAGTCAGACGCATAGAAGGAAAGAATCTTTGACTTGTCAAAACTATGATGATAATCTTAACGAGTCAAATTTTGTAGAGATCCTATTTCAGGAACTCAACAATGCTGCCAGAGGTGTAATATTAACTTGATAAGGGATAAGATAACTTTTGTAGACCTGCCACTCTATAAAAGAAAGTGACAGGTGGAACTTGTACCCCCAAGAAAGATGAACTTTTATCAGAGGTTTGAGATTAACTTGATTAAGATCAGCTGGGGAGTTAATGAAAACACTGTTAATAGTGTAGTGTTAACCTAACAATATTTTTAGGTAGACTTGTTGTTCTTTTGATGAGAACAACAAGTGAGACTAGATTCGCGGGGATCTAGAAAAGTCTTTCCCGTTAGAGGTGTGATATTAACTTAACGGGTTGAATGTAGTCTTGTCAGAAGTGTGATGTTAACTTAACAAGGATGTAAACCAGAGGTGTGATATTAACTTGACTCAAAAGTATTTCAGCTTTATTTGGGAAAGCTAAAAGTGTCACTATCATAGGTGTGATATTTAACTTGGCAGTGAGGGCAATGCTAGAGGTGTAATTTTTAAACTTGGCATTGGTCATCTCGACTTTGATAAGAAAATCCGAGGAAAAGTCATGGCTATAAGTGTATTGTTGAACTTAGCATGACCTGGATGCTAGAGGTGTAGTATTAAACTTAGCATTGTTCATTTCTTTCTTCGATATGGAAGTCTGAGGAAAGATGACTGTTTGAGGTGTAATATTGAACCTGGCAGCAACTTGATTACCGTTAGAAGTGTAATATTAACTTAACAGTAATTTGTCAGAGGTGTGGCGTTAACTTGACAAGAGCAGTTTGAGGACCTGCCATTCTGTGTATGAGAATTGATAAGTGGAATTTGAAGTGCTAGAGGTATAGTGTTAACATGGCAAATTTGAAGGTTTGCTACTCCATGTAGAGTTGACAAGCAATGTTTGTACTCGATAAGGAGTATTGAAAATTTTCATTACCAGAGGTATAGTGTTAAACATAGCAATGATTACGTTTTGTAGACCTACCATTCTGTGTATGAGAATTGGTAAGAGATTTTGGAGGAAAGAGTGGAACTAAGTCCACTTAGGATTTTTAGTAAATACTCAGCTATCAATGGATTTGAGGTACCTTTACCAACTACCGTTTGAGTTGGGCTAGCCATGCTATTCCCCTCAGCATAGTGAGTTGTCGAAGACTTATGTTGGGCTTAAAAGCCAACATTTTCCTCTATCCTTGCCGTCGGAGGCGTCAGATGTTAGTGAAGAAACTTTTCTTGCTTTGATTAGATGTGTATTTTAACTTGATCGGTGGAGGAGTATTAAGGATAGTACTTCTTCAGGAACCTGCCATTGATCGGCATCATGAGTGTATCGCCGTTTGAGGTTATGAGGCGATATGATCCATTTGAGTAGACTGACTCTACTACAAATGGTCCTTCCCATTTGGGCTGAAATTTTTCTTTTGTCTTATGTGTCATCACCATGGGTCTTCTTACAGCTAAGACAAGGTCGCCTTTCTTGAAAGTTCGCACTTTAACTTTCTTGTTGAAGGCTCTAGTAATCCGGGCTTGGTAGAGCTCAATTTGCTGTTGGGCCTGCAGACATTTACCATCTAAGGCCTCCAATTCCTGGAGTCACTGTCGATGCTTCTCCTCTGTTGTCATCTCTACTGTCAAAGCGACGCGTAGAGACAGAATTTGAATTTCTAGTGGAAGTACGGCTTCGCACCTATATACCAAGGAAAATGGCGTAGCTTTAGTTGGGGTTCGCACAATTGTGCGATAGACCCATAAGCATTCGCCCAGCTTGTCGTCCCAGTCACGCTAACTTTTCGAGACGAATTTCTTGAGGAGCTTGCCAATGGTCTTGTTGAAAGCTTCTGTAAGACCATTAGCGGCGAGGTAGTATGCCGTTGAGGACACACTCTGGATCCTGAACTTAGCGCAGAATCTCTGGAAAGCCTGACTGATGAACTGGGGTCCATTGTCATGGACAATTCGCCGAGGTACCCTAAAACGGTAAATGACGTGATGTTTCACGAACTTGATCACGTTAGATGATTTTACATCCTTCAAAGGAACGACTTCAGCCCATTTGGAGAAGTAATCGGTTATTGCCAAAATGAACCAATGTCCCTTTTATGATGGCGGGCTGATAGGACCAACTACATCCATCCCCCAGATTTCAAATGGCCAGGTAGAGGTCGTAGAGTGAAGGTACCCTGGTGCTTGGTGGATGAAATCGCCATGAACTTGGCAGCGTGACATCTCTTGGCATAAGTGATGGCGTCAGCAATCATCTTGGGCCAATAGTACCCCAACCTTTGGAGTCGATATGCCAGTTTTGGGTCAGGTTGATGGGCTCCACACATACCGTCATGGGCTTCTTTCAATACCTTTTGTGCCTCTTTTGGTGAAAGGCAGCGGAGCAAGATCCCGTCATGCGATCGATGATACAATGTTCGCGTAATCGCATTATAATAGAATTTGGGGGGCTTTTCTTTGAATGGCAGCTGCTTCCTTGGTGTCCTCAGGCAAGATGCTATATAAGACATAGTCATTATAGAAGAATCGCCAGTCTCTAGGCTCTGGATCGGTTGACGACTCAAGTGCTTCCTTGCCTTGACAATTTCCCGTAAGCTCCTGATAGTCCTCGGGAGCAATGCTCGGGCAATACAGGTCATGGCTGTGGACAAATATTTTCTCCACTGCTCCAGCTGGAAGAGCTAAGGAGGTAGCTAGGGATGCGAGTGCATCTGCATGCGTATTTTGCTTGCATGGTACATGGTCGATGTAGAAGTTTGCGAACCTTTCAGCCATGCGAACAGTTGTGTTGTGATAGGGTACTAGATCTTCATGTCTGACTTTGTACTCTCCGCGAACTTGGCTGACGATGAGTTTAGAGTCACCGTATGCCTCGAGATTTTTAACGCCAATCTCATCGGCGAATTGCATCCCAATCAAAAGAGCATTGTACTCTGCCACATTGTTGGAACAAGGCTCAGTTAGTGAGATGGCTCGAGGAATCACATAGTTCTGTGGAGAGACGAGTACTACTCCTACCTCCGCTACTATATGTCCTTTTAGGCTTGTTCTTGATGCACCGTCAAAGAAAAGTTGCCACACTTGCCCTTCAAATGATGTCTGGGTCAGGCAGGCCTCAGCGACCTCGTCTGGGAGATCCTCATAAAGCTTGACTAGCTTCGAATCTGGATGCTCAGCTAGGGAATTTGCCACTGCTTGTCCCTTCACGATTTTTTGTGGTAAAAAGTGCATTTCATATTGGGATAGCAATATAGCTCATTTTGCTAGCCGGTCGTTCAATGATGAAGGCTTTGTCATAAGTTACCTCAAGGGGTTGACTTTTGATATGACATTTATAGTTTGGCCTACCAGATAGTGTCGCATTTTCTGAATAGCAAACACCAATGCCAAACATTCCTTCTCGATCGGGTTGTATCGGTATTCAGCTCCGATCATTGTTCTACTTAAATAGTAGACTGCCTGCTCTCGCCCTTGATCATCATTCTGAGCTAGTAGAGCTCCTAAAGAATGATCCATTGCTCGAACATATATCAGGAAAGATTTTTGGATACCGGAGCTGCAAGGACCGGTGGTTGTGTGAGGTATTGCTTAATTTCCTCAAACGCTTGTTGGCAAGCATTATCCCAAATGAATGAAACACCCTTCTTCATTAATTTGGCGAAGGATTGGCATCTTCCTGAGAGATTTGAGATAAACCTGCGGATGTACGCCAATCGTCCTTGCAATCCTCTGAGCTTCTTGAGGTTTCTTGGAGGTTGCATTTCCTGGATAGCGCGAACCTTTTCCAGATCTAAATGAATTCCCGTGGAGGTTACGACAAATCTGAGGAATTTGCCACTGGGCCACCCCCAGGAAGGACTTGGTGGGGTTCATCTTCAATTGATGGGCCCGCATGATGTCGAAGACAGCCTTTAGGTCAGCTATATGATCACCTTTAACGCGGCTTTTTACTGCGATGTCGTCAACATAGCATTCCACCGTCTTGCGCATGTGCTCGCGGAAAATGGCATTCATAGCCCTTTGATATGTCGCCTCTGCATTCTTTAGTCCGAAGGGCATGATGGTGTAACAGTATACTCTCAGTGGTGTCCTGAAAGAGGTATGTTTCTCATCGTTAGGATACATTTTGATTTGATTATATCCTGAGAATCCATTCATGAAGGATATTCGCTCGAATCCACATGTATTGTCAATCATGACGTCTGTGATTGGCAGTGGAAATTCGTCCTTGGGGCAGGCCTCATTTAGATCACGGAAATCGATGCAGATTCAGATCTTCCCGTTCTTTTTGGCAACGGGAACAATGTTGGCCACCCAGTCAGGATGTTGTTCTTTCCTAATGAAGCCAGAGTCTATGAGCTTTCTGACTTCTGATTGAATTGCCTCCATTACTTCTGGACGGAACTGTCGTTGCTGTTGTTTGACAGACTTTACGTCCGTATTGATGTTGAGGCGATGCATAGCCACTCGAGGATCAAGTCCAAGCATATCCTCGTAATTCCAAGCGAAGACATCTATATATTCTTGTACAAGAGATATTAGATACTTTTTCTCAGAAGGTGACATGTCATCACTTATGAAGATGGGCTTAGGATTAGCCTCATCTCCTAGATTGATCTGGACAACCATATCTTCTGTGGGTGGCTCGCGCTGTTCAAAGCGGGTATCCCAAAGATGGTTTAAGTGTTGGATCCAAGGATCTGTATCGGATTGGATCATTTCTTTATTCCGTCTTCCAGGTGGCTTGTTGAAACCATATTCACTGAAAGTTCTCTGAAGATGTTGCCGACACTGAATTCTGACTCCCACGATGACGTATCCGAAGAGTAATCGTGGCCTGATGACCCTCCAGAATCAAAGGCTGATGAGACCAGAGTTGATACATAACCCAACCCCCTGCGAGTCCGATGATAATAATCAGGGGCCTTTCCTTTCGGTATAAAAGATTGAAGTAGCGTCCTCCTTCCTTTGCCGAAATTCAACCCGGGTCCACTTGCTAGGTCATATCCCATGCTTCTCATCATTCTGAGTGCTTTTGGTTCATAATGACCGAACTGAGGGGATTCCTCTTCGCTTCCTAATTTTTCACGGGACATTGGTTCAGCGTGATTCGCCCTAAAAGAATTGGTTTTTGGCCTTTTCGTCTTGCTGAAACCATGAATATGGATTCTTGTGCATTACCATTATCTCGGTACGTCTCGAAGGACGATGTCACTGGTACATGCAATGATGTCAAAGCATCCATTGCCGACCAGAGATCATCATCTAATTCGGTACTAGTGTCTGGCGGTACCGAATCGGAAGCAAACACAGAAAAATATGCTAAATCTAATTCTTCATTAATATACCAACCGCCTACATCGTCGGTGGTATTATCAATATCGAGTTTATTAATGTTCTTTACAAGTGGTTCTAACTCCCACAGGCATTCTTCTTTTTCTGGCTCGGTGTCGGCTTCATTACCAGAGTCTGGCTCCTCTGGCTTTGGGACTTCATTCGTCTCCACAGAATCCTGATACAGGAGGGAATCTGTGAAATAATTCTCGACTCCCTTGAACGGATGCCTTTCGGCAATCAACGTTCGCACCTTTCCACTCCCGTCAATGTATTTCATGACTTGGTGGAGAGTAGAGGGAACGATGGAATTGCGATGAATCCATGGTCATCCCAGTAGTAGGTTGTAGGAAGTGTCAGCATCGATGACATAGCATGTCACTTCCGACTTTAGGTCCCCGATCTGGCATTTGAGCTTGATCTCCCCATTGGACGGGTTCCGTTGGCATTGAACCCATAAATGGTCGTCTGGGTAGGGCTCAAATGATGAGTAGGAATCCCTAAATGTTGCATGACCCGGCGAGGCATGATGCTCAACGCGGACCCTGGATCCACCTGAATGCGGTTCACTTCAGATGATCCAATATACCCTGTGAAGTACAGAGGTCGATCATGCTTCCCTTTAACCTGCATATCGTCTGTCGTGAAGGTGATGCAGGGAGCACTTTGGGAGGTATGGAGGCAATCCTCGACATCATCCTCCTTTGGTTCGATCGGTACCTAGGTCATGAAAACCTCGGCATTAGCCAAGGCCTCTTATAGAGCTTCTCTGGTCGACTTTGATAGCCTAAGAAGCTCATAAAGAGTAATCCGGGCCGAGATATTGGCCAGTTGAGCCAGGACATCAAAGCGGTAAGGTGCCGTGGATCCTTCCTCTATGCCCTTCGAAAGAACTCGAGAAAACCGAAGCTCTTTCTGTTTCTCCACGGGTTGCTTTGTGGAGGGCTTGGCTGGCTCTGCAGCGGGTTGTGGAGGGGTTACCACCATTTCGTCATACTTTTTCAAATATGACTGCCCTGAATGAGTTTTCGCCACAAGTCGACTGGGCTCTGTGGCCAGAACTATTGTTTCCTCTTCTGAGTCGGTCAGCGAGGGAACATCAGTTTTCCCTTCTTGAGAAGAGGCACACACCACATTGCAGGATGTAGCCTTTGCTTTGCCTTTGGACTTCCTGTTGGTCACAGTAGTCCACTGCTGGCCATCAACAAGGTCAGGATGGACCTACATGATTTCCCCCCGAGGTGTGGGAACGGGTACCAGGCCTTTCTCTTGCTGCTGATGAGGGTCTGTGTTGATCACTCTCAGTTCTTCTTTTGGAACAGGGACCACTCCAGAAGGTGTTGGAGGTTGTCTTCCAAACTGGAGAAATGACGTCATATTAGCCGTTACCTTCTTCTGCTCTAGTCAGAGTTTTAATACCTCCGCGTCAATCAGAGCCTGAAGAATGTCTTTGAAGACGTAACAGCTCTTGGTGGGGTGTCCCAACATCCTATGATACAAGCAGTAGTTGGGGTTATCGGTTTTGCTAACTTCTTCAGGCCGCCTGGCTTCAAGAAGCTTCAGTCTGTTACTCTTGTTGAGTAACTTGAAGAGTGAATCGACATGTTCATCCTTGAAGGAATACTGCTTGTTGGCGCGTGGTTGACTTGAAGAGCCACTTCCCTTGACCGGTTGAGGTTTGATGGGAGATTTGGTCTCTATCGCAAAGTTATCCTTCCATTTTATTTGGAGGGAGGTGTCTAGCGCACGCCTCGTTGACCTTTCAGGTCGGGGTTTACTTTCTTCCGCCCTGACGCGGGCAACAATCTCCTCAGCCTGTTCACCTTGTTGGACCAATTATTTCCAGGTGCGGCTTTTAGTAACTCCTATTTGAGCGAGGAGCGAGGTTTGGAGATTGTGGCGGCATGTTTCCACCAGGGTGACCTGAGTCATACCGCTGGAAATCAGAGTGCTACATTCTGAAACCTTTCCACGAAAGATTTAACGGACTCTCCCTTTCGCTGTTTGGTAGCCAAAAGGGTGGGCATTGTGACTTTCGAGTCGTCTTCAAAGAAGCGCATTAAGAAGAGCTTCTCCAAATCGCTCCAATTCTTAATGGAGCCTTATGGGAGCTTCATGAACCATTCAAAGGCGAGCCCTTTCAAGGTGCCGATGAACAGACGCGCCAAGATGGCATCATTATCTACCACATTCCCTGTTTGGGATTTAAAGTAGTAGATATGCTGGTTCGGTGACCCTTTCCCATCGAATGCTTGGAGGGTTGGAGCCTTGAACTTGGGAGGGTATGGAACCAGGTCCCACTCAGCCGGATAAGGCTGGACCACTCCAGCTTCTTGGAGGCCTTTGCGGCTGATAAGAGCCTCAAGGCGTTGCTCCAATCGATTCATCCTTCTAGAATGAACCTTTTCCTGATCTCGGTCGTCCTTTCCTTGCGACGAGGATTTAGACGAATCCGAAGTAGGCTGCTTTTTCTCCTCAAGGTGTACAGAAGATGAGCTTTCTCCCTCCTTTCTTTTGCCCTTAGACTTTTTAGAGGAGGCCTTGTCGGCTGTCTTCCTTTTGTCTTCAAGCAGCTGCTCGAGCATCTGCTTGAGGGAGTCGATAGATTCCTACTGAGCACGAATCACGAGTTGCTCCTTCTGGACCTGGGCTTGCTGTTCCAAGCACCAGGCCGTCTCCTTAGGAGTGCTCGTCATGTAGATGAAGGCCTCCTTCTCCATAGAAGAGTTTGAGGCCTGTGACTCTGCAATAGCGGAATGCGAGTCATTCACATCGATGCCCCGGGCTAGGGCGTTGTAGTCAATCGGGGGAATCGCTCCGGTCCGGGTGTGAGTGTGTCGGTACACTCCTTCCAGTTCGGTGTCAGACTTATCAGAGCTGACTGCAAGTTGTTTTCTCTTGCTCCTGCTCGCCATATTTTTAGTGAGCTCGGGATATTCAGCGTCAGAGAAGATCCTCCTCCTGTAGGAGCGTCTTCTTTTAGCTGATTGGGGAATCAGGGTCAGCTGTCTAAGTAGAGACTGCTGGGTTGCACCTGAACTGCAACGGCACTCGGAGAGCATGGTGATGAGCCGTTCGCAGCAACATAACGAAGTGCCTTGATTAGCACTTCTTTTCTTGTCAAATAATCTCTCAAATCCGTAGGAGGAGGATCAAAGAGATTAGCCTCGCAATGTCGAGGGTGGGAGGCATCCTTGCGCTGTACAGCTTGGACGTAGGGTTCAGAGACGCGGTTCTTGCGTCGTGACTTCAGGACGCGCGTCTGGCGTCTCTGCTGATAAGAGACGCGACTATCGCGTTACTGATTGTTGCGTCGAGGCAGAGACGCTTGAGAGATGCAGGGCTGCTGGGTCCCATGCCTAGAGGCGCGTGCCTCTTATACTCGACAGGGCACGCAAGTTTTGCCTTGGTGTCTGGGGAGTGGGGCTTCAGAGGAGCCAATTGGTGAATCTCACGTTTGGGCTGCCAAACACAAATTTCGCGTGCCGGGTGTGGTGTAGCAGAGACGCCGGTTTGAACCTTGTGTCCTGCCACAGTTGGGTGATCAGTGACCCCAACTTGCAGTTGTCGCGCACGCCTCCTCTGTTGGCGCTCAGCATTTCGGTTGCATCGTGGGGGTTGAGAGAAACCAACGACGACCTGGTGCTGAGGAAGAGGGTGGATTGGCTGGACACCAGAGAATTTGACCACGCGGGTCTCTTAAGAGACGTTGGCGCGTGTGTCACGCATGGCGTGATTGGTCACAACATCCCTCACAGCAGCTGCCTCTGAGAGAAGCTCAGAGCGGACCTCGGGGCAAGTCCCCGTAGAGACCCTGCGGTAGGCGCGGGCCTTTAGGCTCTTGGAACCAGAAGAGAGGAACTCTTCATACTTTGCCTGGTCGAACTCGACGACGAGCAATTCGACCGTTTTCCCCTTGTAGAGGACGTCACCTTGCGCCACGATCTGTTCGTCAGTAACGAAATTAGTCCTCAGCGGGGTCGCCATCTCTTGTTTGGTACGAAAAGGAGAGGTTTGTGTAAAATTTCCTTGAATCAATGAAAAATTACAGCAAACTAATATTTCGACTACAAGGGAGGGGAGATGTTGAATCTTGAATCTCCCCTTTGTTTAGTGCTGGGTTCTTCAAGTGGCGGTGGAAAGTGAATCTTATTTTTCATTGACCGGGTGAACGTCGAGAACTCACGGGGATCTTTTCTCCGGGTAGTAGACGGAGTAACACAGCTCTGTCTACTAGAACTCTCAAAGGGATTGTAGGCAAAGATTAACTTGAACACAGCAAGTTAACTGAAGAGTTAGACTCTCTCTCTATCTGTAGGTGCGTCCGCGTCTCTGTATGCCTCTGTGGATGCCTCTGTGGATGCCTATCTGTCTCTCTCTTTTCTGTTTTTTTTTTTGCGTCTATCTCCCTCTCATAGCGACGGGCCTATTTATAAATGTTTCAGGGTGAACGTGCCCCTAAAAACACTCCACAATGGGGGCTAACCTCTTTATTATGTGGGTGATGATTGACCCCGTAATGAGGGAAGTTATAACTGAGGCGCGGGTTTTTGACCCACACGCCTTGGTGTTGAGACGCAGGTTTCGACCCACGCGCCTTGGTGCCGCAGTGCTGCTGAGACGCGAGTTTCGACCCACGCGCCTTGGTACCGCAGTGCTGCTGAGACGCGACGCGGGTTTCGACCCTCGCGCCTTGATGCCGCAGTGCTGCTGAGACGCGATGCGAGTTTCGACCCACGCGCCTTGGTGCCGCAGTGCTGCTGAGACGCGGGTTTCGACCCACGCGCCTTGGTGCCGCAGTGCTGCTGAGACGCGACGCAGGTTTCGACCCTCGCGCCTTGATGCTGAGACGCGGGTTTCGACCCTCGCGCCATGATGCTGCAGTGGTGGCCATAATTAGCCCTGCGTCTGGAGCTTGGAATTCTGCTTTTTGATGGCTTATCTTTTAATGACTTTTAGACAGCCTACACCTCTTGAAACCGATGAACACACCCTTCTTTGATCTTAGGTCTAACTTATCATCTTTGACATGATAATAGGCTGGACAACCAAACACCCTTAGAAAATCATAGTCAGCAACTGTTTTTTCTGACCAAACATCGAGAGGAGTTTTCCCCTATCGCAGACGACGGCAACCTGTTCACAAGGTAGCATACATATGCCAAAGCTTCAGCCCAAAAGTTCTTTGATAAACCGGCATTGGACAACATATACCAGACCTTCTCTAGCAAAGTCATGTTCATCCTTTCTGCTATCCCATTCTGTTACGGTGTCTCCCTCACTGTGAAGTGTCTCTCTATGCCCTCATCAAGACATAGCTGAAGGAAAGGATCGGACTTGTATTCTCCTCCATTATCTGAACAGAGGACCTTGATTTTCCATCTCGTACTTCTCTCCAAGTTCTTCTTCCATTTCATAAACAATTCTAGGACTTTCCCTTTGTGTCTCATGGTATATACCCAGCAACGCCTGGAATAGTCATCAATAAACGATACAAAGTAATGGTTACATCCAATTGATGCAGTCTTGGTAGGTCCCCAAACGTCAGTATGAACATAATCCAGAATCCCCTTGGTACAATGTGTTGTTGTGCCGAACTTCACCTTGGTCTTCTTCCCGATGATACAGTATTCACAAAATTTCAGCTTGCAGGTTTCGGCACCTTTCAGTACTCCTTGTCTTGCAAGAGTTTGCAAAGACTTTTCTCTTGCGTGTCCCAGCCTCATATGCCACAACTTGATTGATTCTTCATCTGAACCGATAGAAGCCACCACTTGTCTTATAACAGTACTACCATTCAAGTAGTAAAGATTGTTCTTGCGATCGGCCTTCAATACCACCATCGAACCTTTGGTCATCTTAAGGACTCCCTAATTAATTGACACCACAAGGCCCAATGACTCCAAAGCTCCAATAGAGATTAGGTTTCTCTTCAGTTGAGACACATACCTCACTTCCTTCAGTTTCCTTACCATCCCATCAAATATCTTTATTTGGATTGTACCTACACCCTCCATGATACATGGATGATCATCGCCCATAACGACTGAACACCCCTCCAGCTTCTCAAAGCTAGAAAATCACTCCCGATTAGGGCACACATGGTATGTAGCACCAGTATCCAAAATTCACTCATTTTCTCCTGAGTAGCCAACGATGGGAGTAGTAACTGAGAATGAGAAAACCGACGAGTCCGAGTCTGATCCAACTGCCTGTGAAGTACTGCTCTGAGTACTGACCACCTTTGCAAGATTTTCCTCAGTTTTAGACTCCTTCTTCTTCCCTTTATCCTTTGAACAGTCCACTTTTCAGTGCCCTAATTCTCTGCAGAAGGCACACGAGTTCTTCTTCAAATCCCTATAACCTGGCCTGGACTTCGATCTCCCTCTATCATCTTTGCGCTTCCTATATGAACCCCTGCCTCTTACTGCTAGCACCTCTGCTGATGAGCTTGACTGAGAAGGTTGTCTCTCCTTTCTCCTTATCTCATAATTTGTCAAAGCAGATGACACTTCATGATAGTAAAGAGTCTGTCTACCATTTATGAAGGTTAAGGTAAACGTCTCATACTCTTCCGCAGGGAGAGAGTTCAAGAGGATTACAGCCTTGTCTTCTTCATCTATCTTGACATCCACATTAACCAAATTCGTAAGAAGTTTCGTGTAGCGATTCAGATGTTCATTCACAGAGCATCCCTTCTTCATCTGAAACTCGTACAGTGATTAGTCTCTAATTTTGCATAATTTTCATCACATCTCACATTTATTTGATAAATAAATTCTGCTAATAATACCTTGCTTGCTTGATCCTAGGTCAATGGAGTTCAAATGAAAAAGAAGACCCAAATCACCATTTAATTGGTGATTAAAGGGGTATTAAAATAGCCATTGAACTAGAGGAGCTTATCTGTCAAAACCAGGGGCGCTAAATTAGAAACCGGGCACGTTAGCCGACAGGGGGACAACAGCGCAGCACGCAGCAGGCGGCGCCGCACGCGCCGCCCAAGGAAAGCCGCAGAAACGCGGCATTTTGCTGCGTTTTCGCGGCTAAAACCAGAAACCAAGAGATCCAGCCGACAGGGGGACAACCAGGCGGCGCGCAGCAGACGGCGCTGCGCGCGCCGCCAAAGTAATGCCGTGAAAACGCGGCATTTGCCGCGTTTCCGCGGCAATACGGCCGCGCCGCGCGCGCCGTTTCGGGTCATATCTTGTCCCCTGGCCCCCTGTTCCCTTGGCGCCTATAAATACCCCCCTGGTGTTCCTGAGGAGGAGATATGCAGAGTTAGGAGTAGTTTCTCTTCTCCATTTTGTATTTTAGGGTAGTTTAGATTAGGTTAGTCCTCTTCCTCTATTGTATTTTCCATTTTGTAGATCTTGTATTAGGGAGAGAGAGTGGTACATGTTGGAAAGCAAGAGTGCTTGTAATAGAAGGTGACAATCTATGAAAGGTGCTCTCTTTACCTCTCTATGTTTACTTCTCTCCAATCTCTTTTACATGTGTAGCTAGTTTTTCACTCATGGCAACTAACTACTAACCAACAACTAGTTTAACTTCTTTTATGATAATCCACATGAATCTAATAGCCTCATTTTGGCCTTGCTCTTGCAAGAGCCATTGATGGCTCATGATGATGGATCTAACTCTAACTTCCTAATCACTAACAAGTTAACATTACTTTATTCCATGCTTACTTTTCCATAGTATTGATGGTTTAAATGTAGCTTGCACTTGTTTTGTTGAGTTGGGTTGTGAAGAGTTACATATGGGTCATACTTTGAATCGCTCTTGAACTAAGGACTAGTGATGGCCAATGATACGTGTGAGGCAACTATCACTAAGAGGTTAGCGTGTTGGTGGAGTCATTAGTAGTTAGTAGCCGTAAGTTTTCTTTCTCTTTCACTTGTTTTAGAAATATACCAAAAACTACAAAAACCATTCTTTTCTATGTTTCCCACTTCTTCGTATTTCACCGTACTTCTCTTTTCATTCTTTCTTTTTTCTTTTCATTCTTTAAAAATTTGAAGAACTTTTAACAAACACGTGAATCAACCGGTAAAGCTTCTATCGTCTCCCGTCCTTGTGGATTCGGCTCGTTTTAGCCTGTATGCTATAACGGAAGTATCGAGGAAGCCAAAGCACACACACTTTAAATATCGATTTCAAAATATACACTTTTTGTGTGCGGTTTTACCCCGATCAAATTTTGGCGCCGTTGTCGGGGATGGGAACGGTTTGATTTCACAAGTTTGCTAACTTTTCTTCTTTGTTTTTTGGTGTGCTGGTTAAAGTTTTAGCATTGCGGAAGTCCACACTTGCTCAAGTGTGGTCGGGTAATTCTTGTATATTTTTCTGCTGCTAATTTTTGTTTATATTACCTGTGCACTGTAAATAATTGTAAGAATTAAAATACAGTAATTGGATGCTTTAAAATGGTTTAGACATTTGCGTCTAGGCACGTGTCAATTTTCATTCCAATATCCTGTATTTTATTCTTGTGTTGTTGTGATCTTGTAGGAGGTGTACATATTGCATTGCATATAGTTAGGACCAACATTTCAGTGATTTACTCGCTTTTTTGTGTTCATCCTTATCTATATTGCACACTTGCACAAATTTAACTTAAGGGCAAAACCAAGACAACATAAGGTGGGGAAGTTATTACCCTCCCTTGGCCCAAAAATCACCTCCCCACTCACACAACCCAAGCCTAAATAAAATTTGCTAGACGTTGGCCCCTAGGGACATCTCGGACTCATTTAGGAGATTGACCTAAGGGGGAAGTTGTTAGAATTTGACTATTGCTAAATCGGTGTCTAAGGTTGGGGATTGAGAGGTGAAACCTCGAAGAACGGTGGTTTGGCATAATTAGGCCCGTTGCTCCGGCACGGATACCTCCCACTGTCTTGCCGCTACCTGGCCGATTAACTCGTGGTCAGCTTCCGACAACAGACCCCCCGTGGACAGTCTAACCAGTTAGGAGTCGTCTAGGTCTAAGTCAACCCTAGCATAGGCTTGTTTTCTTTTTCTTTTTCTTTTTCTTTGTTTGTTTGATTGTTGTTTGTCTGTTTTCCTTTTTTTGTATATTGTGATATGGATTTTAACAACAATAATTCTTTCAATCATGATATAAATCCATATTTCACTCTGACCTCATTTGACTCGAATAACTCCAACCCGGCTATGTACAACATGAACCAACCATATATGCCGGGTTGGGATTATCCGAATCAATATGACCCATATCCCCAACCATATGACCATAATTTTCAAAATAATTTCAACTCTTTACAGAGTTCATGGGGATTCACCTACCCCGAGTCAAATTCTCAACCATCTTGTCCGCAATATCCACAATATTCCTTCCCCGATTTTGGTTCATATACTCCTTTTCCTGTTCCACAAATTGAAGAAAAATCATTGGAAAGGAGTATAGAAGAGTCCCTACAACTAATGCAAAATTTGCTCAATTCACAATCCTTCTCACATCAAACTCCTTTTCTAGAGCATCAAATTGAAGAAGAATCTGAGCTAGAAAAGCGTTTGGACCTCTTTTGTGATAGAATGCAAAACATATTGGACTCCTCATCTCAACCAAATTTTCAAGAGTCCTACTCATCTTATTCAATCTCACTCATTCAAAATGAACAACCCTCAATACTGGACTTGAGTATGGAACCCTTGCGTGAGTCCGAGCAGCAACCGCAAAATCCGATGGACTCACAAATTCACCATGATTTCCACAATCCACTTCCATACTCATATTTTCACGAACCAATTACAAAGAGTATGGACGACATGATCCGAATCCAAAATCTGTTACACGGCCTTTCAGTAGGTTAGATTCTCTTTTGAGCGAATTGATCAATGAGAGCGAGAAAAGCCTTTCTTGTCAATCTTTGACCGATTCTTATATCCCTAACTCTACTGATTGGACCCATGAATCATGTCATTTTGGAAATCCAACCTCAATTTCAGAACACATATTTGAACTTGACCAAGAAAGTTACCTGGACATTTTGGCTAGTTATCCCTTTCCTGAAATTGAAATTGAACCTGAATGTGATCCCGAACCTCATGTTAGTAATTCCATTTCACTTTTTGGTTCAATAATGACCCCGGTATCTTTACCAGATTTTTTCTCTATTCCAGAGTCAACATTGAATCCTGTAACAATACACTGTGAAATGGAATCACCAATCTCTCATGATCACACTTCATTCATGGGGAAAGTGTGTGAACATCAATTCTTTGGTTTAGACCCTATTTTTGAACCAATTTCGACTCTCATTGTTGACTCTCGACTTGATCTGAGTCAACTTCCCGAGTCGGTATCGGTTTTTGTTCCTGTTCCATTTGAGTCTAAATCAATCATCTCTCAAACGCACACTTCATTGTTGGAAAAGGATGTTGACGAAAATGACTCAGTCATTATTTTTGAAAATTGGAAATTAGATGGGGATAAATTTTTCAACAAGATCATTCAATCCATCATTTCTTTCTGGAGTCATATATTAGAGAGGTCCTTGGTGGGTTTCTGGATGATCCATGATATCTTGATTGGGTCACAACGCTTCGCCCAATCCGACCACCACCGGGGCCACCACCATGAGGTAATCTTCCTTCCCTCTCCATTTGTTTCATGTCTATACACATTCACGATGCATTGAGGACCATGCATGCGATAAGTGTGGGGGAGGGTTTACTAACATAGGTAGTTTTAAATTTTCTTTCTTTTACACTTCTTTTTAAAAAATATAAAAAATAAAAAAACATTTTCTTTTCTTTTTACAAAACTTTTTGAATTAAGAGAAATAGTTTTTGATTTATTTTTAAGAAAATTAAGATTATCTTAGGAATTAGGAAGACCTAAAATTATGAAATTTTAAACCGAGTCAAAATAATAGATCTTGTTTAAATTTTAGGATAAGAAAATAAGATTAAAAAGATAATTTGATCTTGAATTTTTTGCCTTAATTTATGCACTCCACACTTACACAATTTTTGGGATTGAAACAAAGACTGAAATGTCATAAAAATATATATATCAAAAAAAAATATCACTTATTGAAGTTGGGTAATTATGCCTCAGGAAGCATGATTATTCATACCTAAAATAGTGAACAAAAAAATAAAATAACCCCCTTTAGTTTTGTGGCCTTGTTTACTCGAGTCCTTAAGTCTAAGGGATGTTTTCTCATCTGGTATCCTAAGACCATCTGGTTTGGGAGTCACCGACTAAAGGCTCACTACCCGAGTAGATAAGAAAGCCTAAGAAAACTAAGGGAAGAAAAAAAAGAAAAAAAAGAAAAAAAAGAAAAAATATATATTAAATAAATGGCATGAAAGTTTGAGTCGATATCCCAAAAATCTTCACAGTTCACAAAGTGCATATTTTTCTAAGAGTTTTATGATAGATCAAAGAGTCAATTCAATTTTAAATTCTTACATTTAATTTATAACAAGATTTTTTGCATTTTGACTTAGTTTAAGAAAGAACAATTTCTGGTTAACCTATGATCTTAGATCACTTATATTTTCGCAAAAATATTTCAACACTTTTCTCTATTTTCAAAATGTGTTTTCAAAATACTAACATTTGATTTCTTTCTTTATGGATTTTATGGGTGTAATCTGCTGAAAACCCTCAGGAGACAAAAACTCCTCCTCTAGGGAAAACTTAGAGGTTTAACGGCTTGTTGCACATGCTCAGTGCAATCGCGTTACCTGTGAAAGTGGTGTAATAATTTTTTTAGTTTTTTGTTTTTCTCGTGACGAGCAAAAGATAAGTGTGGGGGTGTGATTAGTCTCTAATTTTGCATAATTTTCATCACATCTCACATTTATTCGATAAATAAATTCTGCTAATAATACCTTGCTTGCTTGATCCTAGGTCAATGGAGTTCAAATGAAGAAGAAAACCCAAATCACCATTTAATTGGTGATTAAAGGGGTATTAAAATAGCCATTGAACTAGAGGAGCTCATCTGTCAAAACCAGGGGCGCTAAACCAGAAACCGGGCACGTTAGCCGACAGGGGGACAACAGCGCAACACGCAGCAGGCGGCGCCGCACGCGCCGCCCAAGGAAAGCCACGGAAACGCGACATTTTACCACGTTTTCGCGGCCAAAACCAGAAACCAAGAGATCCAGCCGACAGGGGGACAACCAGGCGGCGCGCAGCAGGCGGCACTGCGCGCGCCGCCAAAGTAATGCCGCGGAAACGCGGCATTTGCCGTGTTTCCGCGGCAATACGGCCGTGCCGCGCGCGCCGTTTCGGGTCACATCTTGTCCCCTGGCCCCCTGTTCCCTTGGCGCCTATAAATACCCCCTGGGGTTCCTGAGGAGGAGATATGCAGAGTTAGGAGTAGTTTCTCTTCTCCATTTTGTATTTTAGGATAGTTTAGATTAGGTTAGTTCCTCTTCCTCCATTGTATTTTCTATTTTGTAGATCTTGTATTAGGGAGAGAGAGTGGTACATGTTGGGAAGCAAGAGTGCTTGTAATAGAAGGTGACAATCTATGAAAGGTGCTCTCTTTACCTCTCTATGTTTACTTCTCTCCAATCTCTTTTACATGTGTAGCTAGTTTTTCACTCATGGTAACTAACTACTAACCACCAACTAGTTTAACTTCTTTTATGATAATCCACATGAATCTAATAGCCTCATTTTGGCCTTGCTCTTGTAAGAGCCATTGATGGCTCATGATGATGGATCTAACTCTAACTTCCTAATCACTAACAAGTTAACATTACTTTATTCCATGCTTACTTTTCCATAGTATTGATGATTTAAATGTAGCTTGCACTTGTTTTGTTGAGTTGAGTTGTGAAGAGTTACATATGGGTCATACTTTGAATCGTTCTTGAACCAAGGACTAGTGATGGCCAATGATACGTGTGAGGTAACTATCACTAAGAGGTTAGCGTGTTGGTGGAGTCATTAGTAGTTAGTAGCCGTGAGTTTTCTTTCTCTTTCACTTGTTTTAGAAATATACCAAAAACTACAAAAACCATTCTTTTCTATGTTTCCCACTTCTTCGTATTTCACCGTACTTCTCTTTTCATTCTTTCTTTTCCTTTCTTTTCATTCTTTAAAACTTTGAAGAACTTTTAACAAACACGTGAATCAACCGGTAAAGCTTCTATCGCCTCCCGTCCTTGTGGATTCGACTCGTTTTAGCCTCTATGCTATAACGGAAGTATCAAGGAAGCCAAAGCACACACACTTTAAATATCGATTTCAAAATATACACTTTTTTTGCGCGGTTTTATCCCGATCATACAGCTTGCTCTTCAGCTGCAGTCTCGATTCAATACTCTTGGTCAGATATTTTCTTTCAAGGATCTCCCACATCTGCCTCGCAGATGTCTCGTGCAACACAAGATATTTGATATCTTGTATTAGACACGATCTAATCAAGCCACACGCAGATCGGTTCATCTTCTCCCACTCTTCTTCAGTGATTGTGCTTCACTTCTTCTCCAGAAGTGGAGTATCCTCGAGGTTAGATGCATCAGGGCATCCATCACCTCGCACCTCCACATGCCAAAATTGTTAATGCCGTTAAACTTTACCACATCAATCCTCGAATGAGGATTCATGGTCCTAACTGATGTACTTTCTTCTGCCATTTCTCTAATTGGATCCTCTATGTAATGCGGAAATACCAAATGGAGATAGATAAGCAACTCTGATAAAAATCAAATTTTTACCTTCTCACGAAATCCTAGATGAGTTCCTGACCAGATCTACTCCTCCAATGATTCCTTAAGCACTCCTTGCGCTGTTCTGAGATCGACACACGATCCCATGAACAGTCCCACTGCTGATCTGAGATCGACACACGATCTCTACCAAATCAGCAACCGAAGCCCTCCGAATCTCCAAATAATCCCACGAAGAACCTGAGATGCTCTGATACCACTTGTTGCGCGTCGAACAACCACAAAGAGGAAACCCTAGATCTTAGATGCAAAAGAACAATACCACCAATAGCAAATAACACTCAAGCAAAGAGAAGAGCACAAAATCAGATTTAATAAGGTTCAGCCTTTTCGCCTACGTCCTCGAGGCAAGAAAGAGAGGATTTTCTACTGATTTTATGAATCAATAGAATGTTTACAGTAATTCGTAATCAAGAGAGGCCTGCCTCTTTTCTATAGACGCTACCAAACCCTAGAAATCCGTTCAACACTTAAACAGATTTCACATTCAGCACTTTCCCGAAACAGCCCAACCCGACTGTCGGTGCATATGGTCGGTCAACCGACCATATGCACCGGTCGACCGGGCCGGTCAATCGTGCTTAACCGAGAGTTATGCACTTTCAGTCGATCGTGCCGGTCGACCGCTATACCCGTGCATGTCTGCTGTGCATATCTGTGCACGACGGTCGACTAGGCCGGTCGACCGTTCTGCTGCTTCTGCCGACGGTCGACCGGAACGGTCGACTGTGCGCCTGCTATTGCTGCTGATTCCTTTGCTGGCCTGCTGTGCTGATCCTTATCGATAAATCTCTGATCCTCGTCGACTTTCTCTCTCTTCCTACATGAATGAGATATGAGGTTCTGAAGATTCATGTATATTAGGGAACTTATTGAATTTTACAATCCTTTGTACCATTTATTCATATTTAATAGATTCCAAATCTTTCTTTTGATGGTGGGCATGTGGTAGAAGTAGATGTGTTGTAGCATCAACACTCTCTATATGGTGGAGCAGCTTGCAAATGCTACTCTCTTCAACTTTTCTTCATTGTATAAAATTGTATCCTCTATGATCCTCTGTCCCTTGTTAAACATTTTTGAATCTCAACGGTAAGTTAACACTTGTTCTGTCCCTTGTTCTTTCCCACCTTACTTGAATCTGAATCCATGAATCAATGATAATATATCCTTCTCTCCTAGACCCATATGTTTGCTTCTCCTTTTGGCTTAAGGATGTCAAGTTACAAGGTTTTGAATCAGTTGACATATTTAAAATAACGACTTGAGCAATAACTTCTAAGGTGGTCATCCATCCTATTACTACCATGTAAGTGAGCTTAACTACAATTACTAGGAGTTTATAATAGTTACTTCCTGAAAAATTATGGCTATAAATTATTCTTGAGCTCGTTGGAACTATTTGTTAATCATTATACTGAATCCTGTGGGGTTGAAAGGGCTTTTGTAGAGAAATGTGAAGTTCCACTCCAATCTCTTTTGGTAAGAAAGAATATGCCATGGATGAGCTCTCACAAGTTTTATCTCAGTTCTGGCCATTTCATCTTAGGATTTGCGAGTACCTGTCTGGATCTAGGATAAAGCTTCAGTTTCTCTAAGTTTCACCGGTACGCATTTAATATCAATCAGTTTTGAAAAGTTTAAAACAGTATTTAGTAAGTTTCAAACGAAACATATCGAATCCTACAAAAAAAAGAGGAGGGAAAATGTAGTGTACCTAATTAATAATTTCATCTCCCTTTAACATCTACAACTATCGGAGATTGGTATATCCTAATTTACCATAGTTAGATCATAATTAGATATTTTTAATTTAATTCTTATTAGAATGTTAATTTATCTTTAAATCAATAATTTCATATTAATTTAAATTAATTTTTTGTTTAACTAGTTGAGTATCAAAAATTCACTTCTATTAATATAGCACCCATTCAACCTCCATGCTCCTATTGTTTTCTTTTTGTGCACTATATATACAAATATCAAAGATGCCCACATTTTTACATACAGTGAAACCGAAAGTAAAAGCTAAACTAAAACTGAAACCAAAACCGAAACTTGAAACAAAACTGTCGAAACTAGTTAAACCCGATAAAAAAAACGGGTCTGAAATTGAAACTGAAGTCAAGCTGTCGAACCTTAATTTAAATCCTTCTTGCACCAGGCTATGACCTATACTTAAAAACAAAGATGTGGTTGACAACTATATAACACAATCAGAGTAAAGTGTCAATCACATGGAATCTCTCAAAGTGTGAAATAGCAAGTCTCTTCATCCAACACCCTACAAACAAATTCCTAAAAACAAAATGTGAGTGCTTTTCTAGTATGCACCACTTGATTAGAATGAGCTTTGATGCATGTAGAGCTAATAGTCATGGAGCACATGTTTCCATCCCCCTCCATATTGATCGTGCATTATAGCTCTTGCCAACCATCCTCCACTAAGGTTTGTCTTGACTTGTACTCTATCATAAGGCTAAACAAAAACGTAACCATGAAATTGATTGGTATAATAATCATCAAAATTATAACATTTACACTATCATATACGAAAATCTTTTCCAATGCACGTCTCAATGAGGGATTATTCCTTTTATTATAATTCAGACAATCGTTTAGTGTCAAACTTACTTGGAACACCGGCACTCCATTCCACTGGGCAATGTGAGAGTTTTTTTGTCACCACCACTGCATTCTTGTGTAGCATGGACTAGGATCCACCTGTGTTGACATTTATACCATTCATGGAGAAGTTGACATTTGAATGGCAGCATGGCAAGGAGTCTTTAAAACTCGACAAAAGTGACATTCTCTTCTCTCATCTTCTTCCAAGGGTCCAACATGATCGTCATGGGACACAGATGTCAAGTGTTTGTTTGTCTAGGAAATGTTTGACATGGGACCATCAATAACCTAACCTAAAATCTATAAAAACTAAAATTTTTATCCCTTCTTTTCATTCTTTATACTTCTTCTCCCTCTCCCCTCTTCTCTCTTAATCCTCTTAAACCTAAAATTTCTTCAATTTCTCTCAAATATCACTCTAATGTTTTTTAAATTTTTCTCAAATTTCTTAAGCGGCTTATGTGAAAAATAATTTGATGTGTGATTGTTTAATCACAAATGAATGAAATAGAAATGTGTTTGATTTGAGATAAAGTAGAGGAAGAAGAGAAATAGATAGAAAATGATACGACTCTATAGGCTTAAGTTGGGATGTAGTGGTTCAATCATTTAAATAAAGATAATTTAATCATTTTTAAAAAAAATTAGGCAAGTTAACGAAATCAAACTGGGGTATTCTTTTTTTTATTCAGAAAAGGGAAAACTCTTTAGATCTAGAAGATTTGTTTAATAAATTTCTAATATCAAATAGTGCGTAAATTTCTAAATACCAAATATTTGAATGGTATATATCTAAAACACCAACATAAAAATATAAAATAAAAAGTGGATAAAAACAAACTTTGCAAGAGAAGGGTTATGCAAAACTGGGTATGGGAGATGACTTGATAAGAATTTGTGGGACTAATATGCAAAACTACTAGTGTTATACTTTTGGTTCAGAAAACTTGTAAGAGGGTTAAAATACTTAAAAGCTTATTGTCTTATATGTGATAAATATACTAGATTCTGATAACCCATGTTTTTATTGACGATGTTCACTTTCTTCTCTCTCTTTTATTTGTGTTTATTTCTAATTTATTTCTGCCTCCTCCATATCCTCTTTTTATGTATCTAATTACTAACAATATATGTACAAGGTGTGAACAGCAGAAATATGAAGACAATATAACTGGGGAAAATAAACAAAAGAAAATTGTCAATAGTAACATATATGTTCCTGAAATTTCATACTTATAAGTAGTCCATGTGGACTTCACAAAATCCTTCTTCTAGTTAAAACATTATTGCTCATATTAGCCTGTTTCCTGTCTAATGCTAGTTGCATCAACCTGTATTAAATGCAACCTTTTAACTAAAAATGGGTATCATTTGTTCATGTCGAATATATGACTTTACTGTTGTATTCTTTCATTAAATATGTAATGATCTAGTGGATTTTAGAATCCTTGTATAGAAAGTTACACAAAAATATAAGAGGATTATTTTTGAATTAACTAAGTATATGCTTCTGAATCTTTCACATAATCCTTTTTGTTAACTGGTTCTTCTGGTTTGAGATATGGTGCAGGTGGTCTACTATTAGACTAGGCATAAACATGCCTGCTATGGTCGAACAGATAGTAAGGAGAGGTGAAGGCGAGTCCGTACTGATTGGGGAACCAACGGGGAGTTTTATGATGTGATCTTGTTCTTTGGCATCATAGACATCCTCCAAGACTACGACATCAGTAAAAAGTTCAAGCATGCATACACGTCGTTCCAGTATGATGCAACCTCGGTATCTGCTGTTGATCCAAAGCAATACCCAAAGAGATTCAAGGATTTTATCTTCTGAATTTATACCGAAGATAACAATAATAGTCTTATTTGAAACTATGTATCAGTGGAATTGAAATGTAAATCTAATTCTCAGAAGCCACAACACTTCAGTTATCTTCATTGCCATTTAATGTACTTGTCTTGGCAATTTTGAAATTCAACTAGCTGTATCATTACCTGTATGATGAAATAGGTATACAGCCATTTTTTATTTTTTGTAGCATTTCCTTTTGTGGTATAAATTAGAGTTGTGAATGGGGTGATAAGGAGTGCACGAGCCAATTAGAGATTGTAAAGTTGTGTAGTATCAGAAACATCATTTTCGTTACCGATATTTTTCCTTCACTTTGCTACTTCCTTGAGATGTAAGACTATGATTTTGATACATTTGTGAGCTTATTTCACTGTATCCTCCAATCATTTCCAGGTTATCGCTTATTTTTGCCGGATTTAGCACGCTGAGTGTCAGGTCTGAGGGGCATATAACTTTGTTTCACAGGGGTCAAAGTAAAACGGCAATTTAGAAACAAGTTGGTGATGGATCCCTGCCTAATTCACTTTGGTATTGTTTGACTACCAGAGTTGGTTGGTGTTAACCCCTAACTCTTGCCAAACAAGCATTTTCGTCAAGAGTTACGAGAAGAGATGTAGAGAGCAAGCTAGAATTTTTAGAAAATGCTTTATGCACTTTGCCCCCTACTTTTAGGGAGGCAAATGCCTAATACTTACACCAAACTGAAGTTAGGTGTAGGAGTTAAAAACTTACTCTTTTGTAGTTGTTTTTTTTAACTCCCATCTTTTAACTCCTGTAGCCAAACAAGGATGTCTGGATTTGGAGTTCCAATCTCTGTGTATATTCTTAGTCAATTCTTTCAATAGGAAGCTGATATTTGGGGGCTATGTTTGTCCCATTGCTAAGATCATTTAGGAAACTAAGCTGAAACAATATGTGGCTTATTTTTAACAATTTGGATGCCCTTAATAAGAAGGGTATTCTTCAAAAGGGCACCATGTTGCAAATAAATGTCTTTCCTATTATTTGAGTTGACTTTGCTTCCATATTTATTTGTATCAGCCACTAGAGTAATGATTTTGGCCCCATATTTGCTTGTGGCAGCCCCAGGGATAAAGAGTGTTCATCTGAATTTTCCTGCGTCACTTTCAGTACTATGACAAAATGTGCCCTCCCTTCATTATTTCACACTAATCAAAGATGGATCAATGACAATAATACTTGTAGTCTTGTATTCTGTAGCACATCTCTTTCCCTCAACGGTATTTGTAGCGACTTACAACTACTAGTCTCCTTTCATCATCTTCACAGTCTTAATTACAATGGTATGTGCTCTGAAGTTTTGACCATTCACTTGATAGTTGGATAATTAGGTGTATGACTGCACAGCTTAGCTTAGGAGTAGAGAAGCATGGCAGAGTTGATAGGAAGAAGTTCCAGTTACATGAAAAAGATGAGTATTTGTGGGCTGCTATTGTCCTCGCAGCCTGCAACTCTCTCATCTTCTCTCTTGATATCACTCTGGAATGCTCAGAAATCAACTCTCAGAGATGATCGCATATCAAGGATTGGAGCAATTCTGCTGGTGCAACTGGACCTGGAGAGCCTCACCTTTGAACCAGACGGTGAAGGGCCTTACACGGGCGTGTCAGATGGCCGGATCATGAAATGGCGAGGCAAGAACTTGGCTGGATTGAGTATGTTGTTGCTACTTGTGGTGGAGATTTTCCGCTACGAATAATCAGACGGTTGATCCACACCACAAGCGAGAGAGAGGGTTAAGAATGTCAGTGTAAAGCGGTGATCACCACACAGAAAAGAGACGAAAATATAGGATTTTATGTGAAAACTCAAATCGAGAAAAAACCACTAGGAGGAGGAGAAAAATCCACTATAATCAGCTGATTTATAAGAATTACAAGGCTTGTCTAGGGTGCCCTTGAATAAGGGTTGACTGTAGAAGTGTAGGCTGTCTAAAAAAATGTCCAAAACAGACAAGCCACTAAGAAAGCAGAGTCTCAGCATCAAAGGCGCGTCGGCCCGAAGCCCGCGTCTCAGTACCAAGGCGCGTCGGCCCGAAGCCCGCGTCTCATCATCCAAGGCGCGTTGGTTCGACACCCGCGTCTCAGCATCCAAGGCGCGTTGGCTCGACACCCGCGTCTCAGTACCAAGGCGCGTCGGCCCAAAGACCGCGTCTCAGTACCAAGGCGCGTTGGCTCGACACCCGCGTCTCAGTACCAAGGCGCGTTGGCTCGACACCCGCGTCTCAGCATCCAAGGCGCGTTGGCTCGACACCCGCGTCTCAGTTGCAACTACCCGAAATAAAGGGCCAGTCACCGCGCATGTAGCGGGTAGTGGCCCCTCAATCGGGAGTGTTTTCAGGAGGGCACGATCACCCCCTAAAAACCCTATAAATAGTTCCGTCACTATTGAAGGGGAGGACGATTGAGGACGAGAAGGAAAAAGGACGACAATCAAAGGAGAGATCAACGACAGAGAGAGAGAAAACCCTTCAGCGAGCTTACTAAGTACTAGCCGCTCTTCGCCTACCTCCTCTTTGAGAGTTTTGGTAGACTGAGCTGAGTTACTCTTTCTATCGACCGAAGAGAAGACCCCAGACGGTCTAGGACGGTCATCTGGTCAACGGAGAACAAGATTCACTCTCCATCGCCACACGAAGAACCCAGCCTTAAACAAAGGGAAGATTCAGACATCCTCCCTCCCTTGTAACTGGAAAAGAAGGAAGAGTAGTTCTTTTGGTTGTAATCGTTTCGCTTGAATCAAGGAAATCTTTTACAGCTAAAACCACTTTCTCCGACCACAAAATTTTCCGGCCCCTACAAGAGATGGCGACTCCGCTGGGGACTTTCTTCGTTACTGACGAGCGCACCGTGGTGCAAGATGACGTTCTCCGTAAGGGGAAAATGGTCGAATCCCTCGTCGTCGAGTTCGACCAGGCGAAGTATGAAGAGTTCCTCTCTTCTGGCTCTAAGAGCCCAAAGACCCGCGTCTGCCGCAGGGTCTCAACTGAAAAGCTACCCGAAGCCCAATCTGAGGCTCTGCCGGGTGCCGATGCCCACTGTGCCAAGACAAGTTCACGCGCCAACGCCTCCCAGAAGGCCCGCGTGACCTCAGGCACTGCTGTTGCGATCAACCGCGTCGCACAGAACACACGCGCCAACGCCTCCCAGAAGGCCCGCGTGGTCCCAGGCACCACTGCTGCTGCGATCAACTGCGTCGCGCAGAATACCCGCGTCAACGTCTCTCAAGAGACCCGCGTGGTGAACACTCTTGGTTCTATAAACCAGGATGTTGTTGGTTTCTCTCCACCTCCTCGACGCAACCGGAATGCTGAGCGTCGACAGAGGAGACGCGCGCGTCAACTCCAAGTCGGAACCGTTGGTTGTCTGACTGGGGGTGGACGCGGCGTACAATCTGATGCCTTGCCCGCACCTCGTCCAGTGCGTGAGATCCGCGTTTGGCGACCCAAACGCGAGACCCCTCAAGTTGAGTCCTCCGAGGACCAACTCATCAAACGCCAGGGTGAAACCTCCGCGTCTTTTCAAACGCAGGAAGTACGCGCTCATGGGCGTGGGGCCCAGCAGCCCACTCTCTCCCAAGTCTCTCTGCTCCAACGCAGCAGACAGCAACGCGAAAGTCGCGTCTCATATCAACAGAGACGCCAGACGCGCGCGACGCAGCCGCGACGCAACAGCCGCGTTTCTGAAACCTGTGTCCAGGCTGAACAGCACATGACTGTCTCCCGTCGTCGACATTGCGAGACCAGTCTCTTTAATCCCCCTCCCACAGATTTGAGGGATTATTTGACAAGGAAAAGGAGTGCCAATCAGACCACTTCTCCATGCTGCTGTCAACAGCTCATCCAGATACTCTCTGGATGCCATTGCGAGTCCGGCGTGCACCAGCCGTCTTTAATTAGACAGCTGACCCTGATTCCCCCGTCAGCCAAGAGAAGACGCTCCCACAGGAGGAGAACCTTCTCAGATGTTGAATACCCGGAGCTTACTGCAAACATGACTAGCAGAAGCAAGGGAAAACAACTAATGGTCAACTCAGAGGAATCTGACTCTGAATCGGAGGGGGTGTATCAACACACTCGCACCCGGACAGGGGCCATTCCCCCAATTGACTATAATGCCTTAGCCCGCGGTATTAGAATGGGTGGTTCTCACTCCGCTATAGTGGAGTCGCAGGCTTCAAACTCTTCCGTCGAGAAGGAGGCTTCCGCCTACATGGCCGACACTCCTGAGGAGACGACCAGGCGTTTAGAGCAGACGCAGAAGCACCAGATGGATATAATCGCCTCCCAACAGAGATCCATTGACTCCCTTAAGCATATGCTTGAGAAATTGCTTGAAGAAAGAGCGAGATCTCCTCCTAGACGACCGAAGGGGAAAGGGAGAAAGGGAGGAAGCCCACCCTCCGAATCTTCTGACGAGACACGGCGATCTACCTCGGATGTGTCCAAGCCCTCGTCGCAGGCAAGAAGCGACCCAGACCCGGAAAAGGCTCATACTAAAAGAATGAGCCTGCTGGAGCAACGACTCAATGCCCTTGCCAGTCGTAAAGATCTCCAAGAAGCAGGAGTGGTCCGGCCCTATCCGGCTAAGTGGGACTTAGTTCCATACCCTCCTAAGTTCAAGGCTCCAACCCTCCAAGCATTCGACGGGAAGGGGTCACCCAACCAGCATATCTACTACTTCAAATCCCAGACCGGGAACGTGGTAGATAATGACGCCATCTTGGCGCGACTGTTCATCGGCACCCTGAAAGGGTTGGCTTTTGAGTGGTTTATGAAGCTCCCGGAGGGTTCTATCAAGAACTGGGGGATCTAGAGAAGCTGTTCTTGACACGCTTCTTCGAAGACGACTCCGAAGTTACAATGCCTACCCTTTTAGCTACAAAACAGCGAAAGGGAGAGTCCGTCAAGTCTTTCGTAGAAAGATTTCGGAACATGGCACTCCGATGTCCAAGCGGCATGACCCAGGCCACCCTGGTGGAAACATGTCGCCATAATCTCCAAACCTCACTCCTTGCTCAAATAGGAGTTGCTGAAAGCCGCACCTGGAAACAATTAGTCCAGCAAGGTGAACAGGCTGAGGAGATTGTCGCCCGCGTCAGAGCGGAAGAAGGCAAGCCCAGGCCAGAGAGGTCGACAAGGCGTGCACCAGACACATCCCTCCAAACCAAGCGGAAGGATAATTTGGCGACGGAGACCAAATCTCCCACCAAACCTCAAACAGGCAGGGCAAGTGGCTCTTCAAGCCAGCCACGCCCCAACAAGCAGTATTCCTTCAAGGAGGAACACGTCGATTCGCTCTTCAAGCTACTCAACAAGAGCAATCGACTGAAGCTCCCTGAAATTAGGCGCCCGGAGGAAGTCGGCAAGACCGACAATCCCACCTACTGCTTATACCACAGGATGCTCGGACATCCTACCAAAAGCTGCTACGTCTTTAAGGACATCCTTCAAGCTCTGATTTACGCGGAGGTATTAAAACTCCGACCGGAGCAAAAGAAGATGACAGCCAACATGACGTCGATTCTCCAGTTTGGGACACGACCCCCGACACCCGTGGGGGTGATCTCTGTCCCGAAAGGAGAACTGAGGGTGGTCAACACAGACCCTCATCAGCAGCGGGAGAAAGGCTTGGTACCCATCCCTACACCTCGAGGGGAAATCATGTGGGTCCACCCTGACCTCGTCGACGAGCAACAATGGACGACTGTGACCAACAGGAAGTCCAAAGGCAAAGGGAAGACTTCATCCTGCCATGTGATATGCGCTTCCTCTCGAGAAGCGGACACTGATGTTCCCTCGCTGACTGACTCAGAGCAGGAAACAATAGTCCTGGCCGCAGAGCCCAGCCAACCTACGGCGGGGACCCGTTCAGGACAGGCATACTTGAAGCAGTACGGCGAGACAGCAGCGGCTTCTCCGCAACCAGCCGTAGAACCAGCCAAGCCCTCCACGAAACCACCTGTGGAGAAACAGAAAGAAACCCGGTTTTCTCGGGCTCTTCTAAAAGGTGCAGCAGAAGGATCCTCGACACCTTACCGCTTCGACGTCTTGGCTCAACTAGCCAACATCCCGGCACGCATCACCTTGTATGAACTCCTGAGGCTATCAAAGTCAACCAGAGAGGCTCTACAAGAAGCTTTGGCAAACGCTGAGGTCTTCATGACTCGTGTGCCAAGGGAGGAAGATGTAGAGGATTGCCTCCACGCCTCCCCAAATGCTCCCCGCATCACCTTCACAACAGACGACATGCAGGTTAAAGGGAAGCATGACCGACCCCTATACTTCACAGGGTATATTGGGTCATCCGAGGTGAACCGCATCCAGGTAGACCCAGGGTCTGCGCTAAGCATCATACCTCGCCGGGTTATGCAGTTTCTAGGCATTCCTACCCATCGTCTGAGCCCTACCCAGACGACTATTTACGGGTTCAATGCCAACAGCTCCCGCCCAATGGGGAAGATCAAGCTCAAATGCCAGATCGGGAGTCTCAAGTCGGAAGTGACGTGTTACGTCATTGACGCGGACACTTCCTATAACCTGTTGCTGGGACGACCATGGATTCACCGCAATTCCATCGTTCCCTCTACTCTCCACCAAGTCATGAAATACATTGACGAGAGTGGACAGGTCCGAACATTGATTGCCGAAAGGCATCCGTTTAAAGGGGTTGAAAATTATTTCACGGACTCCCTCTTATATCAGGATCCGGAAGAGACTAATGAAACCCCACAACCAGAGGAGCCAGACTCTGGTAATGAAGCTGACATTGAGCCTGAGAAAGAAGAGTGCCTGTGGGAGTTGGAACCACTTGTAAAGAGCACTAATAAGCTCGATGTTGATACCACCGACGATGCGGGTGGTTGGTACATTAATGAAGATTTAGATTTTGCGTATTTTCCTGTGTATGTTTCCGATTCAATACCGTCGGATACCACTACCGACGTGGACGATGACCTCTGGTCGGCAATAGATGCTTTGACATCTTTGCATGTACCGGTGAAATCATCCTTCGGGACATACCAAGATAATGGTGACGCGCAAGAGTCTGTATTCATGGTTCCAGCCAGACGAAAAGGCCAAAGACCAATACTTTTTGGGCGAATCGCATCTGAACCAATGCCCCACGAAGAATCGGAAGGTGAGGACGAATCCCCTCAGTTCGATCATTATGAACCGAAAACGCTCAAGATGATGAAGCGCATGGGGTATGATCTAACCAACAGGCCTGGGTTGAACTTCGGAAAAGGAAGAAGAACACTGCTTCGATCCTTTGTACCGAAAGGGAAAACCCTTGATTACTATCATCAGACGCGCCGGGGGTTGGGCTATATATCAACCCCAGTGCCATCAGCCTCTGATTCGGAAAGACTGTCAAGTCATGACTGCTCATCAGACACGTCGTCGTGGGAATCAGATGTCAGTGTCGGCAACATCTTCAAAGGGCTGTCAGTAAATATGGTTTCGACAAGCCATATGGAGGATGAAGATGAAGAAATGATCCAATCTGATACAGACCCTTGGATCAAACATTTGAATGCTCTTTGGGATATCCGCTTTGAACAGCGTGAGCCACCCACAGAAGACAAGGTTGTTCAAGTCAACCTAGGAGATGAAGCCAATCCTAAACCCATCTTCATAAGTGACGGCCTGTCACCTTCGGAGAAGAAGAATTTAATATCTCTTGTACAAGAGTATATAGATGTCTTCGCCTGGAATTATGAGGACATGCCTGGACTTGATCCTCAAGTGGCTATGCATCGCCTCAACATCAATCCGGACATGAAGCCTGTTAAACAACAGCAGCGACGGTTCCGTCCAGAGATAATGGAGGCAATTCAATCAGAAGTTAGAAAGCTCATCGATTCCGGCTTCATCCGGGAAGAACAACATCCCGACTGGGTAGCCAACATCGTCCCCGTCGCCAAGAAGAACGGGAAGATCCGGATCTGCATCGACTTCCGTGATCTAAACGAGGCCTTCCCCAAAGACGAATTCCCATTGCCAATCACAGATGTCATGATTGACAATACTTGTGGATTCGAGCGAATGTCCTTTATGGACGGGTTCTCAGGATATAATCAAATCAAGATGTATCCCGATGACGAAAAGCACACCTCCTTCAGGACACCTCTAGGGGTATATTGCTACACCGTCATGCCCTTCGGTCTGAAAAATGCGGGGGCAACCTACCAAAGGGCCATGAATGCCATTTTCCATCGGCAGATACGCAAAACGGTGGAATGTTATGTCGACGACATCGCGGTGAAAAGCCGCACTAAAGGTGATCACATAGCAGACCTGAGGGTGGTCTTCGACATCATGCGGGCTCATCAATTGAAGATGAACCCCACCAAGTCCTTCCTGGGGGTAGCCAGTGGCAAATTCCTAGGGTTTGTTGTGACTTCCACAGGAATCCATTTGGATCCGGAGAAAGTCCGTGCTATCCAAGAGATGCAACCCCCCAGAAGCCTCAAGGAGCTCAGAGGATTACAAGGACGATTGGCATACATCCGCAGATTCATTTCAAATCTCTCCGGGAGATGCCAACCCTTCGCTAAGCTGATGAAGAAGGGCGTTTCGTTCATTTGGGACGACGCTTGCCAGCAAGCATTTGAGGAGATCAAGCACTACCTCACCCAACCACCAGTCCTGGCAGCTCCGGTATCCGGAAAGCCTTTCCTGGTGTACGTCCGATCAATGGATCATTCTTTGGGAGCTCTACTAGCTCAGAATGATGACCAAGGGCGAGAACAAGCAATCTACTACCTAAGTAGAACGATGATCGGAGCCGAACATCGGTACAACCCGATCGAGAAGGAATGTTTGGCACTGGTGTTCGCTATTCAGAAAATGCGACACTATCTGGTGGGCCAAACCATAAATGTCATATCCAAAGTCAACCCCCTGAGGTTACTCATGACAAAGCCTTCATCATTGAACGGCCGACTGGCGAAATGGGCTATATTGCTCTCTCAATATGAGATGCACTTCCTACCCCAAAAAGCCATTAAAGGACAAGCGGTGGCGGACTTCTTAGCCGAACACCCAGATCCGAGGGCAGCTAAACTCTACGAGGATCTCCCAGACGAGGTCGCCGAAGCCTGCCTAACCCAGACATTGTTCGAAGGACAAGTATGGCAACTTTTCTTCGATGGTGCATCAAGAACAAGCCCTAAGGGACACACAGTTGCGGGGGTAGGAGTAGTACTCGTCTCCCCACAAAATTATGTGATTCCCCGAGCTATCTCGTTAACCGAGCCCTGCTCCAACAATGTGGCGGAATACAACGCTCTTTTGATTGGGATGCAATTCGCCGATGAGATTGGCGTTAAAAATCTCGAGGCATACGGTGATTCTAAACTCATCGTCAGCCAAGTTCGCGGAGAGTATGAGGTCAGGCATGAAGATCTAGTACCCTACTACAACGCGACAATCCACATGGCCGAGAGGTTTTCAAACTTCTACATCGACCATGTACCGCGCAAGCAAAATGCGCATGCAGATGCACTTGCATCCCTTGCTGCCTCCTTAGCTCTTCCAGCCGGAGCAATGGAGAAAGTATTCGTCTATAGCCACGACCTATACTGCCCAAAAAGTCCCCTCGGAGACTACCAGAGGTCAACGGGAGATCGTCGCGATAAGGAAACACTTGAAGTGTCGACCGATCTAGAGCTTAAAGACTGGCGATTCCCCTACATTGATTTTGTCTTGTATGGCATCTTGCCCAAAGACACCAGGGAGGCGGCTGCCATCCGAAGGAAAGCCTCCAAATTCTACTACAATGCGATTTCGCGAACATTGTATCGTAGATCGCATGACGGGATCCTGCTCCGGTGCCTCTCATCAAAAGAAGCCCACGAAGTGTTGAAAGAAGCCCACGATGGTACGTGTGGAGCTCATCAACCTGGCCCGAAGCTGGCAAACCGACTCCAAAGATTGGGTTACTACTGGCCCAAGATGGTTGCCGATGCTGTTGCCTATGCCAAAAGATGTCACGCCTGTCAAATACATGGCGATTTCATCCATCAAGCACCAGGATACCTCCACTCTACGACCTCTACCTGGCCGTTCGAAATGTGGGGGATGGACGTGGTTGGTCCTATCAGCCCACCATCATCAAAGGGACATCGGTTCATCCTAGCGATAACCGATTACTTCTCAAAGTGGGCCGAAGCTATCCCTTTGAAAGAGGTGAAATCTTCTAACGTGATCAAGTTCGTGAAACATCACGTTATTTACCGCTTCGGTGTGCCTCGGCGGATTGTCCATGACAATGGACCCCAGTTCATCAGCCAGGCTTTTCAGAGATTCTGCGCCAAGTTCAGAATCCAGAGTGTGTCATCAACGGCATACTATCCGCCCGCTAACGGCCTCGCAGAAGCTTTCAATAAGACTATTGGCAAGCTTCTCAAGAAATTCGTCTCGAAAAGTCAACGGGACTGGGACGATAAGTTGGGCGAATGCTTATGGGCCTATCGCACGACTGTGCGAACCCCAACTAAAGCCACGCCATTTTCCTTGGTGTACGGATGCGAAGCCGTCCTTCCACTGGAAATCCAAATTCCATCTCTTCGCGTCGCCTTGACAGCGGAAATGACAACAGAGGAGAAGCATCGACAGCGACTCCAAGAATTGGAAGCCTTGGATGACAAGCGTCTGCAGGCCCAACAACAAATCGAGCTTTATCAAGCTCGTATCACCAGAGCCTTCAACAAGAAAGTCAAATCCCGAACTTTCAAGAAAGGCGACCTCGTCTTAGCCGTCCGAAGACCCATGGTCATGACGCACAAGACGAAAGGAAAATTCCAACCCAAATGGGAAGGACCGTTTGTAGTAGAGTCAGTCTACTCAAATGGATCGTATCGCCTCATAACCTCAAATGGCGATACACTCATGATGCCAATCAATGGCAAATTCCTGAAGAAATACTATCCCTAGATGGCATTCTTCCACCGATCAAGTTAAAAATACACCTCTGATCGGAAACATCCAACGCCTCCGACGGCTAAGGATAGAGGAAAATGTTGGCTTTTAAGTCCAACATAAGTCTTCGACAACTTATCATGCTGAGGGGAATAGCATGGCTAGCCCAACTCAAACGGTAGTTGGTAAAGGCACCTCAAATCCGTTGATAGCTGAGGGTTTGCTAAAAATCCTACCGATCAAGTTAAAAAAATACACCTCTGATCAAAAACATCCAACGCCTCCGACGGCTAAGGATAGAGGAAAATGTTGGCTTTTAAGCCCAACATAAGTCCTCGACAACTTATCATGCTGAGGGGAATAGCATGGCTAGCCCAACTCAAACGGTAGTTGGTAAAGGCATCTCAAATCCGTTGATAGCTGAGGGTTTGCTAAAAATCCTAAGTGGACTCGAGTCCACTCTTCCCTCCAAAAATCCCTTACCAATTCTCATCCATAGAATGGTAGGACCACAAAATGCAATCATTACTATGTTAACACTATACCTCTGGTAATGAATACTCTTTGTCAAGTATAAACCTTGCTTGTTAACTCTGCATAGAGTAACAAACTCTCGAATTTGCCAAGTTAACACTATACCTCTGGCACTTCAAATTCCACTTGTCAATTCTCATCAATAGAATGACAGGTCCTCAAATTGCTCCTATCGCAAGCAAATTCTTGTCAAGTTAATATCACACCTCTGACAAAACTACTGTTTAAAGTTAACATTACACCTCTAAGCAGTACATCGAGTGCCTGTCAAGTTAATATCACACCTCTGATAGTCACCTTTCTTCAGACTTCTGTATCGAAGCTGAAATGGACGATGCCAAGTTAACACTACACTTCTTGCATCCGAGTCATCGCTAAGTTCAACAATACACCTATGGCCATGACCTTTCCTCGACTTCTTCGTCTAAGTCGAGATGACCAATGCTAAGTTCAACATCACACCTCTAGCATTACCTCACTGTTAAGTTAAACATTACACCTCTGACAGTGACATTCTGAGTTAAGTTAATATCACACCTCTGACTCACATCCTTGTCGAGTTAACACCACACTTCTGACAAGACTATCTCCAACCCGTTAAGTTAATATCACACCTCTAACGGTGAAAGCCTTACTAGATTCCTCGCGGGTCTAGTTTCACTTGTTATTCTCTTCAACAGAATAACAGGTCCACCTAAAGACATTGTTAGGTTAACATTACACCACTGACAATGTTTTATCAAATTCCCCAGCTGACCTTGAATCAAGTCAATCCTAGATCCTTGATAAAAGTTCACCTTCCCTGGGGGTACACACTCTACTTGTCACTTTCTTTTATAAAGTGGCGGGTCCACCAAAATCATTCTTTTGCTTCTAAAACAAAACATTCAAGACAACAGAAAGAGGCAAAAAGAAAAGTGTCACTTTTATTCATATCCAAACACATGAAAGTGATACAAAACGCTCTCTTATACAATAAGATTGAGTGTTACAATTAAGGAGTACAAAGAAGTCCCTCTCTCTCTCTGAGGCCGTACTCACTCCTTGAAACTGCATCTGATCCCAGGTGCACAATTGGAACCGGTTGCACTTTGATGCATGACGCCAACTTCGAAAGCGCCCTAGCTGACCAAGCCAAGAGCAATGGTGTTCTTGAGGTCCGGTGGCAACAGAAGGTCCTGCAACCCTTCGTTCAGGCGCGCCTCTTTCCCTAGTAGACCATCCAACAAACATGGAGTCACTCTTGGGGTGAGAGCGGAAGTTTCGGAGTCATCACAAAGGATGCCACCCTCCACTAGGTCCAGCGGCAGCAGAGAGTCCTGCATTCATCACCATCCCTTTCCCCAGCAGGCCATCCAACGGAATGTCCTTGATGTCACTTCTGGGGTAGGGAGAGGAAGAGGATCTCATCCGCCACCGCAACCGCCGGACCACCCTCGCCGATACTCAGCCTATCCGTCTCTTGCACCAGATCTGAAGAGACCTTGGCGAGGGTTGGGTCCTCGTCAGAGATGTAATATACTCTCTTATAGGTGACGAGGACCATAATATATTCTCTCATAGGTGAACGTTGAACGAGTTCGCCGACCGAAGTATTCTTCCAAGGGCCCAGCAAACCTGCAAGGAACAAAAAGAGAGAATAAGAACAATCTGCAACTTAGTGTAAACAGAGAAAAACTAAGTCAGCAGAGGCGAACGCGGGAATGATCCGCACAGTCAGCCAAACGCGGGAATGATCCATGCAGTCTGCCAAGACGCAGGAATGACACGCGCAGTAAGCCAAACTGTTGCGTCAGCAGAGACAAACGCGAATCAAAACGCGGTCCCACTCTGCGCCTAGGTCAAAGGGCACAAACGCCGAAAAGGGCACAAACGCCGAAAAGGCACAGACGCCGAAAATTGCCATCTCCATGAACAGGAGTTGCAAGGTGCGGGTCTGAAACCTTTTTTGGAATTTGTCCAAGGCATTGGCCATGAAACGCGCTAAGGCATAAGCCATAAAACGCGCCAACGCCAAGTGCCAAAGATTCCTGCACGCGCGTCCGGAGAAGTTCAGGTCTATGGTACAAATTCCAGAAGGAGTGCACCAATGCAGACTTCATGAGGGGGTCCAGATGACATGAAGCCAAGGTACAGGCCATGGTAAATCTAAAATGTCATGGTGAAACGAACGGCATACCCGTGGAGACCTCTATCAAGAGTTGTACTCTCTGCACCAGGACGCAAACGCGGTCACAAGACAAAGAGTTGTTTTCTCCTAAAGAGACCAAACAGGAGCTTAAAAGCCCTGGGTCATCTTCAGAGCCTTCCTCATCCATGGAGACAATTCGCTGAGGAAGATGAAGCTTCTCAAAGCGCTCTCTCTTTCAAAAAACAAAATAGTCCAAAGGCAGGATTGAAGGGAAAAGGGGCGCCCTATTTATAGGCAACTCCTGATAATAGCGATTAATGGCCCCGTAATCTGAACCGCCGGCATTAATAACTGCACAACTGCCAAGATCCAATAAGGGCCGGACGCGTGTAACGCTGCTTCGAGAACCGCCGCTGGCGCTGATCTCCAACCGCCCGCACTGATTTCTCGTTTAAGAGAATCAATACTCAAGCCCAATCAGCAGCCGACGCGTGGACAACTGCTTCGGGAAACAAAGCGGAAAATCCGCATCTGATATTTAAAGATCACACCAAATCCCTATGACAGGCTGTATGTAACGCCTGGGAGTTTACACCCAGACGCGGATTGAAGAACTATCCACACATCCGCGTCCCAGAAAGATGCCCGCGCGAGTCAAAGTCGCGTCCCCTCAGAGAGCACTTAATCCATTTTTGAATTAAGGGAAAGGCACAAGGTTGCGTCTCCCGCGTCTGCCTGATCCGCTTCCTTCTTCGCAGAAGCAGATCCGCGTTATTCAGAGCCGCGTCTCCCTGAATGAATGCCGCGTCTCATGAAACAATGATGGCCGCGTCTCCCTATGGATTGATGCTGCGTCTTGTCAAAAGGACTTAGTTCTGCCTAAGTTCTCATGAACTAAGAACCGCGTCTCACCCTGTGATTGACGCTGCGTTCGGAGGCCGCGTTTTCACTCTATGCTGCGTCTCATCAAGAAGACTTAGAGCCGACGCCGCGTCTCATTGAAAGAACTTAGTCTTACCTAAGTCTAGCATTCACAGCCAGGTGGATTCATCCACAGCAACGCAAAGAAGAAGGGGATAAAAAAAAATTTTTCATACTTTTATGATAAAAGTAGATACAAACACTCTTGGTAAGCAGAGTGTCCTCTTCTTTACAAAAAAAAAAGAGAGGGGAAAAAGAAAAGGAGGCTAAACGTCCTGGCTCGCCAAGGAACGGATTTGTTCCCTGAGATGATGCATCTTGATCTGACGCGCCTTCTCAGCCTCCACCATGGCTTGGACCCGCAGCTCCTCTTCAGATAGGAAGGGTTTTGCAGCCAGCTGCGCTCGCAGAGATTCCACCCTGGAAGAGTGTAGAGACAGACTCTCTTCAGCTCGCGCCTTAGCAGCTTGTTGCTCCTCAAGCTCCTCTTTGATGGTAACGAGCTTCTTCTCATTGAACGCAAGCACAGCTTCCGCCTTGGCAATGGTGTCCCGAGCCTTGGCAATGGTGTCACGAGCACTGATGATGACTTGCTCAGTGCTCTGCATGGTAAGCTCGGATTCCCTTGAATTGGCAGTTAGTCTTTGACATTCAGCCTGGGAATCTTCAAGGCTGCGGGCCTCTGCAGCAATTTGTGCCTCCGCCTCCTGTCGCTCTTGTTCTTGAGTAGCTAGGAGCCTAGTCAGGGTGGCCTGGGCCTCACTAAAAGAGCCAGTATCTTCCAAGGACTCCAGCTCCTGCAGGTAGCCTCCCAGTTGCTCTACCACCTGCAGACACGCCTTGGCAAGTGAAGGGCCTCCGGTTAATTCAACGTTCACGGCCAGATTTTTAAGAAGCGTCTGGGCAAATTGGAACGAGCTGTTTCCACGTAAGATGAGATCAATACATGATCCCATCGAAGCGAAGAATTGCTGCACCATCTGACGTGCCAGTTCCCCCATGCCTTCACCACCTAGGAAGCTTCCTGACCCCTTTTCTGTCACAGGACAGGGGATATAAGGCGGATCTTCTCGCACAAGAGTCGTGCTGGCCGTCGAGACGGCAAGAGCTAGACCGGCCGCTGACACTTCCGGAGGTACTACCTCTACAGGAGCCTCCACGATCAATGAGGGAGCGGTAAGCACGACCTCCTCAGAAACCTCCACCGAGACCTGAGCTGTATGGCCTTCTGGAAGGGTGCCAACCATCGGACCCTCCACCTGAACCCCCTCGGTCCTCTCTGCAAGTTATCGCGATGTTAGCCACAATGGTAGAAAAGCGAAACATTTAAAGCATCAGAGCTGCCTTACCAGGTTGGAGGTCCAGAGACGTCAAATCCTGCGGAATGGAAGTCTCCCCCGCTTCAGCAGTAACCTCCTCGCCCGGCAGAGTGAGAGCCTCCTCAGCCTCAGTGGTTCCTTCCTCTTCCGGCAGAGTGGAAGGCTCCCCGATCTCAACAGCTGCCCCCTTTGAGGGTATCTCAGCAGCCGAGACCTCAATCCTCTCAGGCTGGGTCAACTCTTTCACCATCTCCTCGACACGCGAAGAGGTTGTAGCGTCGGCGTCTCCGGCTGGCCCTGCAGCGTGAAAGAAGAATGATAAAACATCCTCTTCAATATGCAAAGAGAAAATTAGACAGAAGATGGGAAGAGTACCTTCAGTAGGGATAATCGCCAGCGAGGGTGCAGTCGATGGCTCGCCCCCATATATTTCCTCCTCCGAGATGTGGAAGAATTTGCTCTGATCAGGAAGAGCGGGTTCATCGCCATAGTCGGTCTCGTCTTCAAAGGCGCTTTCCCCTGACATCGAAGAAGACGACAGCGCAACGCGAGGAAGCTCCGCAACAGGAGCCTTACCTCCAATTACCCCAGTGGTAGGACTAGGGTCGACTGCCCTAAGACTGGAAATGAAGATGCTAGGAGACCCCGGCTGCCGTGCCTCGTCCCTCACATCATGAGCAGAAGAAGGCTCGGGTTGAACTGAGATGCCTACAATCTCAACATCCCCTCCAGTCATTATGTCAACCTCCACTGACTCGTCATCTTCGGCGGCGGTGGACTCGTCAACAAGCTCCCCTTCCTCCACGGTCTTACCGCGCGACCTAGGAGCACGGACTAGGGTGGGGAAATCTTCATCCTCCGACGGCTCCTCAACCCTAACAGGGATGTCTTCAGAAGGAGCCTCAACTCCAGCAGAGATATCTCCGAATTGGGAGACTTCAGCTGTTAAGTCCCTCCGAACCTTCTTTGGGGCAGGCTCAGCAATAGAAGCAGAGCGTCGACTACGCTTGCTCGCCAACTGCTTAGACCTCCTTGCCCGCGGCTCCTCCCTCGTGGCTGGTGGCTCAGCCCTTGTCGTTCGAGGCTCTGCCCTTGCCGGTCGCGGCTCCGCCCTCGCTGCTTGTGGCTCCTTCCTCGACCGTCTCTTGACCTCCTTATAAGCCTTCAGATACTGGTCGATAAGCTTCGAACGTTTACCGGACTCTGACCTGGCCTCAAGATGTGCATTGATGCTCTCAAGGCATGAAGACTCCGGAACAAGGTCTGGTGCCTGGCTGGCTTGGAAATACCAAGCGCAGAAGCTGAAGCTCGTGCGGCACTTGGGCGTCTCGTTGGGTAGACGGAATGTTGCTCCCGTCCCTCCAGCCACACTGTAATACCAAGCCCGAGCACCCTCGAACAGGTTCCCTTCGAAAGCGAGCCGAGCATTGGGGTTCCCGACATAGAGTTGATCGTAGCCAAACTGTCGGGCAAAATGGTTCGGCATGTATGGCTCGATGGTGCAGGAAGTCCCTTGCCGGAACATCACATATCCCGGCCGGATGTTGATCAACCACCAGAAGATTCCCGCAGGCAGTTGTGTGAAGTCATCTCGACCAGCGATATCAGCGAACAACTCCCCGAAAGCCGCACCAGGAACGTCTGGGAAGCAGCGGTTGAGCTGGTAGTTCGTGGCGCAGGAAAGACACTTCCTAATATAATACAGGTAGGTGTCACGCCACTCCGAACGTTCCAGCCGCTGCACAAATGGGATACGAACCGTGCCCCCACGCGCCGCCGTCATCAAAGAAGGGCAATGCATCACGTACCAAGCCATGAGGTACGTATAAGGCAGCTCAACCCGAGGGTTAGGGCGCTTCATCTTCGGATTCCCCTCTGAGTCGACATATGGCTTTCCATGGGGGTCAACAGTCTTCGGGGGCTCGCAGAAATTCTTGGCTAACGCCCGTAGCCCACTCTGAATACCGGCCACCACAGCCGGAAGAAGAGCTATGGGGCTGCCATGAGCCAGGAGCACCGCCGGGTACACCACGTCGGCAACAATAACTTCGTGTGGCAGTGTGGGCACCACACAACGCTTCAACCACAGCATCAAGAAGCCCGCCAACAGTGCTCGACTAGAGATGGGAGTCCGGGCTTGATGGTGGAAGCTTTCAAAAACCAAGTCCGGGTCGAAACCGTCCTCGTTCGACTCCGTGGTGTAGAAGCTGTTCGGAGCCTGATCAATCCTGTCTTCAATTTCCCTATCAGAGCTGGCAGCCAGTCGGGTTATCGGGAGGTCTTTATTGCTAACATTGTTGAACAGATAACTAGCCCAAGACAACTGCTTGACTCCTCCTGATCTCCAGGTAGTTATCTGGCCGCAGGTGTGGAAGTGGCACATCACCTCCCAGTAGGTCTCATATATTGCGGGAAACTCTTTTTCCAAAATGTGGAGCTCCTTAGTGGTAGGGACATATTCCTCATAAGGAATGTCCCCTGATGCCAGCCCCAAGACCTCATGCAGCTCGTGCAGTGCCAGGCCCATCTCTCCAACCGGGGTGAAGAATGTCCCCGTCAGAGAGTTATATCGCTCCAGGACTCCGAAGAAATTGTGAGAGCTCGGTGGGATACCCCACTGTACGGCCCTGATCGCCGGGTATAGTCCCACATGCTCTAGCAGCTCTTTAAGATCGGTGAGGACAAAACCCACCATCCTGCTCCACCAAATATTCCCCGTAGAATGGATCCACCCATGCGCACGGAACTCGGTAGGATAGTCACCCTCCACTTCCATAAACGAGTTAAGGAAGGTAGCAACAAGCTGTGGTATCTCCCCGACCGGAATATTGGATTTGCGCGACGCGGGGAATAGGCCGACGGTTGACCTGTCATGACTATCATGGCGGTTTACCCTCTGGAAGCCAAAGTCACCAAGGGTGATTTCAGGGACAGATTGGGAAATGTCCCATTCCATCTTCCGAGGGATGGACATGTGTTGGAAGTAGAACAACGGGAACATCCTCTCCATATCCGGAAGAAACAATCGTCCATCCCCTATCTGACGGAGCCATTTGTAAGTTCCTTCAGACACACGACGGCCGTCATCATGAATGCGATCTCCAAAGAAGAAGGCAGGCTTCTCCAGCGGAACGCGAGCATCCGTTGTGAATGCTGCATCGGTCATAAGCGCCCGAAAGGTTCTCCTGTCAACATTAGAGAGCCTCTCCCTGCGATCCGGCGACTGGTCAGCAGTCAATGGGACACTCATTCTTTGCACGAAGGTCAAGCTCTGGTCAGCACCACCTACATGTCCAAAATGGCGCGTCTTGACGAGTGGGCCAGAAACATGTCGCACTGCGAAAGAAAAGGACACAATCAGATACTTCATTAAAAGCAAGGAGAAATGCTGAAAAATGCTAAGTGTTCATAACCCAAACGCAGAAGAGATACTGGACGCAGGAGTTATCAAACCCGCGTCCAGACCTGCGAATCTGCGTCCAAACGCAGAAGAGATACGGGACGCAGAAGTTATCAAACCCGCGTCCAGACCTGCAAATCCGCGTCAAGTGGCACAAAACGCAAGGATCGAGTCCGCGTTTTGCAAACCAAGACTTGGACTCAGACGCCAGATTCATCAAAATCGGCAGCTGATGGCGCAGAACGCAAGGATCAAGTCCGCGTCCTGCAAACCAAGACCGCGTTCGAATCCTTCACAACTAGAGATTTCCTAAGTGAAAGATCCGAAACGCAGAGTTTAACGACGCCAGGTCATCAAACCTGCGCCCCGGTTATCATCTCAAGGACTGCGTCCGAGAATCAAACACGATTCTGTGTTAAGGGTTCTTAGGGTTCTATGAACTTATTTTAATGGCGAAACCCACGCCGAAGAGGCATTTTACCTCGGAAAACAGCCTCCTGCGCAGAGGAAGCGTCTCTCTCAGCCTCGGCGACGGTCGCCCTTGAGGACGATGCACTCGGTTTCATCTTGGGGGCCATTAAAAGTTCAAAAATCCGAGCGAGTTCGAAGATGAACAGAGAAGGAAATTCTTTCTTTTTTCTCAGCAAGTACGTTCAGAGAAGAGGATGCATCTCTCCAACTGTTGCCTTTTATGGGCACAGGGATTCGCGAAGATACGCGGCGCGTGGCCCGGTAGACGCTGCAGCGAGTCACCGCTTGACGCGTGTAACCAAATCGTTTCTGAACGGAGAAGATCATGCGTCGCAACCCCGCCACGAGTCAGCAGTCGACACATGGAGCAGTTCATTTAATGAACCAGGAAATCCGCGCGCCAAAAGGCGAAATTTCGCCGGTTCCCTAGGCCAGCTGGCGGCGTAATCATGACATGGCACAGAATTCGCGCCCCAAAGTACGCAGCTCTTCGGTGGACATGCCCCGTCAGCATCGCCATAAATGCGCCCAGACAACTGCGTCTATATTCAAAAGATGCGTCTCTCCGAAGTTCGCGTCTTCAGCTGAACATCGCGTCTGCCTTATGAAGATCAGTCGCGTTTCCATCGTCAAAAGGTCGCGCCTCGCTAAAGAAGTCGCGTCTTTAAAAGCAGCCGCGTCTCTGCTTTTCAAAAAGAACCTGCGTTCGGCTTCTGCAAATCAGTTCAACAGTACACTGGCACAAGCAGAAGACCAACCACTCTTGGTCAAAAGCGCACTCGTGACAGGCTAAAAGCGATCGGGGAGGTTTAGACTGTGCATCTAGATACTCAACACGATCAACTCTGATGGCTTCAAAGAGTTCAACAGTACACTCACGAAGACCAAATCCAGATAAGATCAAACCCGGAGCATTAATAGTCCAGTCATAGAGGCGAACGCGGCTAAAATCCAAAGTATTCCGAAATCCGTCCCATTTAACTGCGGAATATCGGAAACTTTGGAGGGGGTTCTGTAGGCTGTCTAAAAAATGTCCAAAACAGACAAGCCACTAAGAAAGCAGAGTCTCAGCATCAAAGGCGCGTCGGCCCGAAGCCCGCGTCTCAGTACCAAGGCGCGTCAGCCCGAAGCCCGCGTCTCATCATCCAAGGCGCGTTGGTTCGACACCCGCGTCTCAGCATCCAAGGCGCGTTGGCTCGACACCCGCGTCTCAGTACCAAGGCGCGTCGGCCCAAAGACCGCGTCTCAGTACCAAGGCGCGTTGGCTCGACACCCGCGTCTCAGTACCAAGGCGCGTTGGCTCGACACCCGCGTCTCAGCATCCAAGGCGCGTTGGCTCGACACCCGCGTCTCAGTTGCAACTACCCGAAATAAAGGGCCAGTCACCGCGCATGTAGCGGGTAGTGGCCCCTCAATCGGGAGTGTTTTCAGGAGGGCACGATCACCCCCTAAAAATCCTATAAATAGTTCCGTCACTATTGAAGGGGAGGACGATTGAGGACGAGAAGGAAAAAGGACGACAATCAAAGGAGAGATCAACGACAGAGAGAGAGAAAACCCTTCAGCGAGCTTACTAAGTACTAGCCGCTCTTCGCCTACCTCCTCTTTGAGAGTTTTGGTAGACTGAGCTGAGTTACTCTTTCTATCGACCGAAGAGAAGACCCCAGACGGTCTAGGACGGTCATCTGGTCAACGGAGAACAAGATTCACTCTCCATCGCCACACGAAGAACCCAGCCTTAAACAAAGGGAAGATTCAGACATCCTCCCTCCCTTGTAACTGGAAAAGAAGGAAGAGTAGTTCTTTTGGTTGTAATCGTTTCGCTTGAATCAAGGAAATCTTTTACAGCTAAAACCACTTTCTCCGACCACAAAATTTTCCGGCCCCTACAAGAAGTATTGGTAAGGTCTTGGTGTTTGATCCAGAGAAAGGATTCAGAGTCCATTTATAATGAGTTGTTAGTGATGAATGAGAGCTGATAAGATCTCTGTAACTGCACGACCTTTATGTACGATTGCTATAACGGCCGTGATTATAAGCGCTGGACTATTGGGATTACATACAGGGAATCTCTTCATTATCCACAACTGCCTACTTTGAATGTAAGAGTGTCACACCCCGCTTCCTAAAATGCGCGAAAATGGCACGTGATGAGAGGCAACGGCGCATATACGCGAGGAGATTACCCCACATATACGTGTTAATCTTATATAGCCTAAACGAGATATATAGTCAACTATAGTACTATAATATGACATATAAATTTTTCACACAAGATAGTACTATTCTATGAATAATCAAATAGAATAATAACGAGTCCAATCTATAGATAACCAAGAAATTGATGAAAATAAAAAAGAGAGAGATAAGATAATACTCAAACTGGGTAATCAAGCAGAGGAAACTCTAACTCCTCGCGATACGTGCGATCTTCATCATGTTGGCCCAAAGGCCCATCACTCTAGTTTTAATGATGATCAACTCATGTAGTTATAGTACTAATGATCTTGTGTTTAATTAGTCTCAGATTTGTGATCAAGATCTTAGTAGGTGTTTAGCTTCAACAAAGGATTTAAAGTCATAGAGCTAACACGGTTTGATTCAATAGCCTATGCATCAAGACCACATCAAGTACTCAAGAGGATTCTAGCTCATTGGATCATGGTTTGGACCAAGTCAAGAAGGAGGAAGAAGACTTCAAGTGAAGACTTCAAGAGGAGAGTTGTGTCTAGATTTGTCTTATTAATATTTTATTTTAGATAAAATGTAAAGGATAGAATAGTTGGTGGATTGCTCAAGTATACCATATGTTAGCCCAAAAGGTTACACTCTCCATTTGTTTAGAGTTTTGATGATGACAAACCAAATAAGAGCTATTTGGTACTAATAAGTTTGTTTAAGATAAGTTTCAGGTTAGTACCATATTTGGAGGCCATTGCTTAGCTATTGCAACAACTTCTAGGTTCATGAAGCAAAGTAGGCATATTGCACATCAAGGAAGGAACATAGAAGAAGAAGGCTCTAGCAAGGCATAGCATGGCTCAAGACTTGAAGATTGTTTTAGAACACTCAAATAGATTTGTTTATAGTTTTAAATTTTGTTAAAGAATAATGAATAGGTTTGAAGCTCAATCACACACGTTTTTGCGCACATCTTATTTTAAGATTATTTCCTATAAACTATACAAAAATATTTTAATACAAAATCCTCTGCCTACAAATCCATCTTTATGTTTTATACTTATTCCTATTTAAAATATTTTTGATAAAAATCAAAGTCTCTTCAAAATTCCGTTTAAATTTGGATTTTTGACCTGAGCCGGTCGACCGACCGGTCGACCGTGCCTGTGTCAGGTTTTGCCGGTCGACCGCTTAAGTCGACCGAGGTTCTGGCAGATGCACGTATCCGTGTGCATGTTTTCCGGTCGACCGCGCGGTCGACCTGACTGTAACAGTTTTGCTCTCTGTATTTTTAGGTCGACCGGGCGGTCGACCGGCTGCCTGTAATGGCTCTTTTTTTTTTGAAAAGGCGGTCGACCGACCGGTCGACCGGACTAGCCGTTTGAACAGTAACGGGCATTTTTTTGAGCTATTTTATTTTTGTCTTTTTGTGTTTAAAATTGGTTTAAGGGATATATTTTGAACTTAATACGACCTGATTAGCCTTAAGTATGTTTTATCCCTAAACCCTAGCCCTCTCCTATAAATAGGGGGTTTGGGGAGAGGTTCATTTACCAATTATTACAAGAAAATTTTCAAGAGTTTAAGGCATTCAAAAGAGCTTGGTTTCTTGGTTTTTGAGCTAAATTTCTCTTTCATTTTCTGAAGTATTTTCAAGAATTCTCTGATTTCATTTTCTTTTCTCTTTACACACAAGAGCTTCAAATCATACTCATTGTTCTCTAAGGACCTTGTAAGGGAAGAGAATTTTGTAAGAGAGAGTTTGTGGTCTTTTGACTACTCAGAAATTGCTTGTACTTGAGATTGTGGAGTTGGGTACTCTGGTGTATTTTTGATATCTTGGTGATAGTGGAAGTAGTTAGTAATCCTTCTGGGGAAGGCGGGGAAGTAGAGCTGGGTGCTCGAACCTCGATAACAAATCTTTGTGTTTGCATTTGGTTTACATTCTTGTGCTCCTTACTTTACTTTCATTGCATCTCATCATCATCATTGCAATATTCACTTGCTTTCATTCATCTTGTCAATCTTATTGGGTGATTGTTGCATCATAATTTTTAAATTGTCCATTGATTAGCATTGTCACCTATTCACCCCCCCTCTAGGTGACTTTTCAATTAGTATCAGAGCTTGGACTCTAGGTTTGGCTTAACATTCATAGAGAGATCCTTAAATTTTGCTAATCAACATTTTCATTCATACATTCATACACTAGTAAACATGGCCGATAACATTAAAATCCTCCTAAATTTGATGGACTTAAGTTCCCTATTTGGAAAGTTAGGATGACTATATTTTTGCAATCTTTGGGTAGCTTAGTAGCTAAGTCCTTGACCAAACCCTATGTAGTACCCGATAGTGATGAGAGCACTTGGACCGAATTCACCTTTAGAGAATATGAGGCTAACTCCAAGGACCAAAATTCCCTATTAACTGCCTTGAATGAGGATGACCTTACACGGGTAATTCATTGCCAATCCGCCTATGAGATTTGGCAACATTTATTGGTCACACACGAAGGGACTTCACAAGTCAAGAGAACTAAGATAGCTCTCTTGAGGTCCCAATATGAATCTTTTAAAATGATTGATGATGAATCAATTGATAGTATGATTACAAGGTTTACTAAAATCACCAATGCTCTTTCTTCCTTAGGTGATGACATCTCCAATGATCAAAAGGTGCGGAAAGTGATTCGGGCTCTTCCTTCTTCATGGGAGATAAAGGCCACCACCTTAAAAGAATTGAACGACAAGGACCAGATGGACCTCATTAGTCTCATTGGGAACTTAAAGACCCATGAGATGGAAAAGAAGGCAAGAGAAGAAGCCGCTTCTTCAAAGAAGAAATCCATAGCTTTTAAGTCTTCATCCACTCTTGATGACGATGAAGAAGACGAAGAAGAAGATGAGGAGCTAACACTACTTGTACGAAATGTCAAGAGGTCGTACCGGAAGAACAAGCTCAACTTCCGAAGGAAATTTGAAGGTAAAGAGGAGAGAAGAATCATTTGCTATAATTGCCGAAAACCCGGACACATCATGGCGGATTGCCCGGAGTTCAAGAAGAAGATGACTTCCTCCTTCAAGCCAAAGAAGCCGGAGGAAAAGAAAGCATACAAAGCTACTTGGGATTCGGAAAGCGAGTCCGAAGACGAGGTGGATCAAGCAAACATGTGTTTCATGGCAAACACACCAAAGGTAACCCCACAATCTCTTGATGATGAAGATGATGAATTAAGTAAAGAAGTTCTTGTACATGCCTTTGTTGAACTTTCTGAAACTTATAATAATAAGAAGATTGAATGCTTAAAATTGCAAAAGGAAGTTGCTTTTCTTAAAAACTAACTTGCTATGGTTTCTAAAGAAAAAGATGATATTTCTTCTAATCTCATTTCCATGCAAAAAGAATTTAGTGCCTACAAGGTTTCTTGTAAGGCAAAATCTCCTATGATTGATGAAAAAGAAATTTCTTCTTTTAAATCCAAAATGATTGATTTTGAAAAAGTTTTAAATGAATGTGCTTTTAACACTAAGAAACTTGATGACATGTTTTCTAAAAAGCACACTACTCATGCTAAAACTTCACATGATAAAATTCCTCATGCTCACACTACACATAACTCTCATGCTAAAGTTTCTCATGCTCACAATTCACATGCTCACAAATCACACACTCACTATGCTTTTAAATATGGTAGAGTGTATAGATGCACTTATTGTGGTAAAAATGGACATTTAGCTAAGTTTTGTTATGACCAACTAAATAGATCAAATAATCTTGTTTGGGTTCATGGCACTAACCCTTTAGGACCCAAGAAAATGTGGGTACCAAAATCAAGTCTTAAATTATTTTATGTAGGTACACACCAAGGCTCCAAGACGTAAGGAGCGGTGGTACCTTGATAGTGGTTGTTCAAGACACATGACGTGGGACATCAACAACTTTACAACCCTATCAAGGTACATGGAAGGTGGCACCGTCACCTTCGGGGATGACTCCAAAGGAACTATCATCGGTATAGGTAACATTCAAATTGGTGCATCTCCTATTATTGAAAATATTGTTTTAGTTGATGGTTTAAAATATAATTTGCTTAGCATTAGTCAACTTTGTGACCGTGAACTTAATTTGTTTTTGATGATACTTCTTGCAAGATTTTTGATGTTAAATCCAATGATTGTATTCTCACCGATTTTTGTGATAATAATGTTTATATCATTGACATGCTTAATTTAGATTGTTCTACTAAATGCTTGAATGCTTTTGATGAAAATTCTTGGCTTTGGCATAGAAGATTAGGATATGCATCTTTTGACCATCTTGCTAGGATTAATTCTAAGGACTTAGTAAAGGGTATACCTTACTTGAAGTTTGAGAAAGACCGCATTTGTGGTGCGTGCCAACTTGGGAAACAAACCAAGTCTTCCTTCAAACCAATCAAGGATATCATGTCTACTAGACCTTTAGAACTAATTCATATGGATCTTTTTGGACCAACTAAAACTAAAAGTTTAAATGGTAGTAGATTTGCATTTATTTTAGTTGATGATTTCTCCCGTTTTACTTGGGTTTTTCTTTTTGGAACACAAAGATCAAACTTTTTCATATTTCAAAACATTTCGAAAAAGGGTTGAAAAAGAAAAAGGTTTTTCGATTTTGAGAATAAGGAGTGATAGAGGTGGTGAGTTTGTTAACCAACTCTTCATGACTTATTGTGATGAAAAGGGAATCAAGCATGAAATGTCTTGTCCTAGGACTCCACAACAAAATAGAGTTGTAGAAAGGAAAAATAGAACACTACAAGAGATGGCTAGGACAATGATAAGTGAATATGACCTCCCTCAATATTTATGGGCCGAGGCCGTAAATACCGCATGCTATATTTCAAATCGTATTTATTTGTGCAAAAATTCTTTCAAAATATCTTTTGAAATGTATCATTCTAGAAAACCTAATGTTGTATATTTTAAAGTTTTTGGATGCAAGTGTTTTGTTTTAAATACTAAGGATAATTTGGGTAAATTTGATGCTAAGGCTTATGAAGCAATCTTTGTTGGATATTCTACAACTAGTAAAGCTTATAGAGTATTCAATAGATCTTCACTTACCATTGAAGAATCCATGCATGTTAAATTTGAAGAATCTAATGTGGTTGTTGAGAATGTTGTAGAGATTGACTCATTAGGTAAAGACATGGAGAGACTATCCTTGAAGGACTCACCCGCTCAAGAAGAAAAGCAAGAAACTATTGGTGATGTTCAAGAGGATAAAGAGAAAAGCACTCAACCGCTTCCTAAAGCTTGGAGATACGCTACAAATCATCCCAAGGAGCTCATCTTAGGTGATGCATCTAAAGGGGTAACAATTCGCTCCCAACTCCATGACCTATGTGGTAACTTTGCTTTCATTTCTCATTTTGAACCCAAAAGCATCCTCGAAGCCGAGGCGGACTCATATTGGTTGCTAGCCATGCAAGAGGAACTCAATCAATTTGAGCGCAACCAAGTTTGGCACCATGTTCCTAAGCCCCACGATAGACCAATAATTGGTACTAAGTGGATCTTTAGAAACAAGATGGATGAGTCCAAAAATGTAATTAGGAATAAAGCTAGGTTAGTGGCCCAAGGTTACACTCAAGTTGAAGGAATTGACTTTGAGAAGACCTTTGCACCCGTAGCACGGCTTGAAGCCATACGGATGACACTAGCTTTTGCATCTTTTAAAAATTTTAAACTTTTCCAAATGGATGTGAAAAGTGCATTTTTGAATGGTTTTATTAATGAAGAAGTTTATGTTACTCAACCTCCCAGTTTTGTTAATCATGTTCATCCCGATTTTGTTTTTAAACTTGATAAAGCTATGTATGGATTAAAACAAGCTCCAAGAGCTTGGTATGAAATGTTGGAACTTATTTCGATGAAGACGTTTGTGAAGATCAATTCTCTTGGAGCTCTAACACATGACGAATCAAGAGCCCTACATGATCAAGATGTGCCAAGGAGAGTTGATAGAGTGTGGTTTGTAAAGTTGAAATAGCATGTAAAAGCCTTGACACAAACACACAATTCATTGATCCATTAGTCGACTTATAGTCAATGTATAGTCGACTAATTATCCTTGTAGTCGACTATCCCAAAGTCCAAGTCGACTAATATTGTGTCCAATATCTGACCCAACTCTCTGTTTCTTTATTAGTCGACCGACAGTAAAAACCAAGTCGACTAATACATCTTGTAGTAGACTAATAGAAGTCCCCTAGTCGACTAATCCATGGTCAAGTCGACTAGTTGGTAGTTGCAGTCGACTTGAAGTAGTTATTCTGAAACTGTCAATCCAACGTTTCATGACATAGTCGACTAATAGCCAAACATAGTCGACTAATAGAAGGAATTTTGCCTAGGTTAGTCGACTAACTCAAAAAGCAAGTCGACTAATAGGCAGTTCTGATTGTTAGACAGTTTTCATTATCTGGTCTTTTGTGCAACTGTTTTCAATGTTCCTTTGATTCAATTTGCACCAATAACTTCCTAACTAACCCTAGTCTTCAGCTATAAATAGGGAAGTTATACCAAAGGCCATTTACCAAGAGATTTTATCAGTTTTCCAAAGCCAAAAATCTGCAAACTTGAAAACTATTTTTCCCACTTCAGTTCTTCACCAAAAGACATTTCTATTGTGAAGATTCTCTGAAGTTCTTGTTTCCTATACTGAACCTTGTCCACATACACATTCAGTATCAAGGCTATAGGAAAGAGTTGTAATTCTCAAAGTGTTCATTGTACACGGGAGGCTTCTTGGTTGAAGAGGCAAGTTGTACAAGGTGACCATTGTACACGGGAGGCTTCTTGGTTGTAGAGGCAGTTGTACAAAGGTAAAGGTGTTCTCTTGGTGGAAGAGAAGGTGTACAGATTTGGCGAAGGGGATTCGACAAGTGGTGTACATGTTGTATTGATTTTGGGTGGCAAGATCAAGGTTAAAGGAAAATCTCAAGCGGGTGGCTTGGGGACTGGATGTAGGTCACAAGGACCGAACCAGGATAAATCTCTTTGTTTTCGTTTGTCAATTTCTGAGATTTGTTTTCCTTTAAATGCAAGTTATTTATTTTGTTTATTTACTTAACGCTAATCCTTCTAGTTTTAGATTTGTGTTGACTTGAGTTATTTCAGATCTATAGTTGCCTACAAGAGATAATTCCGCAATTAGTCCTTATCTCAACGATCCTACATTTGGTATCAGAGCGAGGGTCATCAACCGGCATCTACATTCCTACTTCATCAACCGGAGTACACGCTCTGATCCTACATTTGATATCAGGGCTGATACAAGTCAACAACAAAGATGGCAACGGAGTTTTCATCATCCCAATTCAAGGAAGGACATTGTAATACCCTGTTCCCAGAATACGTACTTAGTTGCGTATTCAGTTTTCGACCGTATTTTTCGATTTACTTCCTGTATTTGACCGATTTCAATTTCAAATATCATTTTCCAATATATTAGATTTTCTATGATTTTCTGGATTTTTCCTGAATTAAAATAAATTTCTTCAAAACCGGTGTCGACCAGTGTCGCTGATCGATTCCTAGATTTTTATTTTACAAACGGTTAAGAATTTCTAGAAGAGTCTTTAGACCTTATTTCTTAGAATGATATTTCCTACTTAAATACTTTTTCTGAGAATTTTATGAATTTATGAAAATTTCAACGGAGTCGGTAAATTACTGATTCCGGGATTTTTAGTTTTAAAACTATAAAGTATTTCTTCAAACGGATTTCACTAGACGTCTTCATATATTATTATTGATTTTTGGTAAAATTTACGAGTCGTTCCGAGATACTTGAATTTCGGACGATTTCGGTATTTCCCAAAATGTTTTCCGCATCCTCGACTTAAACCCGGGAACTTGTATTTTCAATATTTTATTTTCTAAATCCAAGAGAAAATATCTTCTCCCTTATGATTTCTTTTCTTTTTCCTTTCCTTATTTCTTTCCTCCACAACCACAAGTTTTTTCCATTTTCCAAAATTCCATTTTCTCCAAAAATTTCAACTCCACACATTTTCTCACCTACTTCCTCATTAAATGCCCATCTTTTCTCTCTCTCCCATGGCCGGCCAAGTGGTGGCTAGGAGAGACACCTCACCTCCCCTTTTTGCACAAAACCCCCTCTCAAATTCTTTATTTGCATCTCCTTTACAAAATCAAATCCTATATAAGTTTTCCTTACATTCTTTTACTCTTTTCTTCACTTCACCAAGAAAATAGCCTTCACCATTTCCTTCTCCATCTCAAACCCTAACTCCAAAGCTCACCTAGGTTTTCATCTCCATCTCTAGCAACCTTCTCTACCTTGAATTTGGATCGCATCTCTCTTCGTCGGAAGTATCGCCAAGGATCGAGTGGGTGATACCGTCGACTACGATCTCTTCCGAACTCGCATAGAACTTCGATTAACCGTTCGAGGTGAGTATATTTACTCACCAAGACTTGTAAACTCCTTTGTGTACTTGTGTTGACAAATCATGCACACTTGTGACATAAAAATCATATTTTTAGACCCTCAAACAAAACCCTAGAAATCTGTTCTGTTTGCTGTTTTCCCACGATTAGTCGACTAGACCTAGGGACTAGTCGACTAACCACCTTAGTTGAAACGTAACATTTTCTGATTTCATAGTTTTAGTCGACTAGATCCTATTACCAGTCGACTAGAGACCCCTAGTCGACTACTATCTTGACCCTAGTCGACTAACCTTTTCCTGAACCAGAAAACCCAACTCTCGGCTCCAGTCGACTTAGCTTAGATATTAGTCGACTTGAGACCATTAGTCGACTACCATTTTTACCTTAGTCGACTAATATTTTCCTGAAATAAACCCCAACTCTCTGTATCACAGACTTAGTCGACTTAAGTATCCGTTAGTCGACTAGTAGTTCCCTGTTAGTCGACTACCCTTACAACCCTAGTCGACTAACTTTCCTGAAACAGAATTCCAACTCTCTGGAACCCAGTTTTAGTCGACTCATCCAGATCATTGGTCGACTTAAGACCCCTATTAGTCGACTAATCCTTCCACATAGTCGACTAATTCTGACTGTTTGACTTAGTTGATTTCTTTTCTGGGATTGGATCTTATCATTGATACATGTGTGGCATATTATTCTTGTTCTTGCTTCTTAACTGGTACTACATGACATGTTACTTGATAGACATTATCTCATATTACTTCATGACTTGTTATTACATATCATCGCTCCATAACTTGTTAAAATGTGAATATCACCACTTATCATGCCATCACTTGAACCAAGCATGATACACTTGACTTTTGCATAAAATGGACCAACTTACATATGGGTCGGGGGAAAACATGCGGATATCGATATGTGTTCGTGTTTACAGTGGCTTTTAGGAATGTTGTGCAACTCATGTTCCGGTCTGACCTGTGGGCCTCCAGGGGACCGAGGGGAGTGCTTGCTCCCTCTATTACTGGTACCATCATGATAAGGGCATACATAAGTCCCTCCTGTTTAGCCTAGCGGCTGGCTTCCGTCACCAAGCAACGGAACAATCCTGGACCGTTATCCCGGGCATGTACGGGGTCCACTGTAAACATAGTTCGTCGATACAACCGCTGATTTCCAATAACAACCTTGCTTTACTAGGATATGGATCTATGTGCTCTGGGACGCTGGGTCACATAGCTAGATATCACAGTAAGACAAGTAATAATAATAAGATGTTAACTGTAGATCTAATGTATTAGGACTTTATCTCTTCATGCTTTTCATACTTGTTAGCTGATATTCCTTATATTGTTTCATACTACTTATTCATGTCTCTTAGCCACTTGGCTGTAGTCCGTTTATTGTTTATATGTCTTGACTCCCTTGGATTTGCATATTCAGATTCCGAAGCTTGGACCGAAGTGGAGCCAACTGCTGAGGATCGAGCCTATCTTAGTGGGCAAGCTGACTAGTTCCAGTTCCTTGTGCCAGACTCCTCATTTTTGACTCACGGGATCTTCTTTCTACTCGTGAGCTTTTTGTATACATTCTTGTATCTTGTTCTTTTGGACTTGGTTGTGATAAATGACACTTGTAAAGTGTAATAGTTATCATATCCTGTATAACTTTGTACATGTATTTTCATGTTGGCATATGTATGTATACCACGCTTTGTGTTGTACTCTGATCCTTGCTTGTACTTTTATGCTTAGCGTATATACGTGGGGGCAATTCCTGACCTACGTATATACGTCGCAGTGACGTCCCCGTATCCGTGGAATCGGGGCGTTACAGGTTGGTATCAGAGCCTAGGCTCTCACACCTAAAGTACAATCAAGCGGCAAATTCTAGTAATTTGCTAATGCCAACTACAATGTATAAAGTTATTGAGTCCTTCTTGATTCTTTCTTGATTCCTTTCCTTATATCCTAAACTCCTTCCATTTGTTTCCAAATTCCAGTTTTCTATTCCCAACTCGGTATGGAGAGAAGATCGGGTCGTAACCACTCTGGGCAAGCCTCGAATGGACCCACTGGAGAGAATGTGGATATTCTGAGGGTCATTCAGACGAAGATGGAGAACCAGCAGCAACAAACCGAACTCCTTCGGCAAGAATTGACAGCTCCAAAGGAACAGAGGCCGGGGAATGTATCGGACTTCAGACGGCTGCAACCAGCCATCTTCACGGGTGGAGAGAAACCCCTGGATGCTGAGCAATGGCTGACGGACACCTCAGATTTGTTGAACGCAGCCAGAGTACCAAAGGATAACCAGGTGGAGGTCGCCAAGATTCAGTTGAAGGATATAGCCAGAACTTGGTGGCTAGCTGAGGAGGCCAGACTGGAGAAGCCTGTCTCCTGGGACACATTCTCCAAGAGTTTCTATGCCAGATTCTTCCCAGCTACTGCTCAGAAGGACATGGAAGAGCAGTTTATCAGGCTTCAGCAAGGGAGCAAGTCCGTGGACGAGTATGCTGCAGAGTTTCTTAGATTGAGCCGCTTTGCTCCGTACATGGTGACGGATGAGGAGAAGCGGGCAAGCAGGTTCCAGCAGGGTCTGCAGATGGACATACAAGTTTTCCTGATGCCCCAGCAGTTGAAGACTTATTCGGAGGTTCTCACCATAGCTCGAGAAGTTGAGCGTGGGCTTGAGAAGAAGAAAGTTGACCAGATGGGGAACCAGGCCATGAAGAGGCCATTTGTACCAATGGGAAGAGGAGGCCCATATAGAGCAGCGAAAGTTCAGAGGCAACCTTTCAGGCCAGCTCCTTACCAGACGGCCCAACCAGTTTCTTTCTGCAGTTATTGTCAGAAGCCAGGGCATATCCGACAGAATTGCCGAAGGGCAAATGGACTATGTTTGGTGTGTGGTTCCCGAGATCATTCCATTGAAGCCTGTCCACACCGGAGAATGGGGATAGCCAGTCAAGCCTTGCCAGCACTACAAGGACCGAATGGACAGAGGGTAATTCCAGGGCCACTTGGGCAGAGGAACCAAGGACCAGCAATGAGGAGAGCTCTTCCCCTTCCTCCACAGCATGTTGTTCGCCCAGTCCAGAGAGGAGCCAGGACTGCAGCAGGGCGTGGTAGAGGTCAGGCTTACAATCTGACAGCAGAAGAGGCTGAGACTTCAGAGGAAGTGATAACAGGTAACATCAGAGTTCATTCAAAACCTGTTCTCGCTCTCTTCGATTCAGGTGCATCCCACTGTTACATCTCCGACCATTTTGTGGCTTTGCATTCTATACCTGTTAGATCATTAGACCATAAATGGGAGATAAGTACAGGGAATGGGGTAGTCATATCTTCTAGAGTTTGTACTGATTGTCCAGTAGAACTTTGTGATAAGACCTTGGCCATAGATATGCTCGTACTAGACACCAAAGGGTACGACGTAATCTTAGGCATGACCTGGCTCAGTCAGTACTATGCAGTGATTGATTGTAGGGAGAGGAAGATTAATTTCAGAATCCCTCATCAACCTGAATTCCAATTTAGTGGAGAAGTGAAGTCTACCAAGGGAAAGACTCGGATGACTACTTCGGAGGTTCAGAAGCAGAAGGTTCCGGTGTGGGATGAATTCCCAGGAGTGTTTGCTGAGATCTCAGGACTGCCACCGGATAGGATGATTGAGTTCTCCATTGATACAGTTCCAGGAGCAGCTCCTATATCCAAGGCTCCGTACAGGATGGCACCGACGGAGTTAGAGATTCTGAAGAAGCAACTGCAGGAATACTCAGACAAGGGATTGATTCGGCCAAGTACTTCACCATGGGAGCTCACTGTTGGCCAATAAGAAGGATGGTGGGAAGAGACTTTGTATTGACTATAGGGAGTTGAACAAAGTTACCATCAAGAACAAGTATCCTTTACCCAGGATTGATGATCTGTTTGATCAGCTTCATGGAGCCCGTGTATTCTCTAAATTGGATTTACAGTCGGGTTACCATCAGCTGAGGGTGAAGAAGGAGGATATTCCGAAGACGGCATTCAGGACCCGTTATGGCCACTATGAGTTTCTAGTTATGCCTTTCGGAGTCACCAATGCCCCTGCAGTTTTCATGGATTTGATGAACAGAGTGTTCTCACCCTATCTGGATCAGTTTGTTGTTGTTTTTATAGATGACATCTTAATTTATTCAAAGAACAACAGGGAGCATGCAGAACACTTGAGGATTGTATTGCAGACTCTCCAGCAGGAGCAGCTTCATGCTAAGAGGAACAAGTGTGATTTCTGGTTGGACAGTATAGCCTTCCTTGGGCACATTGTTTCAGCAGAAGGAATCTCAGTGGATCCCAGCAAAGTCCAGGCAGTGAAGGATTGGCCAATTCCGAGGACGGTGACTGAGATTAAGAGTTTTCTTGGACTAGCCGGATATTACAGACGCTTTGTCCAAGATTTCTCTAGGATTGCAGCCCCGTTGTCCAAGCTCACTCGGAAAGGAGAAAGGTACTTGTGGACTGAGGAGTGTACTGCAGCATTTGAGCAATTGAAGCAGAGGCTCATTTCAGCTCCAATCTTGAGGACTCCCTCAGGTAGAGGAGGGATGGTCATCTACAGTGATGCATCAGGTAAAGGCCTGGGGTGTGTGCTTATGCAACATGGTCATGTTATAGCATATGCATCAAGGCAACTGAAGACTCATGAGCGGAATTACCCAACTCATGACTTGGAGCTAGCAGCTGTTATCTTTGCCTTGAAGATTTGGAGGCATTATCTTCTGGGAGATAAAGTGTTGATATACACTGATCACAAGAGCCTCAAGTATATTTTCTCACAGAAAGAGTTGAATATGAGGCAGAGGAGGTGGCTTGAACTGATGGCGGACTATGATATTGACTTGCAATATCATCCGGGCAAGGTCAATACAGTTCCAGATGCACTAAGCAGGATGCCAGAGAATAGAATGCTTGTCCAAATCACTCAGCAGAAGGAGTTGATTCAAGACTTTATCAGATTGGACTTGATGATAGCTCGAGGAACTGAGAAGGCAGGACAGTTCATGGCTTTGCAGATTCAGTCATCATTAATAGATGAGATCAAGGAAGCTCAAAAGGAAGATCCCAGATTACAGAAATTCCGAGCTCAGGTAGAGGCTGGATTGAGGACTGATATCTGTATTCATCCAGATGGTGCCTTATATTTTGGTAGCAGGATTTGTGTCCCTCAAGGAGATGTTAGACAGAAGATTCTGGCAGAAGCACACAGTTCAGCATATTCCATCCACCCAGGGGGAAACAAGATGTATCAGGACCTGAAGAAGCAGTTTTGGTGGAATGCTATGAAAAGGGAGATAGCCCAGTTTGTAGCCAAGTGCCTGGTGTGCCAGCAGATAAAGATAGAGCATCAGAGATCAGCTGGACTTCTACAACCCTTACCAATACCCGAATGGAAGTGGGAGCACATCACTATGGATTTTGTCACGGCATTACCTCGTAGTCCCAAGGGTAACAATGCTGTGTGGGTCATCATTGATCGCCTCACCAAGTCAGCTCACTTCATACCATTCAGGGTAGGTCAGTCAACAGAAGTTCTGGCAGACAAGTACATGAAAGAGATAGTTCGTCTGCATGGAGTTCCAGTCAGTATTGTATCAGACAGAGACACAAGATTCAGATCTTATTTCTGGGAGAGTCTCCAAGAAAGTTTGGGAACTCGTCTGAAATTCAGTACATCATATCATCCTCAGACAGACGGACAATCTGAGAGGACTATCCAGATTCTTGAAGATATGCTAAGGGCCTGCATGATTGAATTCCAGGGATCATGGGAAGACCATCTTCATTTGGCTGAATTTTCTTATAATAACAGTTACCAGGCAAGTATCAAGATGGCACCATTTGAAGCATTGTATGGAAGGAAGTGTAGGTCACCGATTTGTTGGGATGAAGTCGGTGAGAGGGGACTTTTGGGGCCAGAGATTCTGATTCAGACCACAGAGAAAGTCAGAATCATCAGAGACCACCTCAGGGCAGCACAGAGCCGTCAGAAGAGTTGGGCTGACACACAGAGAAGGCCATTGGAGTTCCAGGCAGGTGACCATGTGTTTTTAAAGATATCACCTACCAAGGGAGTTATCCGGTTCGGTACTCGTGGAAAGCTTAGTCCGAGGTACATCGGCCCATTCGAGATCTTGGACCGTGTGGGAGATGTATCGTACAGATTGGCTTTACCTCCATCTTTGGAGGGAGTGCACAATGTTTCCCACGTATCACAGTTGAGGAAGTATGTAAAGGATGATAGTCATATCCTGGATCACTCCGAACTGGACTACAACCGGATTTGTCATATCAAGAGCAGCCGAGGGCCATATTGGATAGGAGTGTTAAGATACTGAAGAGCAAGGCTATACCATTGGTATTGGTGTCTTGGAACAGACATGCACCGGGAGAAGCCACATGGGAACGAGAGGATGTTATCCGAGAGCGTTACCCTCAACTCTTCACATCTTGATTTGGTAAAAACTCTTTCCTTCTATTCTTTTCTACTGTTATCTCTCTTCTTTTCCTTATCTATCTGTTACCTTTCCTGTTACCTTTCACCTTATGAAATTTCGAGGACGAAATTTTTGTAAGGTGGGTGGATTGTAATACCCTGTTCCCAGAATACGTACTTAGTTGCGTATTCAGTTTTCGACCGTATTTTTCGATTTACTTCCTGTATTTGACCGATTTCAATTTCAAATATCATTTTCCAATATATTAGATTTTCTATGATTTTCTGGATTTTTCCTGAATTAAAATAAATTTCTTCAAAACCGGTGTCGACCAGTGTCGCTGATCGATTCCTGGATTTTTATTTTACAAACGGTTAAGAATTTCTAGAAGAGTCTTTAGACCTTATTTCTTAGAATGATATTTCCTACTTAAATACTTTTTCTGAGAATTTTATGAATTTATGAAAATTTCAACGGAGTCGGTAAATTACTGATTCCAGGATTTTTAGTTTTAAAACTATAAAGTATTTCTTCAAACGGATTTCACTATACGTCTTCATATATTATTATTGATTTTTGGTAAAATTTACGAGTCGTTCCGAGATACTTGAATTTCGGACGATTTCGGTATTTCCCAAAATGTTTTCCGCATCCTCGACTTAAACCCGGGAACTTGTATTTTCAATATTTTATTTTCTAAATCCAAGAGAAATATCTTCTCCCTTATGATTTCTTTTCTTTTTCCTTTCCTTATTTCTTTCCTCCACAACCACAAGTTTTTTCCATTTTCCAAAATTCCATTTTCTCCAAAAATTTCAACTCCACACATTTTCTCACCTACTTCCTCATTAAATGCCCATCTTTTCTCTCTCTCCCATGGCCGGCCAAGTGGTGGCTAGGAGAGACACCTCACCTCCCCTTTTTGCACAAAACCCCCTCTCAAATTCTTTATTTGCATCTCCTTTACAAAATCAAATCCTATATAAGTTTTCCTTTACATTCTTTTACTCTTTTCTTCACTTCACCAAGAAAATAGCCTTCACCATTTCCTTCTCCATCTCAAACCCTAACTCCAAAGCTCACCTAGGTTTTCATCTCCATCTCTAGCAACCTTCTCTACCTTAAATTTGGATCGCATCTCTCTTCGTCGGAAGTATCGCCAAGGATCGAGTGGGTGATACCGTCGACTACGATCTCTTCCGAACTCGCATAGAACTTCGATTAACCGTTCGAGGTGAGTATATTTACTCACCAAGACTTGTAAACTCCTTTGTGTACTTGTGTTGACAAATCATGCACACTTGTGACATAAAATTATATTTTTAGACCCTCAAACATAACCCTAGAAATCTGTTCTGTTTGCTGTTTTCCCACGATTAGTCGACTAGACCTAGGGACTAGTCGACTAACCCACCTTAGTTGAAACGTAACATTTTCTGATTTCACAGTTTTAGTCGACTAGATCCTATTACCAGTCGACTAGAGACCCCTAGTTGACTACTATCTTGACCCTAGTCGACTAACCTTTTTCTGAACCAGAAAACCCAACTCTCGGCTCCAGTCGACTTAGCTTAGATATTAGTCGACTTGAGACCATTAGTCGACTACCATTTTTACCTTAGTCGACTAATATTTTCCTGAAATAAACCCCAACTCTCTGTATCACAGACTTAGTCGACTTAAGTATCCGTTAGTCGACTAGTAGTTCCCTGTTAGTCGACTACCCTTACAACCCTAGTCGACTAACTTTCCTGAAACAGAAGTCCAACTCTCTGGAACCCAGTTTTAGTCGACTCATCCAGATCATTGGTCGACTTAAGACCCCTATTAGTCGACTAATCCTTCCACATAGTCGACTAATTCTGACTGTTTGACTTAGTTGATTTCTTTTCTGGGATTGGATCTTATCATTGATACATGTGTGGCATATTATTCTTGTTCTTGCTTCTTAACTGGTACTACATGACATGTTACTTGATAGACATTATCTCATATTACTTCATGACTTGTTATTACATATCATCGCTCCATAACTTGTTAAAATGTGAATATCACCACTTATCATGCCATCACTTGAACCAAGCATGATACACTTGACTTTGCATAAAATGGACCAACTTACATATGGGTCGGGGGAAAACATGCGGATATCGATATGTGTTCGTGTTTACAGTGGCTTTTAGGAATGTTGTGCAACTCATGTTCCGGTCTGACCTGTGGGCCTCCAGGGGACCGAGGGGAGTGCTTGCTCCCTCTATTACTGGTACCATCATGATAAGGGCATACATAAGTCCCTCCTGTTTAGCCTAGCGGCTGGCTTCCGTCACCAAGCAACGGAACAATCCTGGACCGTTATCCCGGGCATGTACGGGTCCACTGTAAACATAGTTCGTCGATACAACCGCTGATTTCCAATAACAACCTTGCTTTACTAGGATATGGATCTATGTGCTCTGGGACGCTGGGTCACATAGCTAGATATCACAGTAAGACAAGTAATAATAATAAGATGTTAACTGTAGATCTAATGTATTAGGACTTTATCTCTTCATGCTTTTCATACTTGTTAGCTGATATTCCTTATATTGTTTCATACTACTTATTCATGTCTCTTAGCCACTTGGCTGTAGTCCGTTTATTGTTTATATGTCTTGACTCCCTTGGATTTGCATATTCAGATTCCGAAGCTTGGACCGAAGTGGAGCCAACTGCTGAGGATCGAGCCTATCTTAGTGGGCAAGCTGACTAGTTCCAGTTCCCTTGTGCCAGACTCCTCATTTTTGACTCACGGGATCTTCTTTCTACTCGTGAGCTTTTTGTATACATTCTTGTATCTTGTTCTTTTGGACTTGGTTGTGATAAATGACACTTGTAAAGTGTAATAGTTATCATATCCTGTATAACTTTGTACATGTATTTTCATGTTGGCATATGTATGTATACCACGCTTTGTGTTGTACTCTGATCCTTGCTTGTACTTTTATGCTTAGCGTATATACGTGGGGGCAATTCCTGACCTACGTATATACGTCGCAGTGACGTCCCCGTATCCGTGGA
>JAVJIF010033078.1:0-293814 GCA_038442645.1 Agave tequilana
TCTGCAGATGGACATACAAGTTTTCCTGATGCCCCAGCAGTTGAAGACTTATTCGGAGGTTCTCACCATAGCTCGAGAAGTTGGCGTGGGCTTGAGAAGAAGAAAGTTGACCAGATGGAGAACCAGGCCATGAAGAGGCCATTGGTACCAATGGGAAGAGGAGCCCATATAGAGCAGCGAAAGTTCAGAGGCAACCTTTCAGGCCAGCTCCTTACCAGACGGCCCAACCAGTTTCTTTCTGCAGTTATTGTCAGAAGCCAGGGCATATCCGACAGAATTGCCGAAGGGCAATTGGACTATGTTTGGTGTGTGGTTCCCGAGATCATTCCATTGAAGCCTGTCCACACCGGAGAATGGGGATAGCCAGTCAAGCCTTGCCAGCACTACAAGGACCGAATGGACAGAGGGTAATTCCAGGGCCACTTGGGCAGGAGGAACCAAGGACCAGCTATGAGGAGAGCTCTTCCCCTTCCTCCACAGCATGTTGTTCGCCCGTCCTAGAGGAGCCCAGGACTGCAGCAGGGCGTGGTAGAGGTCAGGCTTACAATCTGACAGCAAAGAGGCTGAGACTTCAGAGAAGTGATAACAGGTAACATCAGAGTTCATTCAAAAACCTGTTCTCGCTCTCTTCGATTCAGGAGCATCCCACTGTTACATCTCCGACCATTTTGTGGCTTTGCATTCTATACCTGTTAGATCATTAGACCATAAATGGGAGATAAGTACAGGGAATGGGGTAGTCATATCTTCTAGAGTTTTGTACTGATTGTCCAGTAGAACTTTGTGATAAGACCTTGGCCATAGATATGCTCGTACTAGACACCAAGGGTACGACGTAATCTTAGGCATGACCTGGCTCAGTCAGTACTATGCAGTGATTGATTGTAGGAGAGGAAGATTAATTTCAGAATTCCTCATCACCTGAATTCCAATTTAGTGGAGAAGTGAAGTCTACCAAGGAAAGACTCGGATGACTACTTCGGAGGTTCAGAAGCAGAAGGTTCCGGTTGGGATGAATTCCCAGGAGTGTTTGCTGAGATCTCAGGACTTCCACCTGACAGGGTGATCGAGTTCTCCATTGACACAGTTCTAGGAGCAGCTCCTATATCCAAGGCTCCGTACAGGATGGCAACCGACGGAGTTAGAGATTCTGAGAAGCAACTGCAGGAATACTCGGACAAGGGTTTTGATTCGGCGAGTACTTCACCATGGGGACTCCAGTACTGTTGGCCAATAAGAAGGATGGTGGTAAGAGACTTTGTATTGACTATAGGGAGTTGAACAAAGTTACCATCAAGAACAAGTATCCTTTACCCAGGATTGATGACCTGTTTGATCAGCTTCATGGAGCCCGTGTATTCTCTAAATTGGATTTACAGTCGTGTTACCATCAGCTGAGGGTGAAGAGGAGGATATTCCGAAGACGGCATTCAGGACCCTTATGGCACTATGAGTTTCTAGTTATGCCTTTCGGAGTCACCAATGCCCCTGCATTTTCATGGATTTGATGAACATGTTCTCACCCTATCTGGATCAGTTTGTTGTTGTTTTTATAGATGACATCTTAATTTATTCAAAGAACAACAGGGAGCATGCAGAACACTTGAGGATTGTATTGCAGACTCTCCAGCAGGAGCAGCTTCATGCTAAGAGGAACAAGTGTGATTTCTGGTTGGACAGTATAGCCTTCCTTGGGCACATTGTTTCAGCAGAAGGAATCTCAGTGGATCCCAGCAAAGTCCAGGCAGTGAAGGATTGGCCAATTCCGAGGACGGTGACTGAGATTAAGAGTTTTCTTGGACTAGCCGGATATTACAGACGCTTTGTCTAAGATTTCTCTAGGATTGCAGCCCCGTTGTCCAAGCTCACTCGGAAAGGAGAAAGTACATATGGACTGAGGAGTGTACTGCAGCATTTGAGCAATTGAAGCAGAGGCTCATTTCAGCTCCAATCTTGAGGACTCCCTCAGGTAGAGGAGGGATGGTCATCTACAGTGATGCATCAGGTAGGCCTGGGGTGTGTGCTTATGCAACATGGTCATGTTATAGCATATGCATCAAGGCAACTGAAGACTCATGAGCGGAATTACCCAACTCATGACTTGGAACTAGCAGCTGTTATCTTTGCCTTGAAGATTTGGAGGCATTATCTTCTGGGAGATAAAGTGTTGATATACACTGATCACAAGAGCCTCAAGTATATTTTCTCACAGAAAGAGTTGAATATGAGGCAGAGGAGGTGGCTTGAACTGATGGCGGACTATGATATTGACTTGCAATATCATCCGGGCAAGGTCATACAGTTCCAGATGCACTAAGCGGATGCCAGAGAATAGAATGCTTGTCCAAATCACTCAGCAGAAGGAGTTGATTCAAGACTTTATCAGATTGGACTTGATGATAGCTCGAGGAACTGAGAAGGCAGGACAGTTCATGGCTTTGCAGATTCAGTCATCATTGATAGATGAGATCAAGGAAGCTCAAAAGGAAGATCCCAGATTACAGAAATTCCGAGCTCAAGTAGAGGCTGGATTGAGGACTGATATCTGTATTCATCCAGATGGTGCCTTATATTTTGGTAGCAGGATTTGTGTCCCTCAAGGAGATGTTAGACAGAAGATTCTGGCAGAAGCACACAGTTCAGCATATTCCATCCACCCAGGGGGAAACAAGATGTATCAGGACTTGAAGAAGCAGTTTTGGGGAATGCTATGAAAAGGGAGATAGCCCAGTTTGTAGCCAAGTGCCTGGTGTGCCAGCAGATAAAGATAGAGCATCAGAGATCAGCTGGACTTCTACAACCCTTACCAATACCCGAATGGAAGTGGGAGCACATCACTATGGATTTTGTCACGGCATTACCTCGTAGTCCCCAGGGTAACAATGCTGTGTGGGTCATCATTGATCGCCTCACCAAGTCAGCTCACTTCATACCATTCAGGGTAGGTCAGTCAACAGGGTTCTGGCAGACAAGTACATGAAGGAGATAGTTCGTCTGCATGGAATTCCAGTCAGTATTGTATCAGACAGAGACACAAGATTCAGATCTCATTTCTGGGAGAGTCTCCAAGAAAGTTTGGGAACTCGTCTGAAATTCAGTACATCATATCATCCTCAGAAGACGGACATCTGAGAGGACTATCCAGATTCTTGAAGATTGCTAAGGGCCTGCATGATTGAATTCCAGGGATCATGGGAAGACCATCTTCATTTGGCTGAATTTTCTTATAATAACAGTTACTAGGCAAGTATCAAGATGGCACCATTGAAGCATTGTATGGAAGGAAGTGTAGGTCACCGATTTGTTGGATGAAGTCGGTGAGAGGGGACTTTTGGGCCAGAAATTCTGATTCAGACCACAAGAGAAAGTCAGAATCATCAGAGACCACCTCAGGGCAGCACAGAGCCGTCAGAAGAGTTGGCTGACACACAGAGAAGGCCATTGGAGTTCCAGGCAGGTGACCATGTGTTTTTAAAAGATATCACCTACCAAGGGAGTTATCCGGTTCGGTACTCGTGGAAAGCTTAGTCCGAGGTACATCGGCCCATTCGAGATCTTGGACCGTGTGGGAGATGTATCGTACAGATTGGCTTTACCTCCATCTTTGGAGGGAGTGCACAATGTTTTCCACGTATCAAAGTTGAGGAGTATGTAAAGGATGATAGTCATATCCTGGAATCACTCCGAACTGGAACTACAACCAGATTTGTCATATCAAGAGCAGCCGAGGGCCATATTGGATAGGAGTGTTAAGACACTGAAGAGCAAGGCTATACCATTGGTATTGGTGTCTTGGAACAGACATGCACCGGGAGAAGCCACATGGGAACGAGAGGATGTTATCCGAGAGCGTTACCCTCAACTCTTCACATCTTGATTTGGTAAAAACTCTTTCCTTCTATTCTTTTCTACTGTTATCTCTCTTCTTTTCCTTATCTATCTGTTACCTTTCCTGTTACCTTTCACCTTATGAAATTTCGAGGACGAATTTTTGTAAGGTGGGTGGATTGTAATACCCTGTTCCCAGAATACGTACTTAGTTGCGTATTCATTTTCGACCGTATTTTCGATTTACTTCCTGTATTTGACCGATTTCAATTTCAAATATCATTTTCCAATATATTAGATTTTCTATGATTTTCTGGATTTTTCCTGAATTAAAATAAATTTCTTCAAATCCGGTGTCGACCAGTGTCGCTGATCGATTCCTAGATTTTTATTTTACAAACGGTTAAGAATTTCTAGAAGAGTCTTTAGACCTTATTTCTTAGAATGATATTTCCTACTTAAATACTTTTTCTGAGAATTTTATGAATTTATGAAATTTCAGCGGAGTCGGTAAATTACTGATTCCGGGATTTTTAGTTTTAAAACTATAAGTATTTCTTCAAACGGATTTTACTATACGTCTTCATATATTATTATTGATTTTGGTAAATTTACGAGTCGTTCCGAGATACTTGAATTTCGGACGATTTCGGTATTTCCCGAAATGTTTTCCGCATCCTCGACTTAAACCCGGGAACTTGTATTTTCAATATTTTATTTTCTAAATCCAAGGGAAAATATCTTCTCCTTTATGATTTCTTTTCTTTTTTCCTTTCCTTATTTCTTTCCTCCACAATCACAAGTTTTTTTCCATTTCCAAAATTCCATTTTCTCCAAAAATTTCAACTCCACACATTTTCTCACCTACTTCCTCATTAAATGCCCATCTTTTCTCTCTCTCCCATGGCCGGCCAAGTGGTAGCTAGGAGAGACACCTCACCTCCCCTTTTTGCACAAAACCCCCTCTCAAATTCTTTATTTGCATCTCCTTTACAAAATCAAATCCTATATAAGTTTTCCTTTACATTCTTTTACTCTTTTCTTCACTTCACCAAGAAAATAGCCTTCACCATTCCTTCTCCATCTCAACCCTAACTCCAAAGCTCACCTAGGTTTTCATCTCCATCTCTAGCAACCATCTCTACCTTAAATTTGGATCGCATCTCTCTTCGTCGGAAGTATCGCCAAGGATCGAGTGGGTGATACCGTCGACTACGATCTCTTCCGAACTCGCATAGAACTTCGATTAACCGTTCGAGGGTGAGTATATTTACTCACCAAGACTTGTAAACTCCTTTGTGTACTTGTGTTGACAAAACATGCACACTTGTGACATAAAAATCATATTTTTAGACCCTCAAACAAAACCCTAGAAATCTGTTTTTTTGCTGTTTTCCCACGATTAGTCGACTAGACCTAGGGACTAGTCGACTAACCCACCTTAGTTGAAACGTAACATTTTCCGATTTCACAGTTTTAGTCGACTAGATCCTATTACCAGTCGACTAGAGACCCCTAGTCGACTACTATCTTGACCCTAGTCGACTAACCTTTTCCTGAACCAGAAAACTCAACTCTCGGCTCCAGTCGACTTAGCTTAGATATTAGTCGACTTGAGACCATTAGTCGACTACCATTTTTACCTTAGTCGACTAATATTTTCCTGAAATAAACCCCAACTCTCTGTATCTCAGACTTAGTCGACTTAAGTATCCGTTAGTCGACTAGTAGTTCCCTGTTAGTCGACTACCCTTACAACCCTAGTCGACTAACTTTCCTGAAACAGAATTCCAACTCTCTGGAACCCAGTTTTAGTGGACTCATCAGATCATTAGTCGACTTAAGACCCCTATTAGTCGACTAATCCTTCCACATAGTCGACTAATTCTGACTGTTTGACTTAGTTGATTTCTTTTCTGGGATTGGATCTTATCATTGATACATGTGTGGCATATTATTCTTGTTCATGCTTCTTAACTGGTACTACATGACATGTTACTTGATAGACATTATCTCTATATACTTCATGACTTGTTATTACATATCATCGCTCCATAACTTGTTAAAATGTGAATATCACCACTTATCATGCCATCACTTGAACCAAGCATGATACACTTGACTTTTGCATAAAATGGACCAATTTACATATGGGTCGGGGGAAAACATGCGGATATCGATATGTGTTCGTGTTTACAGTGGCTTTTAGGAATGTTGTGCAACTCATGTTCCGGTCTGACCTGTGGGCCTCCAGGGGACCGAGGGAGTGCTTGCTCCCTCTATTACTGGTACCATCATGATAAGGGCATACATAAGTCCCTCCTGTTTAGCCTAGCGGCTGGCTTCCATCACCAAGCAACGGAACAATCCTGGACCGTTATCCCGGGCATGTACGGGGTCCACTGTAAACATAGTTCGTCGATACAACCGCTGATTTCCAATAACAACCTTGCTTTACTAGGATATGGATCTATGTGCTCTGGGACGCTGGGTCACATAGCTAGATATCATAGTAAGACAAGTAATAATAATAAGATGTTAACTGTAGATCTAATGTATTAGGACTTTATCTCTTCATGCTTTTCATACTTGTTAGCTGATATTCTTATATTGTTTCATACTACTTATTCATGTCTCTTAGCTTTATATGTCTTGACTCCCTTGGATTTGCATATTCAGATTCCGAAGCTTGGACCGAAGTGGAGCCAACTGCTGAGGATCGAGCCTATCTTAGTGGGCAAGCTGACTAGTTCCAGTTCCTTTGTGCCAGACTCCTCATTTTTGACTCACGGGATTTTCTTTCTACTCGTGAGCTTTTTGTATACATTCTTGTATCTTGTTCTTTTGGACTTGGTTGTGATAAATGACACTTGTAAAGTGTAATAGTTATCATATCCTGTATAACTTTGTACATGTATTTTCATGTTGGCATAGGTATGTATACCACGCTTTGTGTTGTACTCTGATCCTTGCTTGTACTTTTATGCTTAGCGTATATACGTGGGGGCAATTCCTGACCTACGTATATACGTCGCAGTGAACGTCCCCGTATCCGTGGAATCGGGGCGTTGCACGTCCCATTCCACATACTTCTACTTACAACTTAAAGCAGGTTATTATCTTGGCACTTTATTATTATTATTACTCGTCTTACCCTGATATCTAGATATGTGAACTAACGTCCCAGCACACATATATCCATATCTGAGTAAAACAAGGTTGTTATTGGAACCAACGGGGGTATCAACGAACTATGTTTACAGTGGGTCCCGTGCTTGCCCGGGACCACGGTCCATGACGTTCCGTTACTGGTGCTCGGAACCACCGCAAGGCGTACAGGAGGGTCTTATGGAATGCCCTTATCAAGATGGTACCAGGAATGAGGGAGCCAGCACTCCCCTCGGTCGCCTGGAGGCCACAGGTCAGACCGGAAGTTTTAGTTGCACAACATGCCTAGTACCACTGTAAACACGAACACATATTGATAGCCGCAAGTTTCCCCCGACCCGATGCAAGTTGTCCAGTTTTATGGTTTATTAGATGATTATCAGATTTCAGGAATGAGCAAGAGCAAGTCAGGATTATCTGGAATACATGTATATCAGGAGTACTGGTTCGTACTATAAGGCATCACATGTGTAACAGGAGTACAGTTTGTACTATCAAGATGTCAGGTCATCATTCCCGTTATCGTGATAATCATGAGAGTCAAGTATATCATGCCGGGTGTCAAGTGATAGCATGACAGGAGGATGATATTTAGCAGGTGACAAGTCATGTCAAAAGATTGATATTAGTCCGGTGGCAAGTCATGCCATAACAAGAGGTCTTGCCAAGGAGTATCATGTCATGGTGTCAGGTGATAACACAACAGTTGTCAGGTGGTACAAACAGGAGTTAAATAGTAGCATGTATAAAGCATGTCAAGTGTTAACATGTCAGGTAAGAACAGGGCATGTGGTAGAATAGTAGCTGAGCACAATCAAGCGGAGCAAGCAAGCTGGAGGCACAGACAGCAAACAGTATTTAACACTGGAGCGTCTGGCATGATTACCGGGACGACTCGGCTTAAAGTGCGAGTAGAAAATCCGGCAGCATTTCGCCTAGACGAATCTAGTGGTAAAGTGCTGAACGCTGATCATGATAACCAGGCGGAGCTGAACAAGCTGGGGGCACAGGCAGCGAACAGAGTTTAGACACTAATGCGCTCTGCGAGGTTACCGGACAACTCGGTTTAAGATACGAGTAGAAAATCCGGCAGCATCTCGCCTAAACGAATTTAGTGATAAAGCGCTGAGCGCTAAGTATGCTCACCAGACGGAGCTGAGAAACCTGACGGTCCCAATCACGTCTCCTTCGAGATAGTGAGAGACCGGAGGCTGAAGGGTCCAGAGAAACCTGACGACGTCCCAATCACGTCTCCTTCGAGATAGGGAGAGACCGGAGGCTGAAGGGTCCAGAGAAACCTGACGGTCCCAATCACGTCTCCTTCGAGATAGTGAGAGACCGGAGGCTGAAGGGTTCAGAGAAACCTGACAGTTCCAATCACGTCTCTTTCGAGATAGTGAGTGACCGGAGGCTGAAGGGTCGGCCACGCATAGTATAAAGCAGTAAATTACATCACAGGCATGGTATATGTACAAGATTAAACTACCCTAATACAAGCATTCGTCACAGAGCAATACATGTCCAGTCATTGGCACTCGGCCATACACAGATACAGGACGCAGCCCATACATAATACATGAAAACATGGAATAAAATACATGTCGTCCCGACGAAGCGGGGAAACCCAAATGGAGGCGAGAGCGAGGACACTCGCCTAAATCACCGGAATGTCGAAAAGTCCGAAATCCATGGAACTCGCGCACGCGCCATAAATAAAATATAAATATTTAGAGAGAGAAAGTGAAGAGGAGAGAGAAAGAGACACAGGGAGACGCGGGTTTATGAGAGTGAGACGCGGGGGTCGCAGACGCGGGAGTCGCATCGCGGGAATAGCAGACGCGGTAATCACAGACGTGGGAGTCGCGTCGCGAAGATGCGACGAACGCAGGGTTCGAGACCCGCGTTCAAGTCAGGGCACGAGGAACACAGACGCGGGTATTATCTCCGCGTCGTGTCGACACGAGAGGGACACAGACGCGGGCCTGAACTCCGCGCTGCGTCGATACAAGAATGCGAAGGCCGCGTTGAACAGATGCCAAGACGCGAAGATCCGCGTTAAGGGGTTATCGGGACGCGGGGGTGAGATCCGCGTCAGTAATATAACAGAGAGAGACAGGGAGATAAGGAAAGACAGTACAGGAGAGAGAAAGATTCCTAGAGAGAGAAAGAGTGAGTTAGAGAGAGGAGAGAGAATCTTGAGAGAGAGAGAGAGCTTGTAATGGGAGGAGAGAGAAGAGAGAGAGAGAAAGAAGAGGGCAGGAGAGAGAGAGAGAGAGAAAGGATAGGAGAGAGAGAGAATTCAGGAGTGAGAGAGAGAGAAGGACAGATGAGAGAGAGAGAAAGGATAGGAGAGAGAGAGAGAATTCAGGAGAAGAGAGAGAGAAGGACAGATGAGAGAGAGAGAGAATTCAGGAGTGAGAGAGAGAGAGAAACAGAGAGAAGGAAGGAAAGAGAGGGAAACTGGGGCTGCTCACGCAGCCCCTTGATCAAGGAGGGGCCCACGGCCCAGGGAGGCCTGGCCGGCCCTCTGCCGGCCAGGAAGCCGGCCGGCGGCGGCCCTGGCCGCCGGCGACGCTCAACAGAGAAGGGGGGAGTCTTGTGGTGGTGGAGGAATTGGAGGAGATGGGAAGAGGAGGAGGAGTTGGGTGTTGTAGGGTTGGAGTTTGGGTGGAGAAGATGGTGGTGGAGGTGGTTGATTTTGAAGATGATGAAGAAGAAGAGGAAGGTTGAGATGGTGATGATTTTTGAGGAGGATGGAAATGGTGGGGTTGTTGGTGATGGTGGTGAGGAGGCGCAGCCACCGGAGTTAGGGGGACCTCCTCGCCGGCGTCGAGGCGGCTGGAGGTGGTGGTGGCCGGTAGGGTGCTGGCCTCTCATGGAGAAAAGAAGAAGAAAGAAAAATGAGGAGAAGAGAAAAAGAAAGAAAGAAAAAGAAAAGAAAAGAAAAAGGAAAAGGGGGGGTGATGATGAGGGATGGGATTGATGAGAGAGGGGGTGTGGTGATGGGATGTGGCCCACGTGGAGGGGAGTGGGCTGAAGTCGGTTGGAGGGAAAAAGAAAAGGAAGGAAAGAAAGAAAGAAAGAAAAGATCAAATAATAATATTATAATATGGCCGCGAAATATCGACTGTTCCAGAAAAATCCCCAAAAATACCCAGAGGTAGAAAACGTCATCCTGAAGAATAATATGAAATCATTTTTCAGAAATAAAATCCCGTTTTCAAATTAAAAATCCGGAAGTCAACCGCCGATACCGGTCTACACCGGGTCGACCGGATTTTGATAAATTCTGAAAAATCCCAGAAAATGCATTAAAGAATAAAATATGATTTTAAGAAGTAAAGTGAAAGCGAAATTTAGAAATTCAATCCCGATTGTAAACTAAAAATCCTGGAATCAACCAGCGATACTGGCCGATACCGAATCCGGTGGAATTTTCATAAATTCATAAAATCCTCAGAAAAAGTATTTAGATAGGAAATGTGGTTTTAAGAAATAATGTAAAAAGGCACTTCTAGTAATTCCAATCCGTTTGTCAATTAAAAATCCGGGAATCGGTCAGCGGCACTGGTCGACACCGGTTTTGAAGATTTTCAATTTAATTCAGGAAAATTCCAGAAAATCATAGAAAATCTAAAATATTGAAAAATGATATCTAAAACTAAAATCGGTCAAATCTAAATACCAGAAAGACCAAATCGAGTGATACCCTAGGATCGGGTCCTCGGTTTAGACTAGGGCTGACTCCGAGTACATGAATCCGGGCCCTAAGACAAAACGATCATATAAATAATTCATAATACAAAACAAATACAGAAAGTAAATCGAAAAATACGATCGAAAAATCTGAATACGCAACTAAGTACGTATTCTGGGAGCGGGGTGTTACAATCCATCCACCTTACAAAAAATTGCGTCCTCGCAATTTCGATAAGGGTAAATTGAACACAAAGGGGACATGGACGGGAATTATACCAATCAAGATATGAATCACTGCAGGTAGGGCTTCCCAAGTCGACTGAACAATAATCTGAATATAGACATCTTCTGCACTTCCTGCCGCATAAATCTTTAAACGATGCCAAATAATACTGACCATAAATAAAGAAGACCGATAATTAAGAATTCAGAAGACCAGGCATCGATCACTCTGAAAGATATAGCCAAGAATATAGAGTATCCGTAGAGAATCCCGACTACTGACTTCTGAAAGATAACCCGTTCGAGATCAATCATGAGAATACCCGAGTTTCATAGAGTTGGCTTAAGAGATCATATCATAGCTTCACTCAGAACCAGCCGCTACCTCTCTAGTCTATCCATATCTTAAGTTGGTATAAAGGCTTCGAAAAACCAAAACAGGGGAAAGATAGAGGAAATTAGGAATCAAAGGAAAGATGATCAAGAAAAATAGATAACTCTGTACTTGTAGTTGGATTGTATAACCAGGACTCATGCATTCCAGTTGCAAATTTCTTTACCATTAATTTGCCATCTGGACGTACTGAGGATGCGAGAGCCTAGGCTCTGATACCACCCTGTAACGCCCCGATCCTGGCGGGTACGGAGACGTTACTGCAACGTATATACGCAGGTCTGAAATACCCTCACGTATATACGCTAAGCATCAGTACAGGTAAGAATCAGAGTACGGAAGCAAGTGGTGTATTATACATTCCAACACATGAGTACAATTACAAAGTTATCACCAGAGGTGATCCAATATTACATGAATATTACATCACTGATATGCGCAATTGCGAGATTACAAAGAGATGTACAAGTATGAACAGTACACAGGCACTCACGAGTTTACAAAAGGAAAACTCGAGAGGCACACAGGAGGGTCTGGAAGGATAGAGCTTCAGACGGTCTGCTGGGGATCCATGCTTCAGCTGCGCCACTTGAAAAACACCTAGAGGGGGGGTGAATAGGTGTGATTGCTAATCTTAAAAATTTCAACTCTCTAAATGCTAAACCTAAAACAAGTGAGGCTCAACTTAGTACAATTCAACAAGTGTAGCCGAATTCCTCTTGCGAGGCTCTGGACTAAACTCCTCTTGATTCCCCTTGATATGGGTTGAGGCGCTATGTGAAGCTCTTGTTGGATGAGTACGGGATTGGCACACACAAGTATGAAATGGATGAAGAATGATGCAAACACAATGATATATGGCAAGAATTACAAGCAAGCAAATAGAAGCACAAGAGAATTAAACAATATCACAAGTATGCAATAGAAAGCAATAAGGAGCTATTGAAAAAGTAAAGCAAGAATTAGACGCAAAGGCAATCGCAAACAAAGTGATTTGTTTCGAGGTTCGAGCCACCGCTCTACTCCCCGCCTTCACCTCCGTGAAGGGTTTCCACTATCCACCGAGGACGCCTTTACAATTTGGTCTACCGAAGACCGAGCACCGAGCTCCACCGAGTACAAAGGACCTCTACCGAAGAGGTTGCTCCACAAGGAAAGGATTACAAGAACAAAGTGATCACAACAAGATCACTACACTCTTTCTCAAACTCTTTTACAAACACTCTCACTTCAATTACAACTTCACTATAGAATGAGTATAGGATTTTTGGCTCTATGAAGTGTGGTGACAAAAACTTCAGTTGTAGAGTGATATTAGTAATCAAACACAACTGAAAAACAAGCTCAAAAAGAATTGGAATGAAAGCTTTAAACTCTTTTCTTTTCTCTTTTGAAAACAATACAAACTTGAGGATTTTTCTAAGTGAAATGCAAGAGAGCCTTCTCCTCTATTTATAGGGTTAAAAATAGGTTAAAAACAATTTCTTTTGGTCTTATTTTCTCTGAAAAAGACCTGAAAAACACTGAAAAAGTCTGCCAAGAAATCAGATAAAAAACAGATTTCAGAATTGCACAAAAGAGGAAAGAGCCGTTGGGTTTTTGCAGGCCTGGCGGTCGACCGGTCCGGTCGACCGCCAGCCCAGCTGCAAAGAGCCGTTGGCTCTCGGTCGCCCGGTCCGGTCGACCGTCCCAAAAGAGGAAACACAGTTTCCTTCTTCCGGTCGACCGATCCGGTCGACCGAAAAAACCTGTAAGCAATTTGCTCTCCATCGGTCGACCGGTCCGGTCGACCGACAGACATGCACAAACAGTGCATGTCCAGACACATCGCCGGTCGACCGGGCCGGTCGACTGAAGTTGCCTGAAACAGAAAACTGGACTGGTTTTTGAGTTAGAAAATTTTGAGAAATATTTTTAAAATACATATAGCTAAGTATTATGAAGAAAATAGTTTATACACATGTTTTATACAAGATTTTCAAGATATAAAGCTTTTAGTACATGTTTATATAGACTAGGCATAAAACTTAGAAATAACCTTTTTAAAACATAGGAAATATATGAAATAAGTGTGTGTGCAAATCCTAGAGCCAAATTTCATATACTCAAACTTTAACATTCTATTTCTTACAATGATTCTAAGACTTCAAGATCTTCAATAGGCTTCTTCATATGATCTTCAACACTTGTTCCTTGAGCCCAATTGGAGTTGACTTGAGTCCAAATCCTTGTATTTGTGAGAGAAGACTTCTAGAATGAATAGAAATCTGAAACACACTTAAACAACAAATGTTATTAGTACAAATAACTAATATGTTTTGTAATCATCAAAATACACTAATCATGGGTGATTGTAACCTTGGGCCAACACCACTCTGATCAGCAACTAGGGAATCCACACGCTCCAAGCTCCATGACCTGGACATGAGGATCCAGGGGAGTCAGATGAAACTCCCCAGGCGAGTGGTGATACAAAAGCCAGATGGCGTGCTGAGATAAGTACAAGTGTATCGATAAAATCGAATTATAAACATGCATTGAAAACTGTGTCGTGAGCAGAAGCATGTAAGCAAGTAGATGTTAGACAGGAAGTACTCAGGGTATGATAAGATAAGAACAGGAGACTGGTGGAATAGAAGACAAGGGATAAAGCAGGGTATGAGCAGCTAATATAATAATAATCATAAACCGGAAATTCGATGTAAAATCCAGTACAAGCAAATATGGCGAGGCATATCACAGATTCATAGCCGTCTAAGTTGCAGGCTTCAGTATGCGTCCCATTCCACATACTTCTACTTAAAACTTAAAGAGCAGGTTATTATCTTGGCACTTTATTATTATTATTACTCGTCTTACCCTGATATCTAGATATGTGAACTAGCGTCCCAGCACACATATATCCATATCTGAGTAAAACAAGGTTGTTATTGGAAACCAACGGGGGTATCAACGAACTATGTTTACAGTGGGTCCCGTGCTTGCCCGGGACCACGGTCTATGACGTTCCGTTACTGGTGCTCGGAACCAGCCGCAAGGCGTACAGGAGGGTCTTATGGAATGCCCTTATCAAGATGGTACCAGGAATGAGGGAGCCAGCACTCCCCTCGGTCGCCTGGAGGCCCACAGGTCAGACCGGAAGTTTTAGTTGCACAACATGCCTAGTACCACTGTAAACACGAACACATATTGATAGCCGCAAGTTTCCCCCGACCCGATGCAAGTTGTCCAGTTTTATGGTTTATTAGATGATTATCAGATTTCGGGAATGAGCAAGAGCAAGTCAGGATTATCAGGAATACATGTATATCAGGAGTACTGGTTCGTACTATAAGGCATCACATGTGTAACAGGAGTACAGTTTGTACTATCAAGATGTCAGGTCATCATTCCCGTTATCGTGATAATCATGAGAGTCAAGTATATCATGCCGGGTGTCAAGTGATAGCATGACAGGAGGATGATATTTAGCAGGTGACAAGTCATGTTAAAAGATTGATATTAGTCCGGTGGCAAGTCATGCCATAACAAGAGGTCTTGCCAAGGAGTATCATGTCATGGTGTCAGGTGATAACACAACAGTTGTCAGGTGGTACAAACAGGAGTTAAATAGTAGCATGTATAAAGCATGTCAAGTGTTAACATGTCAGGTAAGAACAGGGCATGTGGTAGAATAGTAGCTGAGCACAATCAAGCGGAGCTAAGCAAGCTGGAGGCACAGACAGCAAACAGTATTTAACACTGGAGCGTCTGGCATGATTACCGGACGACTCGGCTTAAAGTGCGAGTAGAAAATCCGGCAGCATTTCGCCTAGACGAATCTAGTGGTAAAGTGCTGAACGCTGATCATGATAACCAGGCGGAGCTGAACAAGCTGGGGGCACAGGCAGCGAACAGAGTTTAGACACTAATGCGCTCTGCGAGGTTACCGGGACAACTCGGTTTAAGATACGAGTAGAAATCCGGCAGCATCTCGCCTAAACGAATTTAGTGAATAAAGCGCTGAGCGCTAAGTATGCTCACCAGACGGAGCTGAGAAACCTGACGGTCCCAATCACGTCTCCTTCGAGATAGTGAGAGACCGGAGGCTGAAGGGTCCAGAGAAACCTGACGGTCCCAATCACGTCTCCTTCGAGATAGGGAGAGACCGGAGGCTGAAGGGTCCAGAGAAACCTGACGGTCCCAATCACGTCTCCTTCGAGATAGTGAGAGACCGGAGGCTGAAGGGTCCAGAGAAACCTGACGGTCCCAATCACGTCTCTTTCGAGATAATGAGTGACCGGAGGCTGAAGGGTCGGCCACGCATAGTATAAAGCAGTAAAATACATCACAGGCATGGTATATGTACAAGAATTAAACTACCCTAATACAAGCATTCGTCACAGAGCAATACATGTCCAGTCATTGGCACTCGGCCATACACAGATACAGGGACGCAGCCCAATACATAATACATGAAAACATGGAATAAAATACATGTCGACCTGACGAAGCGGGGAAACCCAAATGGAGGCGAGAGCGAGGTCACTCGCCTAAATCACCGGAATGCCGAAAAGTCCGAAATCCATGGAACTCGCGCACGCGCCATAAATAAAATATAAATATTTAGAGAGAGAAAGTGAAGAGGAGAGAGAAAGAGACACAGGGAGACGCGGGTTTATGAGAGTGAGACGTGGGGGTCGCAGACGCGGGGGTCGCGTCGCGGGAATAGCAGACGCGGTAATCACAGACGCGAGAGTCGCGTCGCGAAGATGCCACGAACGCGGGTTCGAGACCCGCGTTCAAGTCAGGGCACGAGGAGAACACAGACGCGGGTATTATCTCCGCGTCGTGTCGACACGAGAGGGACACAGACGCGGGCCTGAACTCCGCGCTGCGTCGATACAAGAACGCGAAGGCCGCGTTGAACAGATGCCAAGAACGCGAAGATCCGCGTTAAGGGGTTATCGGGACGCGGGGGTGAGATCCGCGTCAGTAATATAACAGAGAGAGACAGGGAGATAAGGAAAGACAGTACAGGGGAGAGAAAGAGATTCCTACAGAGAGAATCTAGAGAGAGAAAGAGTGAGTTAGAGAGAGGAGAGAGAATCTTGAGAGAGAGAGAGAGAGCTTGTAATGGGAGGAGAGAGAGAAGAGAGAGAGAGAAGAGGGCAGGGGAGAGAGAGAGAAAGAGAAAGGATAGGAGAGAGAGAGAGAATTCAGGAGTGAGAGAGAGAGAGAGAAGGACAGATGAGAGAGAGAGCGAAAGGATAGGAGAGAGAGAGAGAGAGAATTCAGGAGTGAGAGAGAGAGAGAGAGAAGGACAGATGAGAGAGAGAGAGAGAATTCAGGAGTGAGAGAGAGAAAGAAACAGAGAGAAGGAAGGAAAGAGAGGGAAACTGGGGCTGCTCACGCAGCCCCTTGATCAAGGAGGGGCCCACGGCCCAGGGAGGCCTGGCCGCGGCGGCCCTGGCCGACGGCGGCGCTCAACAGAGAAGGGGGGAGTCTTGTGGTGGTGGAGGAATTGGAGGAGTTGGGTGTTGTAGGGGTGGAGTTTGGGTGTGTAAGATCACCTAGAGGGGGGGTGAATAGGTGATGGCTAATCTAATGGTCACTTATGAACAAATAATGCGGAATTAAAACTAAGATGACCAAATTAAACTTCTTTTAATTAAACACTTATGTATAACACAAGAGTGTTGCCGAATTCCCCTTGCGAGGCTCTGGACAAACTCCTCTAGATTCCCTTGAATGGGTTGAGGTGCCGCGTTGGCTCTCTTGGTTGAATACTAGTGTTAACAACAATCCCAAGCAAGTATGTATATCAATTATGAGCACAAGGGAATATATCATGCATATATAAGATGAACACAATAATTGAATGCAAGATGTAAAATAGAGACAAAAAGAGAAAGAGAGCAAGAGTGAGCAATCGCAAACACAAAGGGTTTGTTTCGAGGTTCGAGCACACTTGCTCTACATCCCCGCCTTCGACACACGAAGGATTTCCACTATGTAAGATCCCACCGGATCTCTCCTCGGTGCCGCAACACCTACAAGCTCTCGGACTCCAAAGTCCCTTACACACGCAAGTCCACCGACTCGCCGAGGCCGCACCTCAAACCAAAGAGTTCACAACCGAACTCAACCACCAACGAGCACACTTGCCCGTATCCTCAAATAACAAAGAAAAATCTCTTTGATGATCACAACACTTGATCACCAATTACAAACTCACTACAACACTCTCCCTATAGGATAGATATACAATGGAAGCTCAAGTGTAGTGTGAGAAAAAACAAGGAAAGAAGGCTTTGATGGAAAACTCAAGAAATCACTTTAACACTCTCTTGATAAAATCCCTTTTGATAGGAAATATTGGCATTCTATTTTGTGGAGAAAACTTCTGAAATCACTTGGAAAAACTGGCTCAAGAAGTCCTCAAAATCTTTTTTTCAAACAATGACAAAACCCCCTTTTATAGAGGCCAGAAAAATCTGACCGTTGGGCTCTGTCAGAGCTACCGGTCGACCGGTCCGGTCGACCGGCAACGGTCAAAAATCCGACCGTTGCAGCCTCCGGTCGACCGGCCCGGTCGACCGCGCACCTGGAGAAGAGAGTAATCTCTCTGTCGGTCGACCGGCCGGTCGACCGATAATTCCCGAGAGCAAAGCTCTCTGAAACGGTCGACCGGCCCGGTCGACCGTTCTCCAGTGCACACTGGCGTGCACGTCGTGCACGTCCGGTCGACCGGCCTCTGTCAGTTCTGAAAAATCAGAACTGGCAGAACCAGAAAATAGGGATTAAGGATTGGTCTTTTGGCTTAATAAAATCCCAGAAATTCACAGTAAATCCAGAAAAATAGTTTCAATCAAAATAAAAACTGTTTTTCTAAAAATATGTTTTTCTAAAACTTGTTTTTCCATAACTTCACAAAATACAAAAACAAGATATTTTGAACTTATAAAGCAAAGTGTGTATGGATATGATCCACCACACAATCAAGATGAAATATCTAGTTTTTGACATAAAGCACTAAACTTGTTTTGGTTAAAGGATATGCATATAATAGATCACCAAAACCAAGTAATGTATTTTGACAAAAAAAAATCTTTTTCTAAAATAAAATTCTTTTATGAAAGCAATCTTATAAAGAGTTCTATCAAGAGTGTGTGTGTGATATAACTTGAGCAATCCACCAACTATCTATCCTTTACATTTTTATCTAAAACAAATAAAAATCTTATACCTAGACACAAGTCTTCAACTTCTTGAAGTCTTCCCTTGAAGGCTTCTCATCTTCTTGACTTGGTCCAAATGCAATCCACCGAGCTCATCTCTAGATGTGTTCTTGATGCATAGGCTCGTGAATCAACCGGTGCTAGCTTCCAACTTGTCTTTAAAACCTTTGTTGAAGCTCCACACCTACTAAGATCTTGATAAGGAATCTGTCACTAATTAAACACAAGATCATTAGTAATCATAACTTCATGAGTTGATCATCATCAAAACTAGGGTGATAGGCCTTTGGGCCAACAATCTCCCCCTTTTGATGATGACAAAACTCATGACGTTATACATGCATGGATTAAAGTAAAGCTTCAAAGAAGCTCCCCTTAACTCATGCATACAAAATAAATAATAAATATGATCATGAAGCACATGAATATGGATGCAAATATGGAGATGCAACAAGCATAAATCAAAATCTTTTTACTCCTATTTGCATAAATCAAAACACATATGCATAAATACAAATCTTAATTCCCCTTAAGTAAGAAGGACAAATACTTCTCCCCCTTAAGCAAGGAAATCATGCATATATATCAAAACAAAAACACAAATACTTCTCCCCCTTTTTGTCAATCATCAACAAAGGGTTCAAAGTAAAATCAAATCAACAAATTTTCTCCCCCTTTATGTCAAAAATAAAGAAGTCAAGGAGGGGCAATACAAATCAAAAATTTTGAATTTTTCTCATCAAAACAAAATCATTAATTCTATTTTATCAAAACAAATTTTGAATTTTCTCTTTGATATCAAATAAAAATATTGATACCATTTTAAAATCTAATGCATAAGCTTGAAAAATAAGATTTGAATTAAGCTTAGCATTAACAACACATGAAGAATTCGAACTAGTTAAATGAGAGTGTTTAACAACTAGTACGAAATCCTTCTATCAAGGAATAAATCTAAGGATTTTCATGAAATAACAATGAAACACAAAACACTCAAACACTCTAATCTATAAAGTCCAAATAGTTTCAAAAGAAGTGAGTGTACTAATGTTATGTGAAACATGGCATCATGAAAATGGCAATAAGGTACAATATTCCTTAGAAAATCATAAACATCAAAATCATCTCACATTTTTTTTTATTAAATCATTGAAAACAAAATCTATATGTCAAGATATATGTATGTTTTGACAATACATGAAATATACATACATATCTCTTAAACTCAAGTGAGTCTATATGAATGGATTTGCATTGAAGGCAAAAGACTCAAGAGTTATACATGTATATTTTAAGGTTTGGCAAAATACACATATACATGAAATAAAAGGCACATGATCATAAATCAAATCCAAAAGGTGAACATAAGTTTAAATATGTATGAATCATCAAAACTAAGCAATACAAGTACATTTCAAGGGTTCAAATAAGCATTTAAGCACACTTACTAATAGATCTTTTGAGGCCCATGATATGTTCAAGTATAAATCCTAGTGTTGACAAAAACTAACATATAAACTAATATTCAAATCATGAAGCATTAAATTTTAAGAAAAATTGAATCATGTGACAATCTCAAAAACTATTTGAAGAATACATAACTAGTATAAATTGTTTTTGAAAACTAGTTAAAGATCCTTCAAATATGTCAAATCATATGTTTTTCATGAATGAGACTAAGTACATAAAAATCCAAGCACTCATAGTCCATAAAGCTCATAAATATATTTTTGAATAAAAGATGAGTGTTCAAAGGTTATGTAAATAGTATTTTCATGAAAGTTGTCATTGAAGCTCAAATCACATAGAAATCATTGTTATCAAATCAACACAAAATCATTTTTATTAAAAAAACTACAATCTTCATGGTATATGTATGAATTATACAAATCTAACAATACACATACATATCCCAAAATTGTAAAAGAGTCTATCAAATATTTGCATGAAAGCTAGAGACTCACGGGTATACATGTATATTTATTAGATTTGAATTAAACACACATATACATGAAGTAAAATCAAAGATAGGCATAACAAGTATAAATGACCGAATCATCAAAACTAGCCTATACACATGCATATAGTGGATACAAATGAGCATGAAGTCCAAATATATATGAGTCAATTGTAGTTCACTATTCATATATGTATAAATGCAAGTTTTGACACATTCTATATTTAAGCATGTAAATGCCACATGAAGCACCAAAAAAATATGAACATGTTATATGATACATGAAATTAAAAAACATGTACATAAATGAAATAGGAGTTTAGAAATTGTTACCAACTTCAAAGCTCCTAGCATGGTGGTTGACCCACCAAAATCTCCTTGATAGCAATGCATCCAAAAGTTTGTCCATCATGTCCATTGCATCCGCTATCAAGGCACCAATCCTCTCACGTTTTGTGAGAGCCCTCACCTACATCAAAACCAAAAAGTGAGGGTTTGGTACCCATATTTTCTTGGGTCCTATAGGGTTAGTCTTGTAAGGAACCCAAGCATTTTTTTTTTATCAAAAATAAGAACATTTAACCTTTCATAACAAAATTTTCTTAGATGGCCTTTGCGGCCACAATGTGTACATATGTACACCTTAGCATACTTATGAGTGGGAGTGTGAGCATGATGTGCATCATAAGCATGTGCATGATGTGAATGTGCATGAGTATGAGGAACTTGTTTCTTTTGAAACAAGGATTCCAATCTAGTATGATTGAATGCACATGAGCTCAAATTAGAGCTCAAATTATCAATTTTATTTTTCAAATTTTTAATCTCATTTTGATCAATGTGTGCATGAGAAGCATGATGAGATATAGAATCACTTTTCTTTTTCTTTTGTGAAACAAAATCCTTTTCTTTTTCAACAAATTTTCTTTTTAAAGATTTATTTTCTTGAAAAACGATTTCCTTTTGTTTTTCCACCAAATCAATCTTATCCTTCAAATAGTGTTCCCTTCACATAAATCATTTAATTTTGAAAATAAGGAAACATTCTCATTTTTCAAAACTTTATTTTCTTTTTCTAAACATGCAAGTTTATTTCTAAAAGAATCATTTTCTACATGCATGCAATCAATGTTCTTTTTCAAATTCTTGTTATCTTTTTCCAAGCATGCAATGTTATCTCTAAAAGAGTCATGTTCTTCATGCATGCAAGCAATATCCTTTTTTAAATTTTTATTTTCCTTTTTAATTATGTCATATCTCTCAAGCAATAATTGGCAAAATGAATTTAGCTCATCATATGACATAGTAGCATCCTCATCCTCGGATTCGGAAGTTACCTCAAGGGGTTATCCCCTTGGACCATGTAGCACTTGTTGGAGGTGTCACTTCCAACATCCGAATCGCTCCCGCATAATATAGATCCTTTTCGCCAAGGGAGATGAGGGTGTTCCATACTACAAAAGCCGAATCAAGATTAGTCATCTTAGACAAATAATCATTATCTAAGCAAGATACTAAAGCATGTAGGGCTTTTGCATTAGCCTCAATGTTCTTACCATTTAAGCAATATTCTTTATTAGTTGTGGCAAGATATACACTAAGGCCAAGTCCTTTGAGGAACAAAGACATCTTAACCTTCCAAATTTGGATGTTAAGAGTGTCAAAGTGGGTGGTGACATGAAGTCCATGGTGTGTGTACAAATATTATGATTAGCCTAAAGGAGGATCTTTAACTCTAGGTTGTTAGACCCAATATCAAGAGCACTTGGCTCTGATACCAATTGTAAGATCACCTAGAGGGGGGGTGAATAGGTGATGGCTAATCTAATGGTCACTTATGAACAAATAATGCGGAATTAAAACTAAGATGACCAAATTAAACTTCTTTTAATTAAACACTTATGTATAACACAAGAGTGTTGCCGAATTCCCCTTGCGAGGCTCTGGACAAACTCCTCTAGATTCCCCTTGAATGGGTTGAGGTGCCGCGTTGGCTCTCTTGGTTGAATACTAGTGTTAACAACAATCCCAAGCAAGTATGTATATCAATTATGAGCACAAGGGAATATATCATGCATATATAAGATGAACACAATAATTGAATGCAAGATGTAAAATAGAGACAAAAAGAGAAAGAGAGCAAGAGTGAGCAATCGCAAACACAAAGGGTTTGTTTCGAGGTTCGAGCACACTTGCTCTACGTCCCCGCCTTCGACACACGAAGGATTTCCACTATGTAAGATCCCACCGGATCTCTCCTCGGTGCCGCAACACCTACAAGCTCTCGGACTCCAAAGTCCCTTACACACGCAAGTCCAACGACTCGCCGAGGCCGCACCTCAAACCAAAGAGTTCACAACCGAACTCAACCACCAACGAGCACACTTGCCCGTATCCTCAAATAACAAAGAAAAATCTCTTTGATGATCACAACACTTGATCACCAATTACAAACTCACTACAACACTCTCCCTATAGGATAGATATACAATGGAAGCTCAAGTGTAGTGTGAGAAAAAACAAGGAAAGAAGGCTTTGATGGAAAACTCAAGAAATCACTTTAACACTCTCTTGATAAAATCCCTTTTGATAGGAAATATTGGCACTCTATTTTGTGGAGAAAACTTCTGAAATCACTTGGAAAAACTGGCTCAAGAAGTCCTCAAAATCTTTTTTTCAAACAATGACAAAACCCCCTTTTATAGAGGCCAGAAAAATCTGACCGTTGGGCTCTGTCAGAGCTACCGGTCGACCGGTCCGGTCGACCGGCAACGGTCAAAAATCCGACCGTTGCAGCCTCCGGTCGACCGGCCCGGTCGACCGCGCACCTGGAGAAGAGAGTAATCTCTCTGTCGGTCGACCGGCCCGGTCGACCGATAATTCCCGAGAGCAAAGCTCTCTGAAACGGTCGACCGGCCCGGTCGACCGTTCTCCAGTGCACACTGGCGTGCACGTCGTGCACGTCCGGTCGACCGGCCTCTGTCAGTTCTGAAAAATCAGAACTGGCAGAACCAGAAAATAGGGATTAAGGATTGGTCTTTTGGCTTAATAAAATCCCAGAAATTCACAGTAAATCCAGAAAAATAGTTTCAATCAAAATAAAAACTGTTTTTCTAAAAATATGTTTTTCTAAAACTTGTTTTTCCATAACTTCACAAAATACAAAAACAAGATATTTGAACTTATAAAGCAAAGTGTGTATGGATATGATCCACCACACAATCAAGATGAAATATCTAGTTTTTGACATAAAGCACTAAACTTGTTTTGGTTAAAGGATATGCATATAATAGATCACCAAAACCAAGTAATGTATTTTGACAAAAAAAAAATCTTTTTCTAAAATAAAAATCTTTTATGAAAGCAATCTTATAAAGAGTTCTATCAAGAGTGTGTGTGTGATATAACTTGAGCAATCCACCAACTATCTATCCTTTACATTTTTATCTAAAACAAATAAAAATCTTATACCTAGACACAAGTCTTCAACTTCTTGAAGTCTTCCCTTGAAGGCTTCTCATCTTCTTGACTTGGTCCAAATGCAATCCACCGAGCTCATCTCTAGATGTGTTCTTGATGCATAGGCTCGTGAATCAACCGGTGCTAGCTTCCAACTTGTCTTTAAAACCTTTGTTGAAGCTCCACACCTACTAAGATCTTGATAAGGAATCTGTCACTAATTAAACACAAGATCATTAGTAATCATAACTTCATGAGTTGATCATCATCAAAACTAGGGTGATAGGCCTTTGGGCCAACAGGGTGGAGAAGATGGTGGTGGAGGTGGTTGATTTTGAAGATGATGAAGAAGAAGAGGAAGGTTGAGATGGTGATGATTTTTGAGGAGGATGGAAATGGTGGGGTTGTTGGTGATGGTGGTGAGGAGGCGCGGCCACCGGAGTTAGGGGGACCTCCTCACCGGCGTCGAGGTGGCCGGAGGTGGTGGTGGCCGGTAGGGTGCTGGCCTCTCATGGAGAAAAGAAGAAGAAAGAAAAATGAGGAGAAGAGAAAAAGAAAGAAGAGAAAGAAAAGAAAAAGAAAAGGAAAAAGGGGGGTGATGATGAGGGATGGGATTGATGAGAGAGGGGGTGTGGTGATGGGATGTGGCCCACGTGGAGGGGAGTGGGCTGAAGTCGTTTGGAGGGAAAAAGAAAAGGAAGGAAAGAAAGAAAGAAAGAAAAGATTAAATAATAATATTATAATATGGCCGCGAAATATCGACTGTTCCAGAAAAATTTCCAAAAATACCCAGAGGTAGAAAACGTCATCCTGAAGAATAATATGAAATCGGTTTCAGAAATAAAATCCCTTTTTCAAATTAAAAATCCGGAAGTCAACCGCCGATACCGGTCTACACCGGGTCGGCCGGATTTTGATAAATTCTGAAAAATCCCAGAAAATGTATTAAAGAATAAAATATGATTTTAAGAAGTAAAGTGAAAGCGGAATTTAGAAATTCAATCCCGATTGTAAACTAAAAATCCTGGAATCAACCAGCGATACTGGCCGATACCGAATCCGGTGGAATTTTCATAAATTCATAAAATCCTCAGAAAAAGTATTTAGATAGGAAATGTGGTTTTAAGAAATAATGTAAAAAGCCATTTCTAGTAATTCCAATCTGTTTGTCAATTAAAATCCGGGAATCGGTCAGCGGCACTGGTCGACACCGGTTTTGAAGATTTTCAATTTAATTCAGGAAAATTCCAGAAAATCATAAAAAATCTAAAATATTGAAAAATGATATCTAAAACTAAAATCGGTCAAATCTAAATACCAGAAAGACCAAATCGAGTAATACCCTAGGATCGGGTCCTCGGTTCAGACTAGGGCTGACTTCGAGTACGTGAATCCGGGTCCTAAGACAAAACGATCATATAAATAATTCATAATACAAAATAAATACAGGAAGTAATCGAAAAATACGATCGAAAAATCCGAATACGCAACTAAGTACGTATTCTGGGAGCGGGGTGTTACATAAGAGCAGGAGACAGGCGGGATAGAATACAAGGAGAAAGTAGGATATGAACAGGTATAGTATAATAATCATAAAATCAGAAATTCGAAGTAAAATCTGATACAAGCAAACATGACAAGGCTACAGACTCATGGCTGGCATCTTTTATTATTATTATTATTACTCGTCTTACCCTGATGTCTAGATATGTGAACTAGCGTCCCAGCACACATTTATCCACATCTGAGTAAAGCAAGGTTGTTATTGGAAACCAACGGGGGTATCAACGAATAATGTTTACAGTGGGTCCCGTACATACCCGGGACCACGGCCCAGGATTGTTCCGTTGCTAGGTGGACGGAACCTGCCGCAAGGCGATCAGGAGGGTCTTATAGAATGCCCTTATCAAGATGGTACCCGGAAGGAGGGAGCCAGCACTCCCCTCGGTCGCCTGGAGGCCCACAGGTCAGACCGGAAGTTTTAGTTGCACACATGCCTAGAGGCGTAGCATAGAGAAGGTCCAGAGGACTTCAAACCTCAAAGGTTGTACCCAATGGTTAGGGTACCTGCAGAAAAGGGGTTAGTTCCAGATACAAATACATAAGACAATCAAGTCGATCCGATGAAGCAGGAAAGCCAAGAGGAAAGCGAGAACACTCGCCTAAATCTTTAGAAAACACAATGAAATCCGCAATCTCCGGAATTCTGGTAACCAACGCGTAAACGCGTTAAAGGGAAAGTGATGGAGAGGAGAAAATCAAGAGAGAGAAAGAGGATGTGAGAGAGAGGAAAGAGAAAGTGAGAGCTAGAGAGAGAAGTCCATGGAGGGAGAGAGTGTGTGTAGAGGGGGGACGCGGGTTTAAGAGTGAGACGCGGGGGTCGCAGACGCGGGAGTCGCGTCGCGTAGATGCCAAAAACGCGAGGTTCGAGACCCGCGTTTAAGTTATAACACGAGAAGAACGCGGACGCGGGTATGAGTTCCGCGTCGCGTTGACACGAGAAGGACACAGACGCGAGCATGAGCTTCGTGTCGCGTCGATATAAGAACGCGAAGGTCGCGTTATACAAATGTCAAGAACGCGAAGATTCGCGTTAAGGAATTGCTTGGACGCGGGGTGAGATCCGCGTCAGCAATCAACAGAGAGAAAGAGAGAGAGACAGGGAAAGAGGGAGAGTGGGACGCATGTTTTTGGGAGAAAAAGGGGAGACGCAAGTTTTTGGTCTCCCCAAGTTCTGGGAGAAAAACAGTGAAGGAAAGAAAAAGGAAAGGAAAAGAAAAAAGAAAAGAAAGAAAGGAAGGAAAGGAAAGAAAGAAGAAGGGAAGAGGGGATGATGGCCGGCAATGGCCGGCGGGCACCGGCGGCGGCCGGAGTTGGCCGGAGAAGGCGACCAAGGCTCCAAGCCCAAGTCATCAAGTGGGGTGCAAGTATAGTTCATTTTGAATTTTCGGAATTTTGAAAACGATGTTTCGGAGAGCGACGAGTTGGCTAGGATGGAAGAGCTCGCCGAGGAGGAGAACTTGGTGTGGTTGGTGGTGGCTAAGGTGGTGTAGGTGGTGTGGAAATGATGGAGAAAGTTGTGGATTAGATGGGTTATTTGGTGGAAAGAGAGGAAGAAGAAGGTGGTGTGGTAGTGTTGTTGTTGGAATGGTGGAGGAGATGGAGGAGAAAAAGGTGGAGGAGTTGGTGGTGGAAATGGAGGGGAGAGTGGTGAAGAATGGCCGGCCAAAGGAGGAGCATGGGGCTGTTTTTGGGTGTTGCCATGGTTCGTTGGCTGCTGGAAACAAAGAAGGAGAAGAAGAAATAATGAAAGAGAGAGAAGAAGAAAAGGGGGGTATATATATAAGGGGATATGATTATTATAATATTGTCATTGCCATTCCTATTACATGAAACATGCGTTTCATTCAAAAACAATGGGCTGCGTTTAGGCAAAATGAACTGGACGCGGAGATGAGAGCCGCGTTCAGGGGGAAAACGCGAGATTTGTGTTTGACAGAAAAGACAAAAAAGCATGGTTCAGAATTGATCTTGCAGGACAAGCATTAAATGCAGTATGGAGAGCATCCCACATTAAATGTTGAACCCAGGTTGGTGAAACTCGCGTCTAGCGAGGTGAGAGAAAAATGAAAAAGAGAAAAGTAAAATATCTGGATAAAATTCCGGTATCTAGGAAAACACGGAAAACTCCAGAAAAGTCCAAAAAGTTAAGTAGCTTGGAAAGCTTCCCAAAAATTCTCAAAAATAATAAATATTATTTAAAGATTTTTGGTGAAATTGGTTTTTAGAAATTCAATCTCATTTTCAAAATAAAAATCCTGAAGTTAACAGTCAATACCGGTCTATACCGGGTCGGCCGGATTTTGATAAAATCTGAAAAATCTCAGAAAATGCTAGAAAGGAGAAAATATAATTCTAAAAAGAAATATGAAAGTAGAATCCAGAAATTTGATTCCAACTGTAAACTAAAATTCCTGGAATCAACCAGTGATACTGGCCGACACCAAATCCAGGGGAATTTTGATAAATTTAGAAAATTCTCAGAAAAATTATTTAGATAGAAAATATAATTTTAAGGAGTTACAGGAAAGCCGTTTTTAGAATTTCAACTCCGTTTGTAAATTAAAAATCTGAGAATCGAGCAGCGGTATTGGTCGACCCCGGTTTTGAAGATTTTCAATTTAATTCAGGAAAATTCCAGAAAATCATAGAAAATCTAAAATATTAGAAAACGATATTTGAAACTGAAATTGGTCAAATTAGAATATCAAAAAGTCCAAATCAAGCAACACTCTAGGATCGGTCCCCCGGTTCAGACTAGGGCTGACTCCGAGTTCACGAATCTGAATCTACGGCAAAACGATCACATAAATAATTCATAATACAATGAATATAGGAAGTAAATCAAAAATACGATCAGAAAATATGAATACGCAACTAAGTACGTATTCGGGGAGCGGGGTGTTACACTCCATCCACCTTATAAAAAATTGTGTCCTCGCAATTTCGATAAGGGGAAGATGGACACAGAAAGGATAGGAATGAGGATTATGCCAATCAAGATATGAATAACCGTGGGACATTCTCCCAAATCGACTGAACGGTAAACTCAGAACTATGGCATCTCTGCACTTCTGCCGTATGTGTGTGTGTCTATATATATATATATATATATATATATATATCCTCTGACAGTGCCATAATAATACTGATCTGATGTCTGCTTATAAAAGAACGCTGTCAGAACTTCAAAAGATTAACCCATTCTGAATAATATAACGTGAGCTGACTTGGTGAGATAATCAATAATACTTCAATCAGACTGTGAACCAAAGCTGATGAAATCCATAGAAATCCGTAGTGCTGAAATCCATAATACAAAACCCTGCATGGCATGATGTTGTCCTTCTGTAGTAGAATTACTGATGTGCCACGTACATACTAATTCCCCGAGAATAAACCAGAATACCCAAGATAAAGAAAACTCTGATAATACTGAGTATGAATTAAGAAGACTAATAATTAAGAATTTCTGTGTACTGGGCGTTGCTAACTCTGAAAGACATAGCCAAGAATATAGAATAACCCTGAAGAATTCTAAATACTGACTTTTGAATGATAATCCGATTGCAGATGAAACATGTAGAAGATATCTGAGCCCTGCAAGATTGGCCGAGTGGATCATTCATAAGGATCGTGGTGATAGCTCAAATACAGCGATAAAACCTTGTTCAGTGGATCCATGAAAACATGCTAGGCAAAAGAAATCCGAGGAACGGGCTAGAGTGCTAAGCACTGAAGGAACTAGCCACGGACAAAGTCAAGCCTAGGTGAGGCTATCGTGTAACACAGCTCAGGTGTTAAGCATTAGGGTACAGCGAAGCTAATGCTCTGCGAGGCTCGCACTTGGCGAAGCTCACGCGGCGAAGCCAGCGCGTAACACAACGCTAAATGCTGAGCACCAGGGTGCAGCGGAGCTCACACCCGGTTAGGTCCATGGGTGACTAGAGCACGACCCTCGCCTAGCGAGGCTAGCGGAGCCTATGGTCTACGAAATCAATAAAGACTGCCAGAAGTTAGTGGCTCTAAGAACACGATCAAGAAATTATAATAACCGAAACGTGTCACGAATGCTGTCTTCTAAATAATAACCTGACTGCAAATCAGCTCTGAGAATGCCCGAGTTCCATGAACATAGTTGAAGAAATCATGTTCGCTATTGGAGTAATAGAAATGAAAAATATCATAATTCTGTCTGCCAGAAGTCCTGATTCTGGAACACTGTTATATACCGACACCCTTCATGTAATGATACAGTCTACCTGATTATATAAGCGATGACTACTCCACTTGATATACTGGTCTCCCGTGATGTATCCATAAATACAAGAATATAATGCGAGGCCGAAGATCTGTCCAATATAAGATAATGTGATGTACCAGAGTCGAGGAATGCTAGAACATAATGAGAGCGAACCACACCTGCCCTGCTGTTACCTCTCTAGTCTACGTATATCTTGAGTTGGCACAAGGATTACGAAAATCAGAATAGTAAAAATAGAAGAGATAGAAATCATGAAATAGGGAGGTAGACACGGACGGACTAGGATTGGTGATGATAGTGCAAAGAGATGGATATGATATAGAGAATTTACCAACGCCTGGACATGCTAAGAATGGGGACAATGGTTACGGTCAGTACTTTCAGGGTTCCTTTTTCAGATATTGAGCATCCATTCCTGATCTCACTCCATCCGTATCTTGACTTCCTCTTCAGTCAGATTATATGTTTGCCTTCTTTTACTATGTGCCCTAGTTCTTGATCTCTTTTATACCTGACTTATGCTTGATGTTGGAGGATGAAGTGAGTTTACTCTGCCAGTAGGTCTTGAATTCTCTTTCAACGGTGATACTTGATGGTTTGATCAGATCGATGTAATGTTCTCTGTTTCCTTGAACGAACAGTTACTTTTCAACTGGTCTTCGGACCCATATACGACATAATTCATAACCTTTCTGGTGGTTGTGTTGTAGGTGCCCGGCTTCAGACAATACCCACATGTCATATGTTGAGGGCGAGGTTGGAGGGATGGTTTAGCCAGTGGGGCATCCAGGGGCCTGTTTAAGTCTTCAACTTCCATCAACTGAGAGGGTCTCTTCGCCAACTTCATCTGCATCTCATCCTGATCTTTCTTTTCCAGGTCCGTTCTACTTCCTGAGCGGTGGCAAGAAACTTGAGAATAGTTCTTGGGCTGCTTGAAAATAAGAAACATCTTGATCCTCATCTTCAGTTCTCACTAAAATCTTACTTGCTCGGTTCTCCTTGTCAGCCACCATGTAAGACACCGACCGACTATGCTTTAGGAATTTTACAGTGTACTTATTTACAATTCAATCTTCTTACTGCAATTTGATAAATCGTTCTTTTATTTCTTTCTGAGCTATTACAGAGAAGAATCTTCTCATAGAAATCCTTCGAGAACTGGTCCCAAGTGATGGGCTTTTCTAGTCTCGCTGCTTCCGCCAACCACCATGTCTTAGCTACATCTTTCAACTGAATCTTGGTCATTTCCACTTAGTTCTCATCAGGGATTCGAGTTGCCTTCAGAAGATCCGTCATGTTTACCAGCCACTACTATGCATCCAGGGCTCCTCCATGCTTGAAAAGATTATCGGCTGTAATTTCCTGAAATCCAACATGTTGCCTGGCTTCTGTTCTCGGAGTGTAACCAATGATTCTTGGTGTGGGACCTTCGTCTGTTCTTGTTAGTTTTTCATCCTATTTTGCAGAAATTATCTCAAATCAACACTTCCTCCATTAGGGCCACTCTAAGAAGAACCAGAACCGTTATGATTTTCCCGTCTTTTCATGTCCGAGTTGGTTCAAGAATAACGAGAAACTGAAGTATGAAAGGATGGGAGAACTTCAGAATTCAAGGGTAAGATTATCAAGAGAGAATGGATAACTTTATACTTGCAGTTGGATTGTATAATGATGACTCATGCATTCCGGTTGCAAATTTCTTTACCATTAATTTGCCGGCTAGTTGTACTGAGGATGTGAGAGCCTGGGTTCTGATACCACCCTGTAACGCCCCGGTCTGGCGGGTACGGAGACGTTACTGCGACGTATATACGCAAGTCAGAAATACCCTCACGTATATACGCTAAGCATTAGTACAGGCAAGAATCAGAGTACGGAAGCACGTGGTGCATTATACATTCTAACATATGAGTACATTTACAAAGTTATCACAGGAAGTGATAAATATTACAAGAATATTACATCACCAATATGGCGCAATTGCGAGAATAAAAAGGGATGTACAAGTATGAACAGTACAAATGGAACTCAGAGTCATAATAGGAAAACTCTAAAGCCGAACAGGGGGGCCTGGAAGGATAGAGCTCTGAACGGTCTGCTGGAGATTCACGCTACCGCTGCGCCACTCTGATCAGCAACTGGGAGAATCTACACGCTTCAAGCTCCAAAACCTGGACATGAGGATCCAGAGGAGTCAGAACTCCCCAGCGAGTGGTGATGCGAAAGCCAGATGGCGAGTATGGATAAGCACATGTGTATCGATAAATCTGGATCATAAACATGAAAACCGCGTCGTAGGCACAAGCATGCAAAAGCAAGTAGATATACAACATATGTATCAAGCAGGGAAGACTCATAGTATGATCAGATAAGAGCAGGAGACAGGCGGGATAGAATACAAGTAGAAAGCAAGATATGACCAGGTATAGTATAATAATCAAAAAACCGGAAATCTGAAGTAAATCTGATACAAGCAAACATGACAAGGCTACAGACTCATGGCTGGCATCTTTTATTATTATTATTATTATTACTCGTCTTACCCTGATGTATAGATATGTGAACTAGCGTCCCAGCACACATATATCCACATCTGAGTAAAGCAAGGTTGTTATTGGAAACCAACGGGGGTATCAACGAACAATGTTTACAGTGGGTCCCGTACATACCCGGGACCACGGCCCAGGATTGTTCCGTTGCTAGGTGGACGGAATCTGCCACAAGGCGATCAGGAGGGTCTTATAGAATGCCCTTATCAAGATCGTACCAGGAAGGAGGGAGCCAGCACTCCCCTCGGTCGCCTGGAGGCCCACAGGTCAGACCGGAAGTTTTAGTTGCACAACATGCCTAGTACCACTGTAAACACGAACATATATTGATAGCCACAAGTTTCCCCCGACCCGATGCAAGTTGTTCCTTTTTATGATTTATTGTGTAGTTATCAATTTTACGGGAATAGCAGGTACAAGACATGTTCAGGAGTTCAGGAGTACATGAGTATTGAAGATTCAGGTCATTGTATATGTATGATACAGGATAACAAGTACAAGATTCAAGTCACTGTATGTATTACAGGACAACAAGTATAGTATTCCCGTAAATGTGATAATCACAGGTCAAGTATTAATATGTCAGGAGGCAAGTGATAAGTCATGTCATAATAAGAAGCAAGTATCAAGTAGCAAGTCGAGTGTCAGGTGATGACACATCAGTTGTCAAGTGATACAGATAGGTGCCAGGTATTAGCATGTAGATGGTAGGTATCAAGCAAAAGCATGTCAAGTGTTAACATAACAAGCAAGTACTTGGCAAGTGATAAAGTAATAGCTGAGCACAATCAAGCAGAGCTGAGCAAGCTGGAGCGAAGCTAATGTACAACATTAAATGCTATCACGCTCGGCGTGGTTACCGCTCGCAACGTAGCTAGACACACGTGGCGTAGTAAGCGTAGGAACGCTATACTACTACTCACGGGAAGCCATGCTCACGGGGTAATTACACTCGAATGGAGTAAGCGGTAAAGTGTTGACGCTAGATCCACCTACCAGGCGTAGCATAGAGAAGGTCCAGAGGACTTCAAACCTCAAAGGTTGTACCCAATGGTTAGGGTACCTGCAGAAAAGGGGTTAGTTCCAGATACAAATACATAAGACAATCCAGTCGATCCGACGAAGCAGGAAAGCCAAGAGGAAAGCGAGAACACTCACCTAAATCTTTAGAAAATATAGTGAAATCCCCAATCTCCGGAATTCAGGTAACCAACGCGTAAACGCGTTAAAGGGAAAGTGATAGAGAGGAGAAAATCAAGAGAGAGAAAGAGGATGTGAGAGAGAGGAAAGAGAAAGTGAGAGCTAGAGAGAGAAGTCCATGGAGAGAGAGAGTGTGTGTAGAGGGGGGACGCGGGTTTGAGAGTGAGACGCGGGGTCGCAGACGAGGGAGTCGCGTCGCGTAGATGCCAAAAACGCGAGGTTCGAGACCCGCGTTTAAGTTATAACACGAGAAGAACGCGGACGCGGGCATGAGTTCCGCGTCACGTTGACACGAGAAGGACACAGACGCGAGCATGAGCTTCGCATCGCGTCGATACAAGAACGCGAAGGTCGCGTTATATAAATGTCAAGAACGCGAAGATTCGCGTTAAGGAATTGCTTGGACGCGGGGGTGAGATCCGCGTCAGCAATCAACAGAGAGAAAGAGAGAGACAGGGAAAGAGGGAGAGTGGGACGCATGTTTTTGGGAGAAAAGGGGGAGACGCAAGTTTTTGGTTTCACCAAGTTCTGGGAGAAAAACAGTGAAGGAAAGAAAAAGGAAAGGAAAAGAAAAAAGAAAAGAAAGAAAGAAAGGAAAGAAAAGAAAGAAGAAGGGAATAGGGGATGATGGTCGGCGATGGACGGCGGTCACGGGCGGCGGCCGGAGTTGGCCGGAGAAGGCGGCCAAGGCTCCAAGCCCAAGTCATCAAGTGGGGTGCAAGTATAGTTCATTTTGAATATTCGGAATTTTGAAAACGATGTTTCGGAGAGCAACGAGTTGGCTAGGATGGAAGAGCTCGCCGAGGAGGAGAACTTGGTGTGGTTGGTGGTGGCTAAGGTGGTGTAGGTGGTGGTGGAAATGGTGGAGAAAGTGGTGAAGAAGATGGGTTATTTGGTGGAAAGAGAGGAAGAAGAAGGTGGTGTGGTAGTGTTGTTGTTGTTGGAATGGTGGAGGAGATGGAGGAGAAAAAGGTGGAGGAGTTGGTGGTGGAAATGGAGGGGAGAGTGGTGAAGAATGGCCGGCCAAAGGAGGGAGCATGGGGCTGTTTTTGGGTGTTACCCTGGTTCGTTGGCTGCTGGAAACAAAGAAGGAGAAGAAGAAATAATGAAAGAGAGAGAAGAAGAAAAAGGGGGGTATATATATAAGGGGATATGATTATTATAATATTGCCATTGCCATTCCTATTACATGAAACATGCGTTTCATTCAAAAATAATGGGCTGCGTTTAGGCAAAATGAACTGGACGCGGAGATGAGAGCCGCGTCCAGGGGGAAAACGCGAGATTTGTGTTTGCCAGAAAAGACAAAAAAGAATGGTTCAGAATTGATCTTGCAGGACAAGCATTAAATGTAGTATGGAGAGCATCCCACATTAAATGTTGAACCCAGGTTGGTGAAACTCGCGTCTAGCGAGGAGAGAGAAAAATGAAAAAAGAGAAGTAAAATATCTGGATAAAATTCCGGTATCTGGGAAAACATCGAAAACTCCAGAAAAGTCCAAAAATTTAAGTAGCTTGGAAAGCTTCCCAAAAATTCTCAAAAATAATAAATATTATTTAAAGATTTTTGATGAAATTGGTTTTCAGAAATTCAATCTCATTTTCAAAATAAAAATCCTGAAGTTAACAGTCAATACCGGGTCGGCCGGATTTTGATAAAATCTGAAAAATCTCAGAAAATGCCAGAAAGGAGAAAATATAATTCTAAGAAGAAATATGAAAGCAGAATTCAGAAATTTGATTCCAACTGTAAACTAAAATTCCTGGAATCAACCAGTGATACTGGCCGACATCAAATCCAGGGAAATTTTGATAAATTTAGAAAATTCTCAGAAAAAGTATTTAGATAGAAAATGTAATTTTAAGAAGTTACAGGAAAGCCGTTTTTAGAATTTCAACTCCGTTTGTAAATTAAAAATCCGAGAATCGAGCAGCGGTATTGGTCGACCCCGGTTTTGAAGATTTTCAATTTAATTCAGAAAAATTTCAAAAAATCATAAAAAATCTAAAATATTAGAAAACGATATTTGAAACTAAAATTGGTCAAATCAGAATACCAGAAAGTCCAAATCAAGTAACACTCTAGGATCGGTCCCCCGTTCAGACTAGGGCTGACTCCGAGTTCACGAATCTGAATCCACGGCAAAACGATCACATAAATAATTCATAATACAATGAATATAGGAAGTAAATCAAAAATACGATTAGAAAATATGAATACGCAACTAAGTACGTATTCGGGGAGCAGGGTGTTACATCCTTGGTCTTCAATCTCTTCACCTGCTGAGAGATGGTAGACTTCAACAATGAAATCTCATCAAATGTGACATGCTGACTCAACACAATCTTCTTGTTTTCGGGGTCCCACAACTTGTAGCCTTTCATATTTTTTTGACACCCAAAAACACAAACTTCTTTGCTCGCGTATTAACCTTGCCATCTTTGGCACAAAAGTAGACCGGACTTCCAAATTCCCGCAGCAAATCATGATCTTGAGCAGCTTTCTCAGACCAAACTTTCAGAGGAGTTTTACTTCCTATCATAGTCGATAACAATCTATTTATGAGATGGCTAGCATATACAATCGCCTCAGCCTAAAATAATTTGTCTAATCGTGCATTAGATTACAAACACCGAGCCTTCTCCAGCAAGGAACAATTTATCTCCTTAGCCGACCCATGTAATCTATTTATGAAGTTAGTATCAATACCAGTATTCTGGTCAAACTGTAGGAATTGGTTCTTATATCTTTCAACATTACCAATTTGTAGCTCTTTGATTTTCCTACCAGTCTGTTTCTCCATCATATCCTTCCACTTCACTAGAATACCTAGGGCTTCAAACCTTTGTCTCATGGGATATATCCAGCAATGCCTAGATAAATTATCAATAAAAGAGACAAAGTACCGATGACCTCTAAGCCATGTAGTCTTAGCAGGTCCCCAAATACTTATGTGAATACAATCAAGAAGACCTTTCGATTGGTGAGCAGTAATGCTGAATTTCACCTTCGTCTTCTAGTTCATGTAACGCCCCGATCCGGCGGGTACGGAGACGTTACTGCGACGTATATACGCAGGTCAAAAATACCCTTACGTATATACGCTAAGCATCAGTACAGACAAGAATCAGAGTACGGAAGCAAGAGGTGCATTATACATTCCAACACATGAGTACAATTACAAAGTTATCACCAGAGGTGATCCAATATTACATGAATATTACATCACCGATATGCGCAATTGCGAGAATACAAAGAGATGTACAAGAGTGAACAGTATAAAAGGCACTCACGAGTTTACAAAAGGAAAACTCGAGAAGCACACAGGGGGGCCAGGAAGGATAGAGCTCTAGGCGGTCTGCTGGAGATCCACGCTACCGCTGCGTCACTCTGATCAGCAACAGGGAGAATCCACCACGCTCCAAGCTCCATGACCTGGACATGAGGATCCAGGGGAGTCAGATGAAACTCCCCAGGCAAGTGGTGATACGAAAGCCAAGTGGCGAGTAAGGATAAGCACATGGTATAATAAGATAAGAGCAGGTAAGGAGATGAAAAGTAAAGTAGATAGGGCAACACCAGATATTTCCTAAACTAACATAAAATAGATAAAAACCGATAAAACCGAATAAAACCGATTACGAGTAAAACCGATTGTACAAGCTTAGGTCACGGCCCCATGAGACTAGTACCTCGAAGGAATAATCCAAACAAGGAAACCCTCATCTATATACCTTTATCCCATGTCACCGTAATCCAAGCACATACAACCCGAGTTACAAAACGGCACAGCAAATTGTATATTAGCATCTTATTATAATTGGAGCCGTCTAAGTTCCAGGCTTCAGTATGTGTCCCATTCTACATACTTCCACTCACAACTTATATAGCAAGTTATTTGGAAACTGATAAAGATTGATGAATCATGTTTCGGATGGGCCCCGTACATGCCCGGGATAACGGTTCAGGAGTATCCGGTGCTGAGCCGGAACGTACCGCTAGGTACCGGGACTTATTTACGCCCGAACAGGAATAGAGTATCGCAGATCCCATAGAAATGAGCCTAGGGCGTGTGCATACCCGGCAGGAATAATCAGGAGTAGGGGTGCCAGCACACCCCACGGAATCCCTGGTGGCCGCCAGGTGATCCCTCAAGTATTTGGCCACGCGCGGCTCGATAAGACCACCATAAACATGATTAATCAGGGCCCATCAGTTTCCCCCAAACCGGGTACAAGTTGTCTTATAATAATTTAATATGTGATTATCAATTTACGGGAATAGCAGGTACAAGACATGATCAGGAGTTCAGGAGTACATAAGTACTATGGATTCAATTCACTGTATATATAATACAGGATAACAAGTACAAGATTCAAGTCACTGCATGTAATGCAGGATAACAAGTATAGTATTCCCGTAAATGAGATAATCACAGGTCAAGTATATCATGCCGGGTGTCAAGTGATAGCATGACAGGAGGATGATATTACAGGTAACCAGTCATGTCAAGAGATTGATATTAGTCCGGTGGCAAGTCATGTCATAACAAGGGATCTTGCCACGTAGTATCATGTCATGGTGTCAAGTGATAACACAACAGTTGTCAGGTGGTACAAACAGGAGTTAAATAGTAGCATGTATAAAGCATGTCAGGTAAAAACATGGCATGTGGTAGAATAGTAGCTGAGCACAATCAAGCGAAGCTGAGCAAGCTGGAGTGTTCAGACAGCAAACAGTATTTAACACTGGAGCGTCTGGCATGATTACCGGGACAACTCGGCTTAAGGTGCGAGTAGGAATTCTGGCAGTATCTCGCCTAGACGAATCTAGTGGTAAAGTGCTGGACGCTGATCATGATAACCAGGCGGAGCTGAACAAGCTGGAGGCACAGGCAGCGAACAGGGTTTAGACACTAATACGCTTGGCGAGGTTACCGGGATAACTCGTTTTAGAATACGAGCAGAAAGTCCGGTAGCAAACTGCCTAGACGAATTTAGTGAATAAAGCACTGAGCGCTAAGCATGCTCACCAGACGGAGCTGAGAAACCTGACGATCCCAATCACGTCTCTTTCGAGATAGTGAGTGACCGGAGGCTGAAGGGTCGGCCACGCATAGTATAAAGCAGTAAAATACATCACAGTCATGGTATATGTACAAGAATGAAACTACCCTAATACAAGCATTCGTCACAGAGCAATACATGTCCAGATATTGGCACTCGGCCATACACAAATACAAGGACGCAGCCCAATACACAATACATGAAAACATGAAGTAAAATACATATCGACCCGACAAAGCGGGGAAACCCAAATGGAGGCGAGAGCGAGGACACTCGCCTAAATCACCGGAAAGCCGAAAAGTCTGGAATCCATGGAACTCGCGCACGCGCCATAAATATAATAATATATAAATGTTGGAGAGAGAAGGCGAAGAGGAGAGAGAAAGAGTTAGAGAGAGAAAGAGGGAGAAACCTAGAGAGAGAAAGAGACACAGGGAGACGCGGGTTTTTGAGAGTGAGACGCGGGGGTCGCAGACGCGGGAGTCGCGTCGCGGGATTAGCAAATGCAGGAATCACAGACGCGGGAGTCGCGTCGCGTGGAAGCCACAAACGCGGGGTTCGAGGCCCGCGTTTAAATCAGGACGCGAGGAGAACGCAGACGCGGTCGTGGGTCCCGCATCGCGTTAACACGAGAGGAACACAGACGCGGGCATGGACTCCGCGTCGCGCCAATACATGAATGCGAAGATCCGCGTCAAGCGATTGACTGGACGCGGGATAAGATCCTTTGTTGGCCCAAAGGCCTATCACCCTAGTTTTGATGATGATCAACTCATGAAGTTATGATTACTAATGATCTTGTGTTTAATTAGTGACAGATTCTTTATCAAGATCTTAGTAGGTGTGGAGCTTCAACAAAGGATTTAAAGACAAGTTGGAAGCTAGCACCGGTTGATTCACGAGCCTATGCATCAAGAACACATCTAGAGATGAGCTCGGTGGATTGCATTTGGACCAAGTCAAGAAGATGAGAAGCCTTCAAGGGAAGACTTCAAGAAGTTGAAGACTTGTGTCTAGGTATAAGATTTTTATTTGTTTTAGATAAAAATGTAAAGGATAGAATAGATTGGTGGATTGCTCAAGTCTATATCACACACACACTCTTGATAGAACTCTTGATAGAATTGCTTTCATAAAAGAATTTTATGTTTAGAAAAGAATTTTTATTTAGAAAAAGATTTTTCTTTGTGACAAAATATTTATCTTGGATTTTGGTAATTTCATAGTTCATATCTTTAAACCAAAATCATGATTAGAGCTTTAATGTCAAAAATAGATATTTCATATTGATTGTGTAGTGGATCATATCCATACATACTATGCTTTAAAATGAACTCAAATAACTTGTTTTTTTTTTGTATTTTGTGAAGTTATGGAAAAACAAGTTTTAGAAAAACATATTTTTAGAAAAACAGTTTTAATTGTGATTAAAACTATTTTTTAGATTTACTGTGAATTTATGGGATTTTTATTATGTTAAAAGACCTATTTCCTAATCCCTTAACTGTGCAGACCCAGAACTGGCCTGACAGGCTGGTCCGGTCGACCGGACCGGTCGACCGGACGTGCACAGACGTGCACGCCTGTGTGCACTGGAGAACAGTCGACCGGGACGGTCGACCGCTTCAGAGAGCTTTGCTCTCAGGAAATCTCGGTCGACCGGGCCGGTCGACCGACAGAGAGTTTACTCTCTTCTCCAGTTGCTCGGTCGACCGGGTCGGTCGACCGGAGGCTGCAACGGTCGGATTTTGACCGTTGCCGGTCGACCGGACCGGTCGACCGGAAGCTCTGACAGAGCCCAACGGTCAGATTTTTCTGGCCTCTATAAAAGGGGGTTTTGTCATTGTTTTGAGCCAAGATTTTTGGAGACCTTAGAGCCTGTTTTCTCATATTCAATTCAGAGGTTTTTCTCCACAAAAATAGTGAGCTAATACTTCCAATCAAAAGGGAAGATTTTATAAGAGTGTAAAAGTGATTTCTTGAGATTTTCACCAAAGATTCTTTCCTTGCTTTCTCACACAAACACTTGAGCATCCATTGAGCTATTCATCCTATAGGTGTTGTAGTGAGAGTCTTTGTAGGTGATCAAGTGTTTAGATCACCAAGATTTCATCTCGTTCTTTGAGGAGACGGGCAAGTGTGCTCGTTGTGGTGTGGAGTTCGGGTGTGAACTCTTGTAGTGCGAGGTGCGGCCTCGGCGAGTCGGTGGACTTGCGTGTGTAAGGGACTTGGGAGTCCGAGGGATTGTAGGTGTTGCGGCACCAAGGAGAGATCCGGTTGGATCGTGCATAGTGGAAATCCTTCGTGTGTCGAAGGCGGGGATGTAGAGCAAGTGTGCTCGAACCTCGAAACAAACCCTTTGTGTTTGCGATTGCTCACTCTTGCTCTCTCTCTCTTTCTCTTTGTCTCTTTTATATCTTGCATTCAATTATTGTCTATCTTTATATGCTTGATATACCCTTGTGCTTAATTGTTATATAATTGCTTGGGATTGATTGTCTAACACTTGTATTCAACCAAGAGAGCCAACGCGGCACCTCAACCCATTCAAGGGGAATCTAGAGGAGTTTGTCCAGAGCCTCGCAAGGGGAATTCGGCAACACTCTTGTGTTATACATAAGTGTTTAATTAAAAGAAGTTTTATTTGGTCATCTTAGTTTTAATTCCGCATTATTTGTTCATAAGTGACCATTAGATTAGCCATCACCTATTCACCCCCCCTCTAGGTGATCTTACAATTGGTATCAGAGCTAGTGCTCTTGATTTGGGTCTAACAACCTAAGAGTTAAAGATCCTCCTTTTAGGCTAATCACAATATTTTTGTACACACACACCTCACCATGGACTTCATGTCACCACCCACCTTTGATATTCTTAACATCCAAACTTGGAAGGTTAAGATGTCATTGTACCTCAAGGCCTTAGGAATTCATGCTTATCTTGCTACTACTAATAATGATTATTGTTCAAATAGCAAGTACATTGAGGCTAATGCAAAAGCCCTTCATGCTCTTAAATGTACCCTAAATGATGATTATTTATCTAGGGTTTCTAACATTGAATCGGCTTTTGTAGCTTGGAACATCATCACCTCCCTTGGCGAAAAGGATCTATATTATGCCGGGAGCGATTCGGATGTTGGAAGCGACACCTCCAACAAGTGCTACATGGTCAAAGGGATAACCCCCTTGAGGTAACTTCTGAATCTGAGGATGAGGATGCTACTATGTCATATGATGAGCTAAATTCATTTTGCCAATTATTGCTTGAGAGATATGACATAATTAAAAAGGAAAATAAAAATTTGAAAAAGGATATTGCTTGCATGCATGTAGAACATGACTCTTTTAGAGATAACATTGCATGCTTGGAAAAAGATAACAAGAATTTGAAAAAGAACATTGATTGCATGCATGTAGAAAATGATTCTTTTAGAAATAAACTTGCATGTTTAGAAAAAAATAATAAAGTTTTGAAAAATGAGAATGTTTCCTTATTTTCAAAATTAAATGATTTATTTGAAGGGAACACTATTTTGAAGGATAAGATTGATTTGGTGGAAAAACAAAAGGAAATCGTTTTTCAAGAAAATAAATCTTTAAAAAGAAAATTTGTTGAAAAAGAAAAGGATAATGTTTTTCAAAAGAAAAAGAAAAATGATTCTTTATCTCATCATGCTTTACATGCCACAACTAATGAGATTAAGAATTTGAAAAATAAGATAGAAATTTGAGCTCTAATTTGAGCACATGTGCATTCAATCATTCTAAGTTGGAATCTTTATTTCAAAAGAAACAAGTTCCCCATGCTCATGCACATACACATCATGCTCATGCTTATGTTGCACATCACGATCACAATCACACTCATAAGCATCATGATAGGGTGTACACTTGTACACATTGTGGTCGCAAAGGCCATTTAGCAAAATATTGTTTTGATAAGAAGCATAACTTATATTTTGCTATGTCTAAAGGATTTTGGGTTCCTTATAATAAAGCTAACCCCAAAGGACCCAAGAAAATATGGGTACCAAAACCCCCACCTTTTGCTTGTGATGTAGGTGAGGGCTCTCACAAAACGTGAGAGGGATGGTACCTTGGTAGTGGATGCACTTGGACATGATGGACATACTTTTGGGTTGCATCGCTATCAAGGAGCTTTGGTGGATCAACCACCATGCTAGGAGCTTTGGAGTTGGTAACAATTTCTAAACTCCTATTTCATTTATGTACATGCTTGTTCATTCATAATATTCATAGCATGTTCATATTTTAAGATATTTTTGGTGTTTCATGTGGTATATACTAGTTTAAGTGTAGTTTCTATCAAAACTTGTATTATACATGTACAAATAGTGAACTACAATTGACTCATATATATTTGAACTTCATGCTCATTTGTGTCCACTATATGCATGTGTATAGGCTAGTTTTGATGATTCGGTCATTTATACTTGGTATGCCTATCTTTGATTTTACTTCATGTATATGTGTGTTTAATTCAAATCTAATAAATATACATGTATACCCTTGAGTCATTTGCCTTCATGCAATATATATTGGACTCTTTTAGATTTGGGATATGTATGCATATTGTTAGAATTGGATAAATCATACATATACCATGAAGATTAGTATTTTAAATAAATAATAAAAAAATTGATGATTTTTCATGTTTTTGATTTGTATTAAAGATTAAAACATGTGTAAAACAAAATGTGATTTATGATCTTTTTGAGCTTGAATGACTACTTTCATAAAAATACTATTTACATGATCCTTTGAACACTCATCTTTATGATACAAAATATTTTGAGCTTTATAGACCATGAGTGATTAAATCTTTGTGTATTTAGTATTGCTTTATGAAAAATATATGATTTGTTTTAAGATGAAAAATAAGATTTTCATGAGATTCATGCTTCACTTTCTATTTTCATGAAAATACCATTTACATAACCTTTGAACACTCATCTTTTATGATAAAAGATAATTTTTGAGCTTTATGGACTATGAGTGCTTAAACTTGTATGTATTTAGTATAATTCATGAATAACATATGATTTCATATTTTTGAAGGATCTTTAACTAGTTTTTCAAAATTATTTATAACTAGTTATTTATTCTTCAAATTTGGTAGTGCTTAGACATAACTATTTTTAAAACCTACCAATTTTTTGTTATGAGTATATACATGACTTACAATGTTAATTTTACAATTGGTATATTACTCACATTTTGGTTCCTATATATGTATGCCCTAATTTTCAAATTGGTCTTATCTATTCACATACATATATATGATTTTCATGTGCTTGCTTTACAATTGATTTACATTCTTAAAAGCACGAAAAGTTTATGCTAAGTTAAGTTAACACCTTATATTAACTATGCATAAGCTTATGAAAAATAAAAAGATTTTATTTTAGATCTTTCATTTGGTATCAATATGCTTCAACTTCAAATTTGTTATATGATTACAATTGATATCAATATGTTTGAAACATTAAAAGATTTTGCAATGATAACTTGATATCACACATCTTCAAGTGCTATTTTCTATTGGTATCAAAATTACAAATTATGATTGGTTCAAAATTTGTTTTATTGGGAAAAGTTCAAAATTTTGTTTTGATTAAAAAAAAAAAAATTAAAATGTTTTGTTTTGTATTTCCTATATGCAAGGAGAGCTTAACATCTCTCTTACATATAGATTCATGTTGAGTATATTATAAATTGAGGAGCTTAACATCTCTTCTTTATATGATATACGTGTGTAGGGGAGCTTCACATCTCCTTCTATGCATTACATAGTTGTGTTGTGTGAATTAGGGCTTCACATCCCTCTGTCATGCAATGCACATTGTAGGGAAGCTAACTTAACGTCTTCCTCTTCATGAATGTATATCGCATATAAATCTTTATTGGTTGATTTGTATTTACCCCTTCTTGATTCTTTTGTTTTTGACAAAAAGGGGGAGAAAAATTTGTTTTGATTTGCTTTTACTTTGAACCCTTTGTTGATGATTGACAAAAAGGGGGAGAAGTATTTGTGATGTATTTGTGATATATGCATGATTTCCTTACTTAAGGGGGAGAAGTATTTGTCTTCCTTACTTAAGGTTGTATAAGATTTGTATTTATGCATATATATGTTGTCTTGCAATTAGGAGCAAAAGATTTGACTTAAGATTTGATTTTTGTTATGATTGCATCTCCTACATTGCATACATGTCATGTGCTTTTATTGCCATATCTACTACATTGCATACATGTCATGTGCTTTTATTGCCATATCTATTATTTATTTGGTATGCATGAGTTAAGGGGGAGCTTCTTTGAAGCTTTACTTTAATCCATGCATATATAACTTCATGAGTTTTGTCATCATCAAAAAGGGGGAGATTGTTGGCCCAAAGGCCTATCACCCTAGTTTTGATGATGATCAACTCATGAAGTTATGATTACTAATGATCTTGTGTTTAATTAGTGACAGATTCTTTATCAAGATCTTAGTAGGTGTGGAGCTTCAACAAAGGATTTAAAGACAAGTTGGAAGCTAGCACCGGTTGATTCACGAGCCTATGCATCAAGAACACATCTAGAGATGAGCTCGGTGGATTGCATTTGGACCAAGTCAAGAAGATGAGAAGCCTTCAAGGGAAGACTTCAAGAAGTTGAAGACTTGTGTCTAGGTATAAGATTTTTATTTGTTTTAGATAAAAATGTAAAGGATAGAATAGATTGGTGGATTGCTCAAGTCTATATCACACACACACTCTTGATAGAACTCTTGATAGAATTGCTTTCATAAAAGAATTTTATGTTTAGAAAAGAATTTTTATTTAGAAAAAGATTTTTCTTTGTGACAAAATATTTATCCTGGATTTTGGTAATTTCATAGTTCATATCTTTAAACCAAAATCATGATTAGAACTTTAATGTCAAAAACATAGATATTTCATATTGATTGTGTAGTGGATCATATCCATACACACTATGCTTTAAAATGAACTCAAATATCTTGTTTTTTTTGTATTTTGTGAAGTTATGGAAAAACAAGTTTTAGAAAAACATATTTTTAGAAAAACAGTTTTTATTGTGATTAAAACTATTTTTTAGATTTACTGTGAATTTATGGGATTTTTATTATGTTAAAAGACCTATTTCCTAATCCCTTAACTGTGCAGACCCAGAACTGGCCTGACAGGCTGGTCCGGTCGACCGGACCGGTCGACCGGACGTGCACAGACGTGCACGCCTGTGTGCACTGGAGAACGGTCGACCGGGACGGTCGACCGCTTCAGAGAGCTTTGCTCTCAGGAAATCTCGGTCGACCGGGCCGGTCGACCGACAGAGAGTTTACTCTCTTCTCCAGTTGCTCGGTCGACCGGGTCGGTCGACCGGAGGCTGTAACGGTCGGATTTTGACCGTTGCCGGTCGACCGGACCGGTCGACCGGAAGCTCTGACAGAGCCCAACGGTCAGATTTTTCTGGCCTCTATAAAAGGGGGTTTTGTCATTGTTTTGAGCCAAGATTTTTGGAGACCTTAGAGCCTGTTTTCTCATATTCAATTCAGAGGTTTTTCTCCACAAAAATAGTGAGCTAATACTTCCAATCAAAAGGGAAGATTTTATAAGAGTGTAAAAGTGATTTCTTGAGATTTTCACCAAAGATTCTTTCCTTGCTTTCTCACACAAACACTTGAGCATCCATTGAGCTATTCATCCTATAGGTGTTGTAGTGAGAGTCTTTGTAGGTGATCAAGTGTTTAGATCACCAAGATTTCATCTCGTTCTTTGAGGAGACGGGCAAGTGTGCTCGTTGTGGTGTGGAGTTCGGGTGTGAACTCTTGTAGTGCGAGGTGCGGCCTCGGCGAGTCGGTGGACTTGCGTGTGTAAGGGACTTGGGAGTCCGAGGGATTGTAGGTGTTGCGGCACCAAGGAGAGATCCGGTTGGATCGTGCATAGTGGAAATCCTTCGTGTGTCGAAGGCGGGGATGTAGAGCAAGTGTGCTCGAACCTCGAAACAAACCCTTTGTGTTTGCGATTGCTCACTCTTGCTCTCTCTCTCTCTTTCTCTTTGTCTCTTTTATATCTTGCATTCAATTATTGTCTATCTTTATATGCTTGATATACCCTTGTGCTTAATTGTTATATAATTGCTTGGGATTGATTGTCTAACACTTGTATTCAACCAAGAGAGCCAACGCGGCACCTCAACCCATTCAAGGGGAATCTAGAGGAGTTTGTCCAGAGCCTCGCAAGGGGAATTCGGCAACACTCTTGTGTTATACATAAGTGTTTAATTAAAAGAAGTTTTATTTGGTCATCTTAGTTTTAATTCCGCATTATTTGTTCATAAGTGACCATTAGATTAGCCATCACCTATTCACCCCCCCTCTAGGTGATCTTACATCCTTATCAGCAATTTACAGAGAAGGGAGATCTAGAGAGAGAAAGGGGAAAGAGAGATTATTCAGGAGAGAGAGGGAGAGTACAGATGAGAGAGAGATGAGAGAGAGAGAGTGAGTGTGAGATCCAGGAGAGAGAGAGATGAGAGAGGGAGAGAGTCAACAGGAGAGAGAGAGAAGGGGGGCGGTTGCCCCCCCTCACAGCACAGCGCCCCCCCTCTGGGGGCGCTTGGCCAGGCCGCCGGCCAGGCGGCGCCGGCCGCCGGCAAGGAGGGGAGTGGCGCCGGCCACTCCCCAGGAGAGGGAGGAAAGAGGGGGCCGCTGCCCCCTCAACAGAGAGGAAGAGAGCTCAGCCCACGCACAGGGGGCCCAGGCGGGCCCCCTGGCCGCCCACGGCCGCCGGCACCTCGCCGGCGGCGCCAGAACAGGGGTGGCGCCGGCCACCCCAGGGAGAAGAAGGAGGGGGCCGCTGCCCCCTCCACAACAGCCCCGGCCAGGCCTCCTGGCCTGGCCGTGGCTCACCCAGGTCGGTGCCGGCGGCGGTCTGCCCACGCCGGGGCGCCGGAGGAGGGAGGAGGTCGGCGGAGATGGGTCGCCGAGCTGGATCTGGGGAGGAAGAAAAAAGGGGAAAGAAAAGGAAAAGAAAGGAAAAGGAAGGAAAAGAAAAGAAAAGAAAAGGAGAGAGGTGATTGGTAGTCAAAAGTGCATTTTTATCATCATATTTACCATCACATTTTCATATTTATTCATTTAATTCTGCACATTTATTAATAATTAGTAAATTATTGTGTGCAGGCCTCGAATTGTTATTTTAGCAATAAATAAAGCCTAAAGAGCCCAAAAGCCCAGATCCAAGCCCATGTTTGAAGCCCAGGTGAAAAATCGCAAATACAAAGAGTCAAAATGCAAATACAAGGGCCAAAGTTGCAAATACAAAGAAGAGGGAAGGATAGACTTCTATTCAACCCTAAACACTTGCAGGATAGGATAAAAGCTAAAAGAAGAGAAGGAAAATTCGTGGAAAAGATTTGGGATCTAGGTAACTTGATTCCCAAGTTATATCCAAATCCAAAGATTAAGAGCCAGGATTCAATTTCCAGAAGGAAAATCCCAGATGGACGGACCAGGAGAGGCCACGCGCCAAAGCGCGTGGCCAGAAGCCACTAAAGTGCCGCGTTTCCGCGGCGTTTCCGCGCAAAGTTGATGAGTCAGAATCCCAGATTTCGTGGGCAAGTTCATCCAGGACTCCTCGGCCTTCTGCACCTATAAATATCCCCTGCAATGCAACGTACAGAGTGTCCAGCGTCCAGCAAAGGGCCAAAGTTCAGATTTTTAGGGTTTCTTCTAGGTTTTCTTTTCTTTTTGTAATTTTTATGTAAGTGAGGGAGATGGCTTTGTTGAGGGTGACACCGACAGATGATTCTCTTCTCTTCCATTGTAATCAATAAAAAGGTAATTTTTATTTTGTTCTTATGTCGTTGCTTTTCTTTGTTTTCTCTTTCTTTTCTACTGTGTTTCTTTTTGTTGATCTTTGACGAGCACGCGAGCGTTTACCGAACCACAAGTATACCGAAGATTAGTAGGTTCCAACGATATTCCATGGCGATGTTCTCCTCCTCGAGGCGTATCAACTCATGCTTGCCCAAGGCTTGATGACCTAATGCGACAACGGACTGAGTTCGATCCCAAGGTTTATACGTTCAATGCCTCCGAAATAAGGTAGAAAGTGTTAGGTTTCGCATATTTTCTCCAACCAAGGTTAGTTTTCTATTCTTTTCTTTTCTTTTCTTTTTTGTAGATCAAATCCACACCTCTCCAATATTCTTTCCCACAACTCATTGTAAATACCACTTTTCTTTGTAAATACCATCGTGACTAACAAATTAACTAAAAAAGATAAATTTTTAGAGAAACTTGCTTAACGCTTCTATCGCAGTCCCTCCTTGAGGATCACGACCCGCATAGCCCTGCTACCGCGGATTAGAACTGATTCCTCGCACGATCTATTCTTAATCTAATATTCTAATTTTTGTGTGCAGGAAAAATCAGTCAACAAATTGGCGCCGTTGCCGGGGAGGGACGGTAAGTTATCTCTAAAACAAAAAATTTAATTTTTAACTAATTCTTTATTCTTTTCTGTTTGCAGGTTTGGAGAACAGGAAACAGAAAACAGCAGCTGCAGTGGACATATAGCTGCCCTGTGCCTCTGCCCTCGAAGGCAGAGCACAGGAGCCCACTGTTTTGCCGCGGATCCGCGGCCAGAGCCGCGGAAACGCGGCAACAGTAAGGACTACTGATTCAATTTTTTTGCAGATTGCTGAAATTTGAGATTACTGCTTACTGCTTTATTCTGTTTTGTTCTGTGATATACCTGTAAATTGCTAATAATTCAACAGTAAATTATTGGTTGTTAAAAATAAAATTTGATTAGACGTTTGCATATTAGGCACGTGTCTTTTCAATTATTTTTATTTACTGTTGAAGAGTGCTGGAGACGCAAGGTACGTACGCATTGCATGTAGAATAGGACTCATCTCTTGGTTGATTTTCTGCTTTGAGTGAATTCTATCTATTTATCTTGTACACTTGCACTAATTCATCTTAAGGGCATAACCCATTAACAAGATAAGGTGGGGATTTCATCACCCTTCCTTAGCCCAAAAATCATATCCCAAGCACTCACTAACCCAAGCCTAACTTAAAAATTAGTAGACGTTGGCCCTAGGGACATCTTGGACTCAATAGGAGATTATCCTAAGGGGGAACAGTGTTGGAAGTTGACTCTTGCCAAATCAGTGTCTAGGAAGGGGATTGAGGGCCGAAAGCCCGAAGTGTGGTGGTTATTTAATTAAGGAACGTCTTTGACGGAAAACCTCCCACCACTCTTGCCCTGACCTGGCTGATTAACTTGTGGTCAAAGTCTGCACCCTACCTCCCGTGGACAGTCTAATCAGTTAGGAGTCGTCTAGGTCTAGGTCTACCCTAACTTAGGTTAGAAATTTTTCTTCTTTGTTTGTTTTCTTTTTGTTTTGTTTGTGATTGTGTGATATGGCCTATAACAACAATTTTTTCAATTTTAATGAGGATCCATATTACACACCAACCTCTTATTCGGATATTACCAACCCGGCATATCATAACTTTGACCAACCTAGTGTGCCAGATTGGTCTTATCCGAATCATTACATGCCCCAGTCCCAATACTATGAACAAGATTGGAATAATCATCACTACTCTTCACAGAGTCAATGGGGATTCAATACCCCTGAGCCATATGGTCAACCACCTGTTCAACCATTATCTTCGTACACGTCTTTTCCCACATCACCAAGGTTTCAGTCCACCATTGATCTATTCGATGGGTTAGAAGAAAAAGTGGATCGGTTGCAAGATACAATGAATGATCAAATTTCTAGACTTTCCAACATTCTTGAACTTACCAACCAAGTTGATAGGAACCAAGAATCATTCTATCTAGAAGACCTTGATCAAAATTCAATTTCATCACATCAATATGAACTGGACCAATCCCAACCCTTGGACAAATTGGATAGTTTTAATTTCAATGAGATTGAATTAGATTGTGAATGTGAACCCGATCCCCAACTTTGCGATTCAGTTTCCATCTTCGAATCTATGTTGACTCCAGTATCCTTACCCAATTTGGACCAATTTTCTGAGCCAACATTTATTCCCATAGCCATAGATCATGAAATTGAATCACCCATTTTTGATGATCATATTGAACTTGACCAATTGTGCAATTTTGAAAGTCCCATGGAAAAATTGGCAAGTTCCCATTTTTATGAGATTGAAACTAATGAGATATGTGACCTAGATTCCCAAATCTATGATCAAGTTCAAATTCCCGAATCATTATTGACTCCTGTTTTGTTACCCGACTTAGGTAATATTTTAGAGTCAGTTTTGATTCCCACACCTATCATTCCTGAACTTGAATCACCAACATTGATTCACATTCCATTGTGGGAAAATGATTGTAGACTTGAGTTTCAATTTCTTGACTTGGACCCACTTCTTGATCCTAGCCCGACTCCTGAACCTTTACTTGATTTGAGTTTCTTTCCTGAGTCGGTATTAGATCCTGAACCTATCATTCTTGAGTCCAAGTCAACCATTTTACCAAGTCACATTCTTTTGTTGGACATAGGTATAGACCATGACTCTGTGATGATTTTCCAGGACTGGTCATGTAAAGGGAGTAAGTTTCACGAGAGGATCTTCCATGATCCTATTCATTCTGGGGACTGTAAATATGTAAATAAAAAAGAGGTAAATAAAGGTAGGTCCCGTGAACTACCACATTATCTTGTTTGGGCCGCATTTCGTGGACCAATTAGACCACCTCCGGAACCACCACCTTAAGGTAACTTCCGCCTTCCCTTGTTCTGTTTCATGCATATATGCATTCATTCATACATTGAGGACAATGCATGAGATAAGTGTGGGGGTGGGTTTTACTAACATACTAACATAGGTAAAAACTAACAAAAAAAAAAAATTCTAAAAAAAAATTTTAAAAAAAAAATGTTATAAAAAGGAAATATTTTGACTTATTTTTTGAAAGAAATCTAAGTTAGTTTTAAGGATTAGGAAAATCATGATTAGGATTTCTAAAAACTTGGTCAAAATAAATAAATTGTTTAAATTTTAGGTATAGGAGGAGAAATTGAATAAATAATTAGTCTTGATTTTTACCTTAATGAAATGTGCATACCAAATGCATATCTAGGATTCTAAGACAAAGACCTTGTGCCTCATAAAAAAAAAAAAGAAAAAAAAATCACCAATTAAGCTGATACATGTGCCTCAAGAAGCATAAGTATTCATGCCTAAAGGTGAGTAAATAAAATAAAGTCCTTAGTTTTGGGGCCTAGTTCACTCGAATTTGAGTCCGCGGGGTGTTTTCTCACCTGGTGCCCTAAAGCCAACCGGTTTGGGAGCCACCGACTTTAAGTTCGCTACATGGGTGGATTAGAAAGCCTAAGAAAACTAAGAAATATAATATATGTATTAACACATCTAATAATCAATTAGTTAGGTATGAGGGCCTCAAGAAGCCTTGATACTTATACGAAAGAAAATTAGATGAGTTATACATGCCAAAAATATATATATATATATATATTAACACATCTAATAGTCAATTAGTTAGGTATGAGGGCCTCAAGAAGCCTTGATACTTACACGAAAGAAAATTAGATGATGTTATAAAAATAATAAAGAGGCATGAGAGTCCAAGTTAAGGAATTCCTAGATTCACAAGGGTGCGTATGACTTTTGGTAACGAAAAAGACTATATTAGAAATTCAATTTTAATCCTTACCTAAAATGAATAACAATTGACTTTATAAAGACTAGGTTTGAAGAATGAATAAAATTGAGGATCCTAAAACTTATAGACTACTTAGTCTCTTCAAATATAAGTCAAATATTTTCCTTTTTATGGATTTTGTGGGTGTAATCCGCTGAAAACCCTCACGAGACAACACTCGTCCTCTAGGGTAACCTAGAGGTTTAACGGCTTGTTGCACATGCTAAGTGCAACCGTGATTCCTACGAAAGTGAGTTAGGTTAGATTAACTTTTTCTTTTCTTTGTTTTTACTCGAGGACGAGCAAAAAGATAAGTGTGGGGGTGTGATTGGTAGTCAAAAGTGCATTTTTATCATCATATTTACCATCACATTTTCATATTTATTCATTTAATTCTGCACATTTATTATAATTAGTAAATTATTGTGTGCAGGCCTCGAATTGTTATTTTAGCAATAAATAAAGCCTAAAGAGCCCAAAAGCCCAGATCCAAGCCCATGTTTGAAGCCCAGGTGAAAAAGCGCAAATACAAAGAGTCAAAATGCAAATACAAGGGCCAAAGTTGCAAATACAAAGAAGAGGGAAGGATAGACTTCTATTCAACCCTAAACACTTGCAGGATAGGATAAAAGCTAAAAGAAGAGAAGGAAAATTCGTGGAAAAGATTTGGGATCTAGGTAACTTGATTCCCAAGTTATATCCAAATCCAAAGATTAAGAGCCAGGATTCAATTTCCAGAAGGAAAATCCCAGATGGACGGACCAGGAGAGGCCACGCGCCAAAGCGCGTGGCCAGAAGCCACTAAAGTGCCGCGTTTCCGCGGCGTTTCCGCGGCAAAGTTGATGAGTCAGAATCCCAGATTTCGTGGGCAAGTTCATCCAGGACTCCTCGGCCTTCTGCACCTATAAATATCCCCTGCAATGCAACGTACAGAGTGTCCAGCGTCCAGCAAAGGGCCAAAGTTCAGATTTTTAGGGTTTCTTCTAGGTTTTCTTTTCTTTTGTAATTTTTATGTAAGTGAGGGAGATGGCTTTGTTGAGGGTGACACCGACAGATGATTCTCTTCTCTTCCATTGTAATCAATAAAAAGGTAATTTTTATTTTGTTCTTATGTCGTTGCTTTTCTTTGTTTTCTCTTTCTTTTCTACTGTGTTTCTTTTTGTTGATCTTTGACGAGCACGCGAGCGTTTACCGAACCACAAGTATACCGAAGATTAGTAGGTTCCAACGATATTCCATGGCGATGTTCTCCTCCTCGAGGCGTATCAACTCATGCTTGCCCAAGGCTTGATGACCTAATGCGACAACGGACTGAGTTCGATCCCAAGGTTTATACGTTCAATGCCTCCGAAATAAGGTAGAAAGTGTTAGGTTTCGCATATTTTCTCCAACCAAGGTTAGTTTTCTATTCTTTTCTTTTCTTTTCTTTTTTGTAGATCAAATCCACACCTCTCCAATATTCTTTCCCACAACTCATTGTAAATACCACTTTTCTTTGTAAATACCATCGTGACTAACAAATTAACTAAAAAGATAAATTTTTAGAGAAACTTGCTTAACGCTTCTATCGCAGTCCCTCCTTGAGGATCACGACCCGCATAGCCCTGCTACCGCGGATTAGAACTGATTCCTCGCACGATCTATTCTTAATCTAATATTCTAATTTTTGTGTGCAGGAAAAATCAGTCAACAAGAGGATATGGAGGTGGCCGGAGGTGGGGGTTCTCCTCGCCGGCGACGAGGTGGCCGGAGGTGGGGGTTCTCCTCGCCGGCGACGAGGTGGCCGGAGTTGGTTGGTTGGGGTGTTGGTCACCAGATGAAGAAGAAGAAGAAGAAGAAGAGAAGAGAAAGAAATGGAGGGAAAGGAAAGAGAAAGAAAAAGAAAAAGAAAAGGAAAAGAAAAGGAGAGAGAGTGTGATAGGGATTGATGGGAAGGGGGGTGGTGTCGCCCACATGGAGGGGAGTGGGCTGCGGTTGGTGGGAGAAAAGAAAGGAAAGAAAGAAAGAAAGAAAGAAAAGATAAAAATAATAATATTATAATATGGCCGCGAAATATCGACTGTTTCAGAAAAATCCCCAAAAATCCCCGGAGGTAGAAAACGTCATCCTGAGGGATAATATGAAATCGGTTTTCAAAAATAAAATCCCGTTTTCAAATTAAAAATCCGGAAGCCAACCGCCGATACCGGTCCACACCGGGTCGGCCGGATTTTGATAAATTCCGAAAAATCTCAGAAAATGTATTAAAGAATAAAATATGATTTTAAGAAGTAAATTGAAAGCGGAATTCAGAAATTCATTTCCCATTGTAAACTAAAAATCCTGGAATCAACCAGCGATACTGGCCGATACCGAAACCGGTGGAATTTTCATAAATTCATAAAATCCTCAGAAAAAGTATTTAGATGGAAAATGCGATTATAAGAGATAATATCTAAAGGCCCTTCTAGAAATTCCAATCTGTTTGTAAATTAAAAATCCGGGAATCGGTCAGCGGCACTGGTCGACACCGGTTTTGAAGATTTTCAACTTAATTCAGGAAAATTCCAGAAAATCATAGAAAATCTAGAATATTGGAAAACGATGTTTAAAACTGAAATCGGTCAAATCGGAATACCAGAATGTCCAAATCGAGCAATACTCTAGGATCGGGCCCTCGGTTCAGATTAGGGCTGACTCCGAGTCCACGAATCCAAATCCAAGACAAAACGTTCATATAAATAATTCATAATACAAAACAAATACAAGAAGTAAATCGAAAAATACGATCGAAAAATCTGAATACGCTACTAAGTACGTATTCCGGGAGCGGGTGTTACAGTTCAGAACGCCGTGTTCACCCAATTCTATGTTGCAGGTAAATGTACCTTCCAATGATCCCTTCTTTACTGGAGCTTGCAAAGACTTTTCTCCTCCGTGTCTGAGCCTCATCTGCCAGACCTGTGTACAAACATCATCGAAGAAATAGAAGTCTCCACCTGACTTATAACTGTACTACCCTTCAAGTAGTAGAGATTATTTCGGCGGACGCTCTTCATAATCATCATTGAGCCTATAGTCATCTTGAGAACACCATCTCGTATGGATACCACAAGACTCAACGTTTTCAAAGCACCAACTGAGATAAGATTCCTTTTGAGTTGAGGTACATACCTCAATTCCTTCAATTCTCTTACTATCCCATCAAACATCTTGATACGGACTGTATTTATCCTTTCATATTACATGGATGATCATCATCCATGACAACAAAACATTCATCTAGCTTCTCAAAGTTAGAAAACTAATCCCTGCTCGTGCACATATGATAGGTAGCTTCTATATCAAAGATCCACTCAGAATTAGCTGAGTAACTAACAGTAGGAGTGGTAACGGAGAAAGAAAATATTGATGAGTCTGAGTCTGATCCATCTGCCTGTGATGTACTGGCGTGAATACTGACCACCTATGCGATATTTGCCTCGGTCTTCAACTTCTTCTTCTTACATTTGGCATTTGGACAATCAACCTTTCAGTGCCCTACCTCTTTACATAAGGCACACTGGTTCTTCTTCAGATCTCTGAAATCTGACCTGGACTTTGATCTCCCCTAATCACCTCTACCCTTCCGATTTGAACTGCTACCTCTTACCGCCAACGCCTCTGCTGTTGTACCTTTGGAAGAGGACTGTTTGTCTTACCTCCTTTATAATTCACAAGAGCAGCCGACACCTCACTGTAGTTAAGTGTTTGTCTTTCATTGATCATTGTAAGAGTAAAGGTCTCATACTCTTCTTCAGGAAGAGAATTCAATAGATTCACTGTCTTATCCTCTTCATCGATTTTCACATCCATATTAATTAAGTCTGTAAGAAGATTTGTATAGCTATTCATGTGTTCATCAAGGAAGAGTCCTCTATTCATCTGGAAATGATAAAGCCTCCTCTTCAACTGCAACCGTGACTCGATGCTCTTCATCAGATATTTTTTCTCCAGGATCTCCCACAGCTGCCTTGCAGATGTTTCATGCAACACATAATATTTGATGTCTTATGTCAAACAAGACCTTATCAAACCACACGTCGTTTGGTTCATCTTATCCCAATCCTCTTCAGTAGTAGTCTGGCGCTTTTTCTCCAACCGTAGAATGTCTTCGAGGTTTGATGTCATCAATACATCCATCACCTCACATCTCCACATACCAAGTTGTTCTTGCCATCGAACTTCACCACATCAATCCTCAATGGATGTGGATTCACGGAGTTCACCGTAGATGTATTATCTCTAGTCATCTTCTTAATTGATTCCTCAAACAATGCGGAAAACAAACAGAGTTAGATAAAAAACTAGATAAAGATAGGATCTTTACCTCAAAGCGAAACCCTCGAAGAGTTTCAGAAGCGATCTACTCCTCCAAATTTTATTCCTCGAGCAATCTGACACCACAAACAATCCCAAAGCTGCTCCGAGATCGACACACGATCTCCGCCAAGCAGCCACCAATGCCTTTGGAATCGACACACGATCCCACGATGAACCTTGGATACTCTGATACCACTTGTTGCGCCTAGCGCCTTCTTGCAACCACCACCTTAAGGAACCCAAACAACAGAGATAGATGCGCCGGAGAAGAACCCACACGACAAGAACGGAGAAATAAGAGAGAAAGCAAGCCAACGCAATATTTAACGAGGTTCGATAATTTGCCTACGTCCTCGGGGCAAGGGAGAGAGAGATTTTATTGATTCAACAATCAATTAAAAGTTGTTCCTTGAGGATTTCAGAGGGATACTAGGGGTACAATTCATGAGGGCTCTAACCCATATTTATAGCCAGAGAGTCTTAAGGTTTTAGGAAATCCCGATTGGATTCGACTCCAATTCAGAAAAGAAGTCTGAATCCGTTCAGGAGACAGTTCCGCCTGTCGGTCGACTGGCCGGTCGACCAGTGTTGACACTCTAAAAAGACAAAACTCTCACATTTATCTTTAACCGGTCTGAACGACGTCTAACTTATCGACATTTACAAAAGATAAGTAGAAGACAAGCTGACGACCAGGGACAAGGCAGCGACTTGGACTTTACTGATCCAGTCAAGCAGACAGTAAGCCAGAGTTGTCTTTGAAGAGATCCAAGTAGGCCTAAGATGCTAAATTAGCTCAACACTTAGCCTTGTATGAGCCCAAGAGGATAGCCTCCGACCTCACTTTAAAGCTCTTTATGGCTCCATATAGAGCTAACTTACAGCTTCGCCCAAAGCTATCTTGGTAGCTTCGATGTGAGGCTGACCATTAGCTTCGCTCGAAGCTTCTTATTTAACTTCGCCAGAGGCTGATCCAGGAGCTTTGCGCTAGAAGTTTTGCCCCTAGCTTCGCTGGAAGGGAAAAAGGGTTTAACTCCGCTATGAGCTGAGTCTTAGCTTCGCACAAAGCCTTGAATGTAACTTCGCCCGAGGCTATAAGCTAAATCTTACCTTCACAGGGGACTACGAAGGTAACTTCGCATGGCTTAGCTTCGCAGCGAGCTTTACCAGGTCATCAATTAATCGTTTCACACGGGGGATTAATGGGTGAACCCCACTAATTTAGTGGGATTAATGCCACTTTAAGTGGGCGGTTACACCCGCCTACTTCGTCCCACATTAAGTGGAGACAATTAAGCCACAACGGCAGGAAGGCGTTCGCACGAACCCTCTGGCTTTGCTGGAAGCTCGTAAGTAGCTTCGCTGCAAGGCATTTATAGCCTCGCGCGAAGCTAAAAACTGATTCAGCCTTGCTGAATTTAAGGGGCGGTTACACCCCATTTTGGCTATAAATAGTCCCTTTCTGAGCTAAGGAGGGAGGCACACACATAGGCACGGATAGAGAGGAAAAAGGGTATAACGGGCTAAAGATAGGAGATTGGCTGAAGGAAATTCAATCAGAGATTCTTCTAGAGAGTGTTATCCTATTCTCCTGTATCCAAATACTCGATTTCCAGAACCAAGCGAGCAGGAATTCCTATTAGGAGGCAGCTTGATCGTCTGATCGATTACATCGTCAAAGGGATAAAGTGATCGCGCGCTGATCAGATTCCTACCGGCATACTTTCCCAGAAATCTCAGAGAAGATCTACATGTAATTTTTATCTAATTACTTGTAATTTCGCTCCTCCACCTTTTTTGTAAGTTTTCTCACGAATAGCAAATTTTCGATGGAAAACAACCAGGACCAACAAAGAGCCCTGTGTTTCAGTCGGTCAACCGCTTCGGTCGACTGCTTACTTGCCACGGTCGACCGGGCTAGGCATGTGCACGTTGTGCACACCGGTCAACTGGGCGGTCAACCGGGCCCTGTCCCCTGGCCTGCTGCGAGCTGCGTTCTCGCTCCTTTTTGGCTTTCGATCTCTACGTTATTTCTTCCAATGAGTTTAAAAATCCTTCTGATGTATTTTATCTCCTCTCTTCCTACAGGATCTCCATAACTGCATGACTCGCACGTTGTGATTTCTTCGTAACTGCCCAAATCACTCCTTTGATTGTTGGGAACGATATCCGCTGCTATCCATAACCGTCCAAATTGGAGTAGGGACATTGTAACATTCAAAACATGGGGATGATGTGGCGGCGTAATTAACTTTGTGAATCGGAAGATCCCGTCGTTGAGTTGTATACAACGTAGTGGAAAACTTCGCAGTGGGACTGCATTGTGGGGGTCGGGGCCTCTGGCTCTCAGAATGCCTTCACCCAAGTTCATTGTCTGGGTGAATGACTCGGGTTGAAATGGTCACCGGAAAGATGCTCGGACTAATGTGCTCGGACTTCTTCCTGAGCCTAGCTGAAGTGGTATGCTGGTATGTCTTATTGTCTGGTTGGGACGATCCTGTGAAGTGGGACACGTGTCGCGATCCTTATGAAGATTAAAATCCGATCAATACAATTTAATTTTTTATTTTACTGTATAAAGGTTCCCTAAATCACAGGAGATTCCACGTATATAATCCAAGACTTGCATATCAACAGATACTATACCTTTGTTTTCTTTTGGGGTACCACATTTATGTTTACTGGCATGTAGTCTGCATTGTATATATCTATAGATCCAAATTGTTAATGCAATCAAGCAGATGAGCACAAGTTGCTGAGTCACATTTAAAAAATAATAATAATCATGTATTGAATTTTTATCATGCAATATTTGCTATCACAATCAATATACTAGCAAATGCAAAATTGAGATTTCATTGTTTCAAGTCAACTGTATTTTTACATTCAATATATGCACATTGGACGTTCACATAATCAAAATTGAGAGAACATCAGAGTTGGGACAGATTTTTTTTCACTTATGTTACAGATAATCAATGTTTGTATTTCTGAGATAATTCAATATTTTTTTAAAAATTTTTACCATAACAATTTTTATTTCGAAACTGGTCTCAAGATTAATCGTAATAATTAAAGCCGAACGGAACGAGATTTTCTCTCGTGACTTCTTCACAAAAACTGTTGGTCTCCGTCTCAAGAAAGAGAGAGAGAGAGAGAGCAGCAGGGGCAACTCCTCTCTCCCTAGCCTCCTCCTCCTCTTCTCTCTCTCTAGCCGCTTCACTCCCTCCGGCTGCCTCCTCTTCTTCCTCTCTCATCGCAGTCATCGTCTCTCTCACCTCTGTGGCTTGGTTTCTAATCGTCAAAGCAATTTGCTAGTTTTAATTTTTTTTTTTTGCTTTCTTTCTTTAAGAGAATGCTAGTTTTAATCTTTCTGTTTTTCCCCTTTAAGGACTTTATAAGACTGGTGTAATAAAAGTAGTTAATTCTCCCTGCGGTGAACACACCGCCAATCTTCCAAGGGTCAGTTGTGCTGAGTCCCGCTCCGCACCGGCGTCGGGCGTCTTCTCTCTTATCTCACTCTCTTTCCCTCTTTCCCCCCTTAAAAAAATTTCCCAAATCTCCAAATCAAAAACCTTAATTAGGGTGTCTCCCCCAATTTCTAGGTTTCCCCAATGTCGAAGCGCAAGTTCGGGTTCGAAGGTTTCAGCATCAACCGCCAGCCCACCTACAACTTCGAGCGCTCCCAGGCCCCCCAGCGCCTCTACGCCCCTGCCCACGACAACCACGAGGACCACGACCTCGACAACATCGACTACGCCGGCGACCATTCCGATGCCGCTGCGGACGCGGCCGCAAACCCTAGCACCAACGATGACGAGATCGACCCCTTGGACGCGTTCATGGAGGGGATTCAGGAAGAGATCCGAGCTCCTCCGCCTTCGAACTCCGCAAGGAAGCAGATGGACAACAAGTATGATGACGAGGAGGACGATGACCCGATGGAGAGCTTCCTGAAGGCGAAGAAGGATTTAGGGCTGACGCTGGCGTCGGATGCGCTGAGGGCGGGGTACAATTCCGATGAGGAGGTGTATGCGGCGGCCAAGGCGGTGGACGCGGGGATGGTGGAGTACGATTCCGATGATAATCCTATTGTTGTGGACAAGAGGAAGATAGAGCCAATTCCGCCGTTGGATCACAGTACGATCGAGTATGATGCGTTCTGTAAGGATTTTTACGAGGAGAATCCGTCCATTTCAGGTAATTTTGAGGGTTTTTTTGGCCCTTGTCATTTAATTTTTTCCAGAATGACACATGCTTCTACTTTTGGTTTGAAATTCAGTTATCTAAGCTGTGGATTAGATATGAAAATGGCGGGTATTTTTTCTAGTGTAATCCTCATTTTATGAGCTTAGAGTAGACAATGATTGTTGTTTTTTCAATTTTTTCTGATCATGATGACATACCAAAGTGTTAAGCCACATTGTTGTTGGCATGAACTGTGGTCAACTGATCATGAGGAGAAGTTGGTGAATTGCTTATAGACTGTTGGACTTGATGATGATTCTTAAAGTTCACAGATTTGTAGTTTTGGGATTGTTTTTTTGGTTAAGGTAATGATTAAGTTTAGTCATTTGTGAGTGACGTGTACTTCCTCAATGGAACCTTCAAAAAATAGAGTTGCAAATGATGATTTTTGAAAACTGAACAAAGTTATATTGCACCGGGAAGGCTACCTAGGATTTTCTGTGTTGTGATAAATAAATTAAAAAAAATTCTATCAGGTCATCTCCTTCCTAATAATCTTATTGCAAATACAGTTTAGCGCCACAACCTGTTTATAGATAACAAATGGATTTAATTCATAAGAAACTAATCCCCAAGATTTTACCTTCCTTCAACAAATAAATAATAAAATTTAACAATAAACCTAATAAAAATAGTGTTCTTCTTCATTGTACCTAAAAATATTTGTTTTCTTTATTTTTAATGAAAGGGTAGGATAGTAATTTTACATTTGGACCTTGTTGCCCCCCACTCTTAACTTGTTCCTATGTCTTGCTACCAAAATTACTTCAACAATGTGAAATCTCGAGGGAGAAGGCTGTAGTGGAGAGACATAGAATAATATGTTAATTACCTTTTTTCCCCTCATTTGAAGTCATTTAATTAAGCCAGTGATAACTATCAGCAAAAATTTGTTAATTAGCACCAATCTCAAATTTGATGTCCAAATCTTCAAAAACCATGCTCTTGACTAAGGTTTGTTTAGTTTTATTTAATTCATTGGAAGGTGATAACTGACTAAGATCATCTTTTTTTAAAACTGATGTGGGACCCCATCGATCATTAATGAGGAAAAATCAGTGACAAGGGCAATGTGGTTCAATGACAACAATGTATGGATCTCGGGAGGAGCTATAACTTTGGGAATTGCCGAAAGAGTTGGGAGAGGAACAATGAAGAAGAAAAGAAAGAGTTGAAAATTAGTAAATACGTATAAAAGTTGAACTATTTATGAAAATACCAATGGCACTGAAAAAATATTCTTTCTAAAAGGCAGAGAGATGATTTTCTAAATTATTACAATATATGCCATTAGATCTCTGATTATATTTATTGGAGCATCGAAGCTGTTCCCAGCAAAACATTACCTTTCCTTTATAAATGGGCGAAAATGAGGATCACCTGCTAATAAAATGAATCAACAGTCATTAGAACTTGAGCACTAATACCTAACATTCTAAAATTCCAAGATTGTCTTTCGCATGATGCAAGAAAAGGGTGCTTGTACTGACTCCCCAGATGCATCCTATGATGCTTGGAAGCTTTGTTCAAAGACTTTTACGTTTACTATATTTCAATATTCAACAATGTTCTTGTGGAAAGCAAAATATCCCCCGAGCTCTTATTTGCCACTGTTCTTATCCAACTATGTTTGCCTGCAGGAATGAGTGACCAAGATGTCGCTGAATATCGGAAAGGTTTAGCTATACGTGTTTCCGGCTTTGATGTACCGAAGCCAATAAAAGTTTTTGAAGATTGTGGTTTTTCTACAGTACTAATGAATGCTATCGCAAAGCAGGGGTATGAAAAGCCAACATCAATCCAGTGCCAAGCCTTACCTATTGTCCTTTCTGGAAGAGATGTTATTGGCATTGCCAAAACTGGTTCAGGAAAAACTGCTGCTTTCGTTCTCCCAATGATTGTTCATATAATGGACCAGCCTGAAATTGCTAAAGAAGAGGGCCAATAGGAGTAATATGTGCTCCAACTAGGGAATTAGCCCATCAGATATATATAGAAGCAAAGAAATTCGCAAAACCTCATGGGATTCGTGTTTCAGCTGTCTATGGTGGGATGTCCAAACTGGAACAGTTCAAGGAACTCAAGGCAGGTTGTGAAATTGTTGTTGCCACTCCTGGGAGACTGATAGACATGCTAAAGATGAAGGCGCTAACAATGTTTAGGGCAACTTACCTAGTTCTTGATGAAGCTGACCGGATGTTTGATCTTGGGTTTGAACCACAGATACGTTCTATTGTTGGTCAGATCAGGCCAGACGGGCAAACACTACTTTTCTCTGCTACTATGCCTTACAAAGTTGAACGGTTAGCCAGAGAGAGTCTCACGGATCCTGTCAGAGTTACAGTTGGTGAGGTTGGTATGGCCAACGAGGACATTACTCAAGTGGTAAATGTAATTCCTTCAGATATGGAGAAAATGCCTTGGCTCCTTGAGAAGTTACCTGGAATGATTGATGAAGGAGATGTTCTTGTGTTTGCATCTAAAAAGGCTACCGTGGATGAGATTGAGACCCAACTGATTCAGAGAAATTTCAAGGTTGCCGCCCTTCATGGTGACAAAGATCAGGCTTCTAGAATGGACACTTTACAGAAGTTCAAGTCAGGAATTTATCATGTTTTAGTTGCAACTGATGTTGCAGCTCGTGGACTTGACATCAAGTCAATTAAGTCAGTTGTTAATTTTGATATTGCCAGGGATATGGACATGCACGTCCATCGTGTTGGAAGAACAGGCCGTGCTGGAGATAAAGATGGCACTGCCTATACGCTTATAACACAGAAGGAAGCACGCTTTGCTGGTGAATTGGTCAACAGTTTGATCACTGCTGGTCAAAATGTGTCCGTTGAACTGATGGACCTTGCTATGAAGGTAAAACATTCTAATTTTGCTGCCTTGAGCAGTATCCATTTACTGTATGTTTGTTTGTGGATGCTGTTTATGTAAAGCACTTGGCGGATTGAGTATATGTTTGTTTCTTTCAGTTCTGTTCCATCTACATCTTCCTTTCATTATTATCTATCTATTCTTGTTAAGTGACAATTCATTTTTATTTTACCAGTTTAACTATTAGGTTATATTTTTGAATGAAAATATTTTTACTCTATGGAAATTTTATTTCATGTACTTGTTGTGATTATACATTATGTTTATCCGAAGATTGCTAATTGAGTTTTATATAATATTTTAGGATGGAAGGTTCAGAGCCAAACGTGATGCTAGAAAAGGTTCTGGTTAGTAAACTGTTGATGCATGCTAAATATAAATGGAGTACTTGTGTCTTGAGTGTAATTTCCGTCTTTTATTTTAGTGTGCATATATATCAGCTTTATAATTTAAGAGAACCTTGCACAGGTGGCAAGAAAGGCGGAGGCAAAGGGAAAGGTGGAGGTGGAAGTGGGCGAGGTGTGCGCGGTGTTGATTTTGGGTTGGGAATTGGTTATAAGCCCGAGTCATCAGGTGCACCATCTCAGTCCATCCCAAACCGATCTGCTGCTGTTAATTCATTGAGGACAGGGATGATGGCACAATTCAAAAGCAATTTTGTTGCTGCCACGTCTAATCCTCAGAGTGAAGGTAGAAATCAGGCAACTTCCAGGCCGGTATTGGCTGGTTTTGTATCTGGAGGTTCAATTGGTGGAGAAGCATATAAAGCACAATCAGCAACTAATGCTAAGCCTGCTGGTGGAATTGCTAATGCAAATGGAAATCAGAAGTCAGAAAGGTTAGCTTCTTAATGTTTCTTGTTTGAACACTTATTTATAATTCATATAAGGGTCTGTTTGCATGAATTGCAAAAGGTTAGCCTCTTAATGTTTCTTGTTTTAACACTCACCTATAATTCATGTAAGGGTCTGTTTGCATGGAATTGCTATGTCATATGTCATATATTTATGAAATTTGGAATCTTGGAATTGCAATTCCAGTAGTGATGGGATGTTGAAGTACTGAAATCCAATTCATGCTGATTGGCTGGATATAGTCAAAACTATTGCCTAGGAAGTTATCATCCCCTGTTCAACTTTAATAATTGAGAGTGAACTGAAATTTGTCACTTTCAAGTAGAAAGCTGGTCTCTTGGAATTCCATGTGTAAATAGAATTCGTCAATTACAAGGAATCAAATAGCCCCAGTTTTGGTGGAATCCTAGAATTGAGTCACGGCATTTCAATTCCATGCAAAAAAAAAAAAAAAAAGGGCTGCAGTGTAATTGGTAGACAATGCATCTGTGCACAACAATATTTTTATTGTTTGATTAGTTAGTATATCTAAGGGGATATATGACCATCATTTTTTTTCTATATATGTTTTCATTTGCAGTTCTAGAGATAGACCTCGAGAAAAAAAGCGGCTGTCTGGATGGGATCGCTGAACTTCTCCAATGTATGAACGCACTTTTGTTTTGATTTAGAAACTGATGTTATGAATCATCTTAATCATGCTTAATTTATTTTGTACTAGTAAAATTATATGGCCTTTTGATTGCTTGATCATAATTTCTTTTCAGCTCTACTCTACTTCTGGTTACCATGATCCGTGCATGTATATTACTTTAGATGTGCAAATCTGTAAGACATGATGAAATTTCGGTTGCTTGACATATCACTCCATGGTGACATTCCTAATGTCGGAACAGTTTTGTCCATATTTCTGGGGCTTTTCCATGTAAATATATTTATATCATGCTCGTAAAATCATTGAAAATTCACGTCAAATTTTTATGAAATTTTGTCTCAGTTGGATGTCATTTCGTCCCTACTTTTGTCATACACATGCTGGATACACTAGCTAAGTTTGGCTATGATTCCTCCATGCAATCTATCTGCATACAGTGCATAATAACCTTTTTGCAGCTCAAATTCAAAAAAAGAACTATTGATTTTAAATCATTTTAACTGCATGGAAATATCAAATAATTTGAATACTTTACTGATGCATCAATTGGCAACAATATGGAAAATTTTCAGTAGTATTTGAATTAGATTAATGGTCTAGTATATCTTTACCTGCTAGAATTTCTTGTTTGGATTCTCAGTTCATATGCTTCATGCCATTGTTCTAATCAACTTTCTTGGACTCCCCTCATCCCAAAATACATACATGTGCATGATGTCTGTGTGCTTCTTATTTGATCAGACAAACAATCCACTTTACTGTGTAAAGTTAATATAGGGTTTGTGAAATGTACATCCAATAGCCATTTCTTTATGTAAAATATCATAAATTTAGGGTAAATTGTCGGTAACACCCAATTTTTTTTTATTGTTGGTTTCAGTAAATTAATTGATTGACTTAAAGAGACGAAAAGGGGTTGACCAAATTAAATGATTGAATTAAATGAAAAATGTATGTATTAAGCATGGTAAGCTAGTCCACACAAAAAAAATGTGTAGAGAGGCTGGTCTAAATACATGAGCAATGGAGGGATGCAAATCGGTATGTGCAAGGAAAACAATACACAACTTTGACAAATTATCGATCGACCAAGCTTATAAGCTATACGCGAAAGGTTCTGAGAGAGTGAGAGTATAATTGAGCATGGTCTAGGAAAAGAAACAATTATTGCTGAAAATAAGTCTCTGTAGAGATCATTTGGTTTTGGAAAAGAAATACTGGTCTTTAGTAATCTCGACGTGATCAAATGATTTATATGGTGGAGTAATAACTAGGGTGACAATAATTAAAGGGTAAATACGTCTAATTCATATCAGCATTCGTTTACATCAAAGAGCTACATTAAGTTCTTTTATCTTTGCATTAGTTATTAGTTGGTGCTTTAATAAGCATACTTGGGATGGGACCCTTGCTGATGATATTCAGTAGATGAGGCTAAAGGGGTAATTTCTAATTTAGAAATATGAGAAGAAGCTTTATTTTCCAGATTGAAATAGATTTGAAAATGGAATGTAAGTTTAGTAGACTTATGAGATATCCATGACTAGTTCACATTGGTGGCTAAGAAAACCATGGGGGTTATAATTTACATTAGTTGATTCGCCATGATGATAAAATTGAGGGGAGGTGAAGAGCGGGAGTTTTCTTTTCCTTTTTCTTTTTTTTTTGTTGTTGTTTTTGTCGTTTGTTTTTGTGTGTGTGTGTGTGTTTTGTTTTTTGTTTTTGTTTTTTTTTTTTGTGTGTGTGTGTTGGTTTGGGGGGGGGAGGGGGGGGGGGGGGGGGTTTAAAAAAGGTCCAATGCAGGATGCTGTTGATGTCCATATAATGGATGCAGGATGTTTAGAACAGAGTAAGTGCTCCTGAAATACGAATTGACCCCATACCAATGAAATTGTAGAGAATACTCTATAAGACAGTTGTATAACAAGTTATGTTTTATGGGACAGTATTGGACAATTAAGAAGTGTCATGCTTAGAAAATGTCAAGACCATATCAGAATGTTGAGATGACGTTGGGCAACACGCTTAAAAGGCAGGATAAGGAATTGGTGCATTCACAACAACTTAGAGATTGATTCAGTCGAGGATAAGATTGGTGGAGGTTCATTCAACATGGTATTAATACCGGCAACCTAGACCAGAGTTAGAGTTAGGAAGAGTGGTTGAATTATAGTTGGCGGAGCGACAAGGACTATGACGGAAACTATACGAATATGACCAGTTAAAAGACAACTTGATAGTTGTGAATGTTAGTGATGATCCTCAATAAGCTGAATGGGGTAATGCTGATCCCTAGTTGCTGTTGTTGTCGATTTACCCTTATTACTTGATAGAAAAGTATCCCTGGTGTCATTGGTCAACGTGATTTAAATGCGCCGCATTTGAACACTGGCGCGAGTGAACTTAAAAAATATCAATCATTGCACTTAAAAATATCATTCATTGCCACTCTACCAACTGTTTTACATAAGTTGCACGCTAGTCAAATAATAGCTTAAGTTTTGTAACTAGGGGAAAGAGAGCAGTTAGTTTCTGAACTCCTCGCTCCCATATTCTTGCTCTTCCAAGAGGGAAAAACATGTTTTTGGCACTTGCTCTCAACAACTTACTTAAGCTTGCTATGATAAAGAAAAAGCGTCGATGCATACAACCATGAGAATTAACACAAAAGAAAATCTATTTCTACATGTTTTGAGGCACAGTTACCTTTTTCCAAATTGCATTTTCCTTATGTAGAGCAGGTTGGAGATTTGCTATTTTGAGGGAGCACCTTGAAGCAGAACATCTTTGGGTATAGAACAGATGGATGAAACAATAGAGTTCGAGCATATATGCCATCAGATTTGATAAGCATTATCTATTTTCATTCAAATCTGGATAATTGGTTTATAAAACACCAAGGTGAATGTGTTGGCATTTCTATTTTCCACTTTTGTTGTTCGCTGCTGTAAATTACATTTGACACTTGATTTCGGACTGCATCAAAACAATAATCTACTGCAACTAAAACTGAAGACCTAATGCTTCTGCTTGATGCTGGAATTTCTTTTTGGCTTGGGAATAAAAATATCATGGATGGCTGAAAAAGGTGCATGGCGGTTTAAGTGCTGGTTGGTTTGATTACAAGTGGCGACACTTTCGCTGCAATTATTGGGTTACTGCATGAGGATGACAATTGAGCATGATGCTAAGATCTGAACCAGGCTTCAGGAAGTCCTTTGAAGTTTGAAGGAGAGAAGTTACTGGAAATCTCTGATTCTCCAGCTACTTTGATTTTTTGAAGGGGAAACCTAGTGATCTGCACGCTCTCAGCGGAAATCTAGTTGAGATGGCCTTATCCTCGGGAATTTTGCGGAAATGCTCTAATCCTCTGCCACTCTGTGCGCTCTCTCTGTGCGGCCGCCTTTGTCTCTGTTTTTTGAGCTTGTTTCTCCCAGGTTGAAGAATTTGAGTTTTAATTTAAACATGAAATATCAGTCAAGAGCACTCGTTATTATTTTGTCTGTGTCTTGTTCAAATGACCTCTTCCAGAATGTATAGTTGTAAATTCTGTTAGTAGCCTACAGAAGATTTGTGTTGGTCTGCTCTTTTGCACCAACTTGCAGTTGTTTCTGTAAAGTACACTCTCCACATATATCCATGAGTTTGCAAGCAGGACTGGACAGGGTGATTGCCTGGAAACTGGGAAGTACCGACTGTAATGAAAATGCTTCCTCTCCCTTGTGCTGCAGTTAATAAGTTTCTGTGCTTCTGCTTCTCTGTGCTTGAATTGTTGAAACTCTTTTTGTCAAGATAGTGACAATGAAACATAGCATTGCAGATAAAATGGAGGAACGATAACTTTCGTCATGTACATGAGTATGATTTTATCCTGGGAAAGTACTTAACGATATAGGCCGTGTCTTTTCAGTTTATAAAATTGGCATCAACCAGAATAGTGACCATAGCACATTGTGTAACATTCAGAATGCTCCAAAACTCCCATTTGGGTTGGGAAAATGGTACTCGCTTTTGTACACTTTGCGCATAAAGTTCTGCAAATAATTAGTAGAGAGAAGTAACTTGTTTACAACCTTACACCTGAAGAGACGACACCAACAAAGGCTTATTCCAAATTTTGGGCCGCTGCTCGAATCCTTTCCAGTGAAGGCCTCAATATATCTCCGCAGTATTTTGTCCCCATCCAAGTTTAAGAAAATTCTCAACCATCAACATAATATTATTAAGGCTGTTTGGATTCAAGGAAGTGGGCGGAAATGAGGAAATAAGTTTCTTTTTATTTTTGAAATATGAGAATTTGCGTGTATCTTTCCTGGTATTTGGTTGGTAGTTGATAAGTATAAGTAAAAAAATATATCGTGTTTTCTGGTGTTTGGTTAGTAACGTGGAAGTAAAAGTGGAAAGATTGATTACAAAGTTGGTTGTAAAATAATATTAAAATAAAAATTAATTATAAAAAAATTCAGACTGTAATTATAATGTAAGTAAGATTTATATGACCACAAAATTAATTGTTTTGAGTTACAACTTATTACAAATGAGATTTACATGATCACAAAATTAACTGTAGCACCTCTTTGAAAGTGAAGAAATTGTTGTGTAAAAAAAGAGAAAAGGGAAAGGGTTTTTTTATTTTTCTTTTTCGGTGTTTGAATGCACAACGGAAGTGAGAAATGACACTTTCCACTTTCTCACTTCCGCCCACTTCCTTGAAACCAGACAGCCTAATTTTTATGGTATTCAGATTACTTCTAAATATATAAAGTAACCTAAAATGGAAAATATTTCTTATATTTAATACCCAAAAAATATATAATTGTAAATAATTGAATGTAATACAAATTCTATTGAATCTAACTCTTTCTACAGTACATTGTATAATCCAATACTCTTGATCGTGATAGATACAGTACATGAATTCATGTATTAAATACACTGTTCCACTGCTATATTACTGACGTAACGTGTCTCAATGTCTAATCATAAGTCCCATCCAACTTCTTCATATCAAAAAAAACTAGGGATCTGTTTGGTTTTTTTTGAAGCGACGAAGAAGGATTCAAGGAAGAGAGGGGACGAAGATGATTTGGAAAGAGGGAAATGTGTTTTTTTTTTTTTTTTTTTAAATTTAATATTTGTTTTGTCAAATTTAGAAGAAAGAAGAGACCTCTTTCAATATTTCAATGTTGTTTGGTTACACATTTAATAAAGAAGAGCTAATAGCATAAACACCCCATGGTGAGATTAACTCACGTTTGTTCTATTATTGTTGATGTTGCCGTAAGTTGCTTCTGCTGCTGACAGAGCGAACAACAATCCAACCAAACCAATCAATTCAACCAAATTAACATTAATTCAACAAGCAATTCAACCAAGCTAACCCAAATTAACATCAATCCAACAAGTAATCCAACCAAGTATACGATGAGATGTATCATTACTCCGCTGTGTAATTAGCATATAACACTAGAACATTAGCTTCTTACATCAAATAACAAACTAAATAAAGTATTACTTTTAACAATTAGCATTAGAGAGCCAAAAGTTCCTTCGATCCACCACACACACAGTGATAATAGTAATAGTAATAATAATAATAATCACAATGCTATTGTTTAGACAAAATCATCAATGGAAGTACTACTTAGTAACTAATCAAGCGTATCTTTCAAACAAGGTCAAAATGGGCCATGGCTCGGTTCAGCACGACCCGTATTTTTCTACATGAGTGATGGGGAAGTCAGGAAGTAGGCCGAGGAAAATGATTGTGGCATAACTGCCAAGATTGAGATATCTCAATTTTCCTTCTTTCTTCCCTTTTTCTTCAAAATTTTTTTTTTTTGTAGCATCTTCCCTTCTCTCTACTTGTTTTTGTATTTTTAGCCATTCAGAGCTACACTTGTTTTCTACGGCTTGCAATTCAATGAGTAGTAATCTATGAAAATTTTCATGATAACACGCCAATATATGGTGTACAAAGATGTAACCAGTCTCAGAGACTAAACTGGCGCTCTAAGAAATGATACAGTGATGTATCTCCTCGAGAGAAACATTTATCCTAGAGATTCCACTAAAAACTTGATACATCGGATGTCAGTGCTTCTAAATTTCCAATTCAATTATCAATAAGAGAAGTCTCAATAATAGATCCAATAATAGAGACAGTTAATTGAAGCTATCAAACATTAGCATCATCCATTTCTTCTGTTTCTTGATCTTATTTCTCCTTCTCCCTTGGTCTTTTCTAATTAGAATCTGAGCATAGAACACACAGCAAGAGAGAATGATTGCAGGAAATCTATGCACAGAAAGTTTCAGGCCCCTTCTATGGATTTCTTTTACTCGTAGACAATATGCAATATGTGACATTTAATTGTTATCTCATCATGGCTTCTCGAAGAGGAGAAAATTCACAGATTGAACAAGAGGAAGTACTAAAGTGTGTACATGGGATCATTTTGGTGAGGCCTTCACTATTACTGTTCCATGTGCAGTGTGAGATATTGAATATGGTGAAAGACTGAACATATTTCCTCAAGGAAACATAATAATACCTTCAACGTTTAAGTGAGAAACCAAGAAGTCTTCTCTTGTTCAGTGTAGGGATGTGAAATAATTTGGCAAGAACTCTCCCAACTCGTTTTAAGATCAAAATGTTACACGTATTCTTGCTATCATACCTCTCTGCAGATAGCTTGCACATATTTCCTACAAGGAATAAGATAAAAGTAAACTTTAATCAAATGCATCAAAATTCCCACGTACTCGTACATACTTGGGGAAGAATCATGCAATAGCTAAGCTACAATACAAAAAAGAGCAAAGATAACAACTGCAACTAAGAAGCTCATCAAAGAACTGTTAGTAAGCTCTCTTTCTCACAGCTGGCTTCCGCACTTCTTTTTTACTAGTCGCAGTAGATGAACCTAATGGAGTCATTTCGAGAGCAACCTGGTACAAATCCTTCAACCTGTAGAAAATAGTTGAAGAATGCTATGTGAAGCAGCCAAGTTTAAAGATAAACAAAAACTAAACGTGTTACAAAATGTCTCACCTTGGCATACTGATAAAGAGGACAATGACAGCTACTCCGACGACAAGAGCGAAAACTGGAGCCGCGGTCAGTTCCTGCACAAATGCATGACCAGAAATCTTCAGCATTATGCCCTTTCGGGAAAAGAGCGGGGAAAGACGTGTAGATTCATTCCATTAAGCACTCAACAAAAACTCTATTTTCCTTGCTAATTTGAACACAGGTGACAAAAGTAAAGACAGATTGATGAATTGCTTTCCTGCTATGATTCTTGCAAGAGTTGAAGAAAACATGGCTTTGGAAGGGAAAAAACACCACTAAAGAAAAGAAAGAAAGAAAGAAAGAAAGAAAGAAAGAAAAGAAAATGAAAACCAAACAATGCACAACCAAATCCGTTTGCACACTGAATCACCAAACAAATTTAAATCCAAGTTGAAAAATAGATGCAGCGTCTTCAGAGACGAAGAAACCATGGTTTTTGGTGACCCTTTATTATTTTAGACTTAAGATTGGGGGCTAATAACAAAAGAAAGCGCACTTAATTCTTTAGGTCTTTACTGGTACAGACACCCCATCATCATAACTCTAGGCAATGAACATGATAGCTAGAAAAACAATTTGAGTTATATTTTTTTTCCATGTCGTTAAAAACTTTTCCCACTCTAAGGATGAGATACACAGCCTAAAGCCTATATCTAATGCTCTAGTTGTAAAACTTTCCGAAACATGCAGTTTTTTTTACGTGAAATTGAGTGAATTTGTTTCATTTGTGAGAAGACAGTAGGGCCTATCTCACATCTGCGTTCGATGACTACATAATTATCTATTGTGGATAATGTTAACTAGAAAAGAAAACTTATCTCAATATAAAGGGGAGTAATATAAACCAAGTTGGACTTGCCTGTTTGTGATGGTGTTCCTCAATGCTATAACTGATAGGACCGACATAAATGTGAGGGTGCTTTTCCAAGTCAACCTCAATTATCTCAGATTCAAATCTGTGAGTATTTGATGGAAGGCCTGACCTGAGCTGCACAAGGTGCTTGCCTTTGGGCAAATCACAGATTTGGAAGTAGTACGAGAGAGGCAGAGGAAGAACTGACTCAACTTTTGATTCATCATTAGCTGATCTTACTTCCACTGAGGGATGTCATTGCAGAACTTCAAGGCCAGTTCCTTCTACATGACCACTTAATATGGTTACCTCCGGCTGTTCAAATACAGTGAAATCCACAACTCTGATATCCTCTGATCCAACCTGAAGAGTGAGATAAGTAGCATAAGTGTAATAACTCTAACCAATAATACATGACTTAATACGTATAGTAGTATTTTAATATGTAGATATGATTTGTATTAAGAGTTATTATTATTTTATGTGAGTTTCAAAACTAATAGTTATAAATTTCTATTATTATTACTATTATTATTATTGGTGATTATTAGTAGTAGATGTTATTGCTATTATTTTTGTTATGATTATTATTATTTATTATTATTTTTTTATTACTAATATTCTTGTTGTTGTTAATAATAATATTAATATTATTTACTAGTGTCATTATTGTTTATTTTAATTATTATTCACATGTAATCTTAATGGACTATTATTATTAGTATTTCTATTATTATTATTTTGTTGTTATTCTTCTAACTAATATTTCATGTTCTTTCTTCTAGCACATAAATCTTAGACCTAAACTGTAACGGTCCCAGTTTATCATTTCCATTCAGATTACAATCATCACAGATTATCCTTAAACCAAGTGTGGGACCCATCAAGATACAATACTTCAATTCGGCTAACATCAGCTTGCTCTATACTTTACAACATTTTTCACTTCATATGCATATATGATCTCAACAGGATTTAGCATATTTCCAAAGCATTAATCCGACAACTCATTAGAAAACATAGTCTAATGCTTTGCTATTCCATAAAATACCACAATATTATACAGGATTTGAGTCTAGCACCAAGTACTTCAATATTTACAGTGCATGGAAAACATCCAAATAGAAGTTTTGCATAGTTTTCTACAACAATATACATATCACAAGAACATGCAAAAAGGGTGAAAATGTCTCCGTTGACACCTATCCTGCATATGTTGCCATTAAGCGGGTCCTTTACCTTTCTCCAAACCTAAAAGTGATAATGAGAATAGAGTGAGCCCGACAGCTCAGTGAATAAAACAGTATTATATGCATGTCCATTACGTAGGTTTATTTGAAATTTTATCATCAAGTTAACAATTATAATTAATACTATTTTTACACATTATTAGGTATAGAAATCCTGACCAAAGCACAGTAACAGGTCCTGATAGTTGACTTACTCATACATATAGTCGACTAACTCTACCTTAAGTCGACTTGTATAGAAGCTATAGTCGACTAGGGTCACTTCAAAAAGGTGAACTCTCTGTTGGTTGTCTATAACTTATCTAGTCGACTAATCTATCTGGTATAGTCGACTAGATAGATTAGTCGACTACACTAGATACTAGTCGACTTACAGGTCAACTATAGTCGACTAATTCTAGATCAAAAAGATAGGTGCTCTCTGTTTGTTACTTATAATCAATTCTAGTCGACTACCCTTTCTGGTGTAGTCGACTACTCTATACACTAGTCGACTTACAAGTCAACTATGGTCGACTAATCATGATTAAAAGAAGATGTTCACTCTCTATTTATTTCCTGTAACTGAGGCTAGTCGACTTACAATTATATATAGTCGACTAATAGTGTTTTCTTGAGACTTGTATACCCGTTTTCCCCCTCTACAGTCGACTTAGCCCAAGGGATAATCGACAAGCCCTGTTAAAATTGCCTGAATAAGTCGAATATACAGAGTCTAGTTTTAAGATTTATATATAAATTTCTGTTGGAGGAGAGAGTACAGTAGAGGAGGTGCATTCATGCCAGGTGCTGTTGAAGATTGCTAAGGAATCTACGACGAAAGGCAAAGGAACAGCGGGCAGGAAAAAGCAGCAGCAGCAGAAAAAGACAGAAGTCGGTCGACCGGTCCGGTCGACCGACGTGCACAACATGCACAGGAGTTGGAGCGGTCGACCGGCCCGGTCGACCGAAGGGCTCTGACTGACAAACCCCAACTCTCGGGTTTGTTCGGTCGATCGGCCCGGTCGACCGGAAGCCCTTGACTGACAAACCCCAACTCTCGGGTTTGTACGATCGACCGGCCCGGTCGACCGGTATTGGAGAATTGGGAGGTCGGTCGACCGTCCCGGTCGACCGACACGCGGGTTCTGGGTTTTTTCTGCTGATCTGTTGTATGAGGTATTTAAGCCTAAAGAATTTCTAGGGTTTCTATCTCTGCGAAAATTGTATTTGCTTGAGTTCTCTTGCATTCAAAGAGACTTAGAGCAACTTGTATTCATCTTCCTAATAGTAAAACCTCTCCATTGATTGCCCCGAGGACGTAGGCACGTTGGCCGAACCTCGTTAAACTGTGTGTTTGTGATTTGTGAGTTTTTTCTCTTGTGATTGCATTGTGCTGGAGATCTAGGGATTCTCTATTGGTTCGTTGTTGTGATTGTCTGCGCGTGCACAACAAGTGGTATCAGAGCATCAGGCTACGCTTGGGATTCTGAGGATTCGAAGGGCTCCAGATCTGATCAGGTGGAGATCGTGTGTCGATCTCAGGTCAGAGGTATTGGTGTTCGAGGAGATCGTGTGTCGATCTCAGGAGGACGCAAGGAGGGCTTGTTGAATCAGTGTTTGGAGTAGATCCGGTGAGAAACTCGATCTAGGGTTTCAAGAGGCAGGTAAAAATCTCATTTTTTATCTGAGTAGAGATCTATTTTCAATTGGATTATTCTTCTGCATAAATAGAGAATCAAAAGAAGACCTCAATGGCAGAAGAAACTACTTCCGTTAAAACAATGAATCACTCAAGAATTGAAGTTGTTAAGTTCAATGGAACTAATAATTTCGGGATGTGGAGGTGTGAGGTTATGGATGCACTGAATGCACAGAACCTCGAGGACACGCTCCTACTGGAGAGAAAGAAGATCACTACCACTGAGGAAGAGTGGGCGAAGATGAACAGGTCGGCATGTGGCTTGATACGTTCATGCTTGTCACAAGACATCAAATATCTTGTACAACATGAGACGTCAGCGAAGAAACTGTGGAATACTCTTGAGAAGAAGTACCTGACAAAGAGTGTGGAGTCTAGGTTGCAACTTAAGAGTAAGCTGTATCAGTTCAGGATGCAGAGGGGAAGCACAGTAAACGAGCACATCAACCGATATACGAAGCTTCTTACAGACTTGCTAAATGTGGATGTCACTGTAAGTGAGGAAGACAAGTCAGTCATTCTCCTGAACTCACTCCCACCGGAGGAGTATGAGACATTCACTATGACATTCATTAATGGAAGGCAAACCTTAGTTTATGATGAAGTGTCATCAGCACTGATGAGTTATGAGACAAGGAAGAATGAGAGACATTCTGGTCGGTCTAGTTCATCAGCGGAGGCTTTGGAAGTAAGAGGCAGGAATTCATCGAGGAAAGGCAAGGAGGTGAGAGGAAGATCGAAGTCTAGGTCGGGCTTCAGGGATCTTAAGAAAAATCAGTGCATGTTCTGCAAAGAGATTGGGCACTGGAAGGTTGACTGTCCAAAGTACAAGGGGAAGAAGAAGGAATCAAAGTCTGAGGCAAATCTGGCAAGAGTGACAAAGGCTGCAAGTGGTAAATCACAGGCAGATGGTTCAGATTCAGATTCTTCGGTGTTCTCCTTTTCAGTGACCGCTCCCGTCGTAGGCTACTCGGGGGATAACGAGTGGATCCTGGACACAGGTGCTACATATCATGTATGCCCTAATCGAGATTGGTTTACCAGTCTTGAGAAGTTGGAGGGATGTTCGGTCGTCATGGGTGATGATCATCCGTGCATCATGGAGGGTGTAGGCACTATTCCGATCAGGATGTTTGATGGGATGGTGAGGGAGCTGAAAGAAGTGAGATATGTACCTCAGCTGAAGAGGAACTTAATCTCTGTGGGTGCTTTGGAATCATTGGGGCTCAGTGTGTCTATTAAAGAAGGTGTTCTTAAAATGACAAAGGGCTCAATGGTGGTGTTGAAGGCCGACCGCCGGAACAATTTGTATTACTTGAAGGGTAGTACAGTGACAGGGCAGGTGGCAGCTTCTACCAGTCAGAAGGAAGATCTAACCCGGCTATGGCACATGAGGCTGGGACATGCAGGGGAGAAATCGATGCAATCTCTTGTGAGGAAAGGGCTGCTGAAGGGTGCAGAGACCTGCAAACTGGATCTGTGTGAACATTGCATCATCGGCAAGAAGACGAAGGTGAAGTTTGGTACAGCTTCACACTGCACCGAAGGCATTCTTGATTATGTTCACACGGATGTATGGGGACCTTCCAAGACTGCATCAATTGGAGGTAACCACTATTTTGTGTCGTTCATTGATGACTATTCTAGGCGATGTTGGGTGTACACTATGCGACACAAAAGTGAAGTCCTAGAATTGTTTGTGAAGTGGAAGGCTAATCAGGAGAGAAGCACGGGAAGGAAAGTCAAGGTCCTCCGTTCTGACAACGGAGGAGAATATAAATCAGATCCGTTCCTACAGCTATGTCTAGATGAGGGCATAGAGAGACACTTCACAGTAAGGGAAACTCCGCAACAGAATGGGGTGGCTGAAAGAATGAACCGGACTTTGCTAGAGAAGGTTCGGTGCATGTTGTCAAATGCAGGACTGCCAAAGAAGTTTTGGGCTGAAGCTTTGGGGCATGCATGCCATCTTGTGAACAGGTTGCCGTCATCTGCAATAGGGGGAAGACTCCTCTGGAAGCTTGGTCAGGAAAAGATGCTGTGGACTATGATTTGCTACGGGTCTTCGGATGTCCAGCCTACTACCATGTCAAAGAAGACAAGTTGGATCCGAGAGCAAAGAAAGGGGTGTTCATTGGCTTCAAGCGAGGAACCAAGGGGTTCAAGATTTGGGACCAACAGGACAACAAGTTCATAATCAGCAGGGGTGTCACATTTGATGAGGCTTCGTTGATGAAGCCTACGGTCTCTCAGCAGGTGGAGACCAGCAAGACCAAGGAGCTATTGCAGCAGGTGGAGAGTGATGCAGATCCACCATCTCTAGAGGATTCAGTGTCTGTGAAGATCATTCCTGAAGTGACACAGGGAGGGGATCAAGTTGCAGAAGAAGATACTGAAGTTGTTGAAGAGGATCAGGAGCAAGTCATGGATATTGTTCCAGATCTCACTGCAGTTGGAAGACTAAAGAGGAATACTAGGAAACCTGGTTGGCTCACCACCGATATGGTTGTTGCATATGCACTTCCAGTTGTTGAAGAGGCTATTCCATCTACTTTCAGGGAAGCTGAAATCAGTTCAGAAGCTGAGTTATGGAAAGGGGCCATGGATGAAGAGATGAAATCTCTTTACAAGAACAACACATGGGAACTTACCAAGTTGCCAAAGGGGAAGAAGGCCATAGGGTGCAAGTGGGTATTTGCTAAGAAGCAGGGATCTCTTCAGGAAGATACAGTGCGTTACAAGGCAAGGCTGGTGGCTAAAGGCTACGCACAGAGAGAAGGAATCGACTACAACGAGGTGTTCTCTCCGGTAGTGAAACACTCGTCTATTCGATTCTATTGGCTTTGGTGGCGCAGAATGAGTTGGACCTTGACCAACTTGATGTCAAGACCGCCTTTCTCCACGGCGATCTTGAGGAGGAGATTTACATGACTCAGCCCACAGGTTACAAAGCTGCAGGGAAAGAAGAGTTGGTATGTAAGCTGAAGAAATCGCTGTACGGTTTGAAGCAGTCTCCTAGACAGTGGTACAAGCGATTTGACAGCTTCATCAGAAAGAAGAAGTACACACGAAGCCACTTCGATCCATGTGTGTACTACAACAAGTTACCATCAGGGGAGTATATCTATCTACTTCTCTATGTAGATGATATGCTGATTGCTTCTAGGTCAAGATCTGCTATTGATTCTCTGAAGAAGACGTTATCGTCCGAGTTCGAGATGAAGGACCTGGGGAAGCAAGAAAAGTATTGGGCATGGAGATCACAAGGAACAGGGATGCTGGCAGGATAAGCTTGACTCAGAAGGGCTATCTGGAGAAGGTACTGCAGAGGTTTAATATCGGGAAAGATACTAAGACTGTTAGTACACCAATGGCGCCGCACTTCAAGTTGTCAGCGAAGATGTCTCCAAGGAGTGTTCAAGAGCGTGAGCATATGTCTCATGTTCCATATGCCAATGCTGTGGGTAGCTTGATGTATGCGATGGTATGTACGAGGCCAGATATTTCACAGGCAGTCTCCATGGTGAGTCGATACATGCATGATCCTGGACAAGGTCATTGGGAAGCTGTGAAATGGATTCTGAGGTACATCAAGGGAACTGTTGATGTAGGCCTGGTATTTGAGAAGGACAACACCGGAAAGCAGGAATGCATAGGTTATGTGGATTCAGACTATGCAGGTGATCTTGACAAACGCCGGTCGACGACGGGATATGTCTTCACATTCTCACAGGCACCGGTGAGTTGGCGCTCCACACTTCAGTCTACCGTCGCGTTGTCGACCACAGAGGCTGAATATATGGCTTTGACAGAGGCCATGAAGGAGGCAATATGGCTTCAGGGATTACTTGATGATCTGGGCGTGGAACAGGATATTTTGAAGATAAACTGTGACAGCATGAGTGCCATCTACTTGGCAAGGAACCAGGTCTATCATGCAAGGACGAAGCATATTGATGTCAGGTATCATTTTGTACGGGAGATTCTAGAAGAAGGTGACATTGACTTGTTGAAAGTTCACACTTCGGAGAATCCGGCCGATATGCTTACAAAGGTGGTGACGGGAGTGAAGTTTGCACACTGCAAAGACTTGCTCCATGTCCTTCAGGTGAAATGAGCTTGCTGAAGCTCATTTGGGTGAACTACGGACGGCTTGATCCCTTGGGCAAGGGGTACGTAGGCAACCGGGTTGGTGCAGCCGCTATCGAGTCGGAATTCGGCTCAGATTTGGAAATCTTCACCGAGGTGGAGAATTGTTGGAGGAGAGAGTACAGTAGAGGAGGTGCATTCATGCCAGGTGCTGTTGAAAATTGCTAAGGAATCTACGACGAAAGGCAAAGGAACAGCGGGCAGGAAAAAGCAGCAGCAGCAGAAAAAGACAGAAGTCGGTCGACCGGTCCGGTCGACCGACGTGCACAACATGCACAGGAGTTGGAGCGGTCGACCGGCCCGGTCGACCGAAGGGCTCTGACTGACAAACCCCAACTCTCGGGTTTGTTCGGTCGACCGGCCCGGTCGACCGGAAGCCCTTGACTGACAAACCCCAACTCTCGGGTTTGTACGGTCGACCGGCCCGGTCGACCGGTATTGGAGAATTGGGAGGTCGGTCGACCGTCCCGGTCGACCGACACGCGGGTTCTGGATTTTTTCTGCTGATCCGTTGTATGAGGTATTTAAGCCTAAAGAATTTCTAGGGTTTCTATCTCTGCGAAAATTGTATTTGCTTGAGTTCTCTTGCATTCAAAGAGACTTAGAGCAACTTGTATTCATCTTCCTAATAGTAAAACCTCTCCATTGATTGCCCCGAGGACGTAGGCACGTTGGCCGAACCTCGTTAAACTGTGTGTTTGTGATTTGTGAGTTTTTTCTCTTGTGATTGCATTGTGCTGGAGATCTAGGGATTCTCTATTGGTTCGTTGTTGTGATTGTCTGCGCGTGCACAACAATTTCAACATGAAATTTCTATCTTAGCCACATTAACATACTTGTTAAACATCACCTTCTTAAAGTATTTAAATGTTAGGAAAAAGGTGATTAGTTAAGAGAAGTAAGCATTTAAATGTTAGGAAAAAGGTGATTAGTTAAGAGAAGTGTTACATTCCACCCTCCTTATAGAAGTTTCGTCCTTGAAACTTAACGTACCTTGGAACAAATGTGGATAGTCCTTCTGTATCTCTTCTTCCAGGTCCCAAGTTGCTTCTTCTATATGTTGATTCCTTTATAAATCTTGACCAGAGAAATATTTTTGCTTCTTAACTGTTTCTCCTTGCGATCTAAAATTTGCACTGGCTCTTCCGTATATAACATATCTTCTTGTATTTGCAGAGGTCCATAAGAGATTATGTGATCAGGATCAGGTACATACTTACTCAGCTGAGAGACATGAAATACATTATGCATCCTCTCCAAAGCAGGACGTAAGGCTAAACGATAAGCAATCGGTCCAATTCTATCCAATATTTCAAATGGTTCCACATATTTAGGAGCTAATTTGTTCTTACTGCCGGTGCGTCTTACTCCCTTCATTGGAGATACCTTCAAGAAAACTTTATCCCCCACCTCAAATTCCAGTGGTCTGCGACAGTTGTCTGCATAAGCTTTCTGCCTGCTTTGGGCTGCTTTCATTCTTTCTTTAATCAACTCGATCTTCTCAGTAGCTTCTTGAATCACATCAAGGCCGAATATCCTTCTATCCCCAACTTCCTCCCAACAGATCGGTAATCTACATTTTCTACCATACAATACTTCAAATGGAAGCATACCAATAGTGGACTGATAACTATTATTATAAGCAAACTCCACTAAAGATAAATAGTTGTCCCAACTTCTCCAAAATCTAATACACAAGTTCTCAACATATCTTCCAATATTTGAATGGTCCTCTCTGACTGTCCATCTGTTTGGGGGTGTGCTGCTGTACTGAGTTACAATTTAGTGCTCATAGCTTTGGACAGGCTCCTCCAAAATCTAGATTGAAATCTAGGATCCGATCTGATACAATGGACTCAGATACTCCATGCAGTTTAACTATTTCTCAGATATATACTTGAGCCAATCTTTCTATTGAATAATTGATCCGGATAGGCAGAAAGTGGGCAGATTTAGTAAGTCTGTCTACCACTACCCAGACTGTATCTAATCCTTGAGATGTCCGAGGAAGTCTAGTAACAAAGTCCATAGCAATGTGACACTATTTCCATTCAGGAATTGGTAATGGTACTAACAATCCTGAGGGCTTCTTATGTTCTGTTTTTACTTGCTGACAGACTAAAAATTGAAAATATCCATTTTCATTCCATCCCACCAGAAGTTATGATGCAGATCCTGATACATTTTTGTGCTCCTCGGATGAGCTGTATACGAGGTACAATGAGCCTCTTGCATTATTTCTTTTTGATCTCTGCTACATCCAGCACACATAATCTGCGTCTAAATCTCAGTACATTATCTTCTATTGAAATTTCTTGAGTTCTCCTTCTTGTACTTTTTTCATAACTTTCCTTATTTGAGTCTCTTTGTTGGGCCTCTTTGATTTTGTTATATAGATCAAATTGAATACTTACTTGATTCAGTTGATACTTAGTATTGGAAAAATCAATGACTCGCACCTCTATTTACATTTCCTCTAGATCTCTTAATTTTCTTATTTGGCGAGTTATAAGAGTGGCCACTGTTCCTCCTAATTTCCGACTTAAGGCGTCAGCCACTATATTGGCCTTTCCAGGGTGGTATTGGATAGTAATATCATAATCATTCATTAGTTCTAGCCATCTCCTCTGCCTCATATTCAGTTCTTTTTGTGTGAAAATGTACTTCAAACTTTTATGATCAGTAAAAATTTCACAAGACACTCCATACAAGTAATGTCGCTAGATCTTTAAAGCAAAAATCACAGCGGCTAATTCTAAATCATGAGTGGGGTAATTTCTTTCATGAATTCTCAATTGTCGGGATGCATAGGCAATAACTCTCCCATGTTGCATTAACACACATTCTAGTCCCAATTTGACCCATCACTATAGATGGAAAATCCTTCAGTCCCTGAAGGTACAATTAGGACAAGAGCAGATGTTAGCTTCATCTTAACTTGAAGAAATCTCTTATCTTGTTCTTCTCCCCATACAAACTTCTTATTCTTTCTAGTTAATTGTGTTAGTGGTGCCACAATTAGAGAGAATCCTTCTACAAATCTTCTGTAGTATCCAACTAATCCCAAGAAACTTCGAATTTCAGTGACATTTGTGGGTCTAGGCCAGTCTTTGATTGCTTCAATTTTCATTGGATCTACTGATATTCCCTCCTTGGATATAATATGGCCAAGAAACTCTAGTTGTTCTAACCAAAATTCGCATTTCTTCAATTTAGCATAAAGTTTCTTCTCCCTCAAGATTTGGAGGACAATTTTAAGATGATTCTCATGATCTTCCCTATTCTTTGAATAGATCAAAATATCATCGATAAAGACCACCACAAACTGATCAAGATATGGTTGGAACACTCGATTCATTAGGTCCATAAATGCTGCTGGGGCATTAGTGAGTCTAAAAGGCATGACTAGGAATTCAAAATGTCCATATCTTACCCTAAAAGTCGATTTAGACACATCTTCTGGTTTGACCTTTAACTGATGATACCCCAATCTCAGGTCTATCTTAGAAAATACACAAGACCCTTGTAATTGATCAAATAAGTCATCAATCCGAGAAAGAGAGTACCTATTTTTGATAGTGGCCTTATTCAATTCCCGATAGTCAACACATAATCTCATACTCCCATCCTTCTTAACAAACAGTACTGGTGCTCCCCAGGGAGATACACTTGGTCGGATGAAACCTTTATCTAATAATTCCTGTAGTTGAGTTTTAAGTTCCTTCATTTCTGCAGGGGCCATACGATATGGTGCCTTTGAAATTGGGGCAATACCGGGCATCACATCTATTGCAAATTCTACATCCTGATCTGGGGGCAAGCCGGTTAAATCTTCCGGGAATACATCAGGAAACTCATTCACAACCGGAATAGTCTCAATTTTAATATCAGTTCTAGTGGTATCCAAGACTGAAGCCAGAAATCCTCGACATCCCTGCCTCATTAACTTGGTGGCTTTAATGGCTGATATGTAGGGTATATCATGACTTTTACCTTTTCAAAAATAAACTCTGGAGCTCCTTTCATTCTAAAGATGATCCTCTTCCTATTACAATCCACACGAGCACTACAAGCGGATAACCAGTCCATTCCTGGTATTGCATTAAACTCCATCTCGCCCAACTTAATCAAATCAATAGATGTTTTCATCACCCCAATCATCACTTCACAATTCACATATTTAGTACTAGCTATTATCTTTACCCCTATGGGTGTGGATACAACCAACTGAAATCCTAGGGGTTCCGATACTTGATTTAATTTATAAGCAAAAGCACTAGATATGAATGAATGAGTAGCTCCAGGATCAAACAATGCATGGGCAATGTGTCCTGATATGGAGATCATACCTTCCACTACTGCATTTGAGGCTATTTCTTCTCGATGGGTTAATGCAAAAGTTGTTCCTTGCACCCGTGGCTGTTTGACGGATGACTGAGTTGCAGCAGGTCGTGGAGCATTACTGGGCAACATAAAATTACTAGTTGGTCCCCTGGGAGGGTTCATTCTCGTGGCTGGCCTCCCATTTCCCCTACTCTACCCTTGGCTTCCGCGCCTTGTCGAGTAATTTTTCTTTAAATGCCCCACTCCTTCACAATTATAGCAAGCCCTATCTTGGAGGCAATTTTCAAAATGGTTTGTTCTACACTTCTGGCACCAAGGGGCCTCCGAGATTTTTGGGTGGGACATAGAGGTAGCATGTGCTTTCGAGAAAGTGTCTATTTCTTAACCATGTTCCTCTGCCTCTGGCCCATCCTCCTCTTTGAAGAGTGGCATTAAATCCAAATCCCTTAATATTGGTGGATCCTGATGCCACCATCATTGATGGTCCTTGATATCGAGGGCGCTTTGAGTTGGGAATTTCCTTCACCCAGTCTTCATGACCCTCTTGCATATCCATTTCTACCTCCAATGCTCTTTCCACAGCTTGGAGATAATTCTTCAGTTGTAGAGGAATCAATCTGCCTCGAATTTCTGATCTCAGGCCCTTCACGAACCTCTTTGTCCTTTCTGCTTCACTCTTCACCAAGGCATAAGCATATCTGGATAATTGGGTGAACCTCTGGTCATATTGAGACACATTCATCAGGCCTTGTCGTAATTCTAAGAATTCTGACGCCATCTTGTCTCTGGCTGTCTCTGGGATATATTTTTCAGTGAGTTTATTCACTAAAAATTCTCAGGTGATTGATTCTCTTGTACTCTTCACCGCCCTCCACCAATGTTCTGCTTCCTTTTGAAACATAAAGGAAGAGAAAGATACTCTTTGCTCATCGGTGCAGTTCATTACATCTAGGATCTTCTCTATCTGGAGAAGCCATGTTTCAGCTTGTAAGGGATCCACCTCCCCTTCAAATACAGGCGGTTTCATTTTCTGAAACTGTTCCAATGCTCGGTGGGAGTTATTATTTGCTATTGTCATTAACTGAGTGAGTCATTCCGACATCACTGATCAGCACGATTTTGTCACATTTTCATGCCCTTATTTATCTATCATTTGTCTATAAATAATGCTGCTCGGGTATTTTTAGTGGTGCTTTGCAGAGTGAGCTATCAAAAGAAAACTGGAACACAAGCGTGCTCTGAAGACTGTAAGATGTGCAACAGGAGACTAAAGGCGAGATGGGATGCTTGGCACTAGTGCTGCTCTACCATGCTCAAAACAAACACCAGATAAATGTACAGTCAATTCGGAGAAGTTGGAAGTCACCTGGAACAAAAACGCAATTTTGCAAAGTTCAGGGTTTTAGTGCAATTTGACTTGATAGCTATTCTGTATAATTAAATAAATGTTTTGGACGTTTATGTAAAATAATCAAAATCCTAAGCCTATAAATAGCCAAGGCTAGGGTTTTGAGAGGGGAGTTCTTCTTTTCACTTGTACGTACATTTTTTATTTTAGATCTGAGAATTTGAGGCTTTCATTTTTTTCTCTCAACATTGTTATTTTTCTTCTTGTTTGATTTTGATTGATTCATCTCCTACATCATCAAAAAGAAAAAAAAAAAAGAAAGAAGACAGCCGCCCAAGCCCCAGATCAAAAAAAAAAGAAAAAAAAAAGGAAAAGGCAAAAGAGAGAGAGGCTGCCCCTCTCTTTGCCACAGGACAAACAAGGCCCGCGGCAAGGCCCTTGGTGCCTTGTTTTTGAAGACCAGCGCCACTTGGCGCCTTTTCACTGGAACAGGGTCCCTTCAGCGCCCAATCTGAAGAGGAAGGCGCACCTCCCCCGGCCAGTTGCAAAGAAGGCCGGCTACTGCAAGGTAAAGGTTTTATTTTTTTTATTTATTTATTTTTAGTTAGTTTCATTAATTTAATTAATTAGAGTTTCAGTTAATTATTTAATTAAATTTAGATAATTTTAAACTGGTTTAATTAGTTGAGTTTATTGTTAATTTTATCATGAGTAGCTAATTTGTTGCAAGCACTTAGGGGAGATGAACCTATACTTAATTCTTGTAGACCGAGTCATTCTCCTATTTATGACTGTATGCACACCAATTGACCTATAACTGTTAGGAAATTATTTTTAGAATCACTACTTATTTGACAGGCTATGTACCGGGGGTTAATGGTCCATGTTTAGGGTCTGTTGCATTTATGCTATTTATTCAATTTAGTTAATTTACCTTTGATGGACCATGTAACTGGATAATAGCTTGTGCTTAAATCTAGTGTTCAGAATTAATGTGCCTCTTAGACATAGAGATTTGGTGTGTAATACAAAGTGATATGGAGATCAAATTGACCGCTTGATGCTAGTTTAAGGGATTCGACCCTAGGTGCTTGACTTTTCTTTTATTTTAATTAGTTCACATAATTCACAAACCATAAAATTTTTGATCAATTCGTTAGAAGTGCTGAAACCAAAAGAACCACCTGTCTCTGTGGACCGACCCTCAAGTGCTACATCGAACGACCGTGCACTTGCGGTTATTTAAACGAGGAGACAGCATCTCCCCATCAAGTTTTTGGCGCCGTTGTCGAGGACCGGTGTCCTCTTTAGTCTTAGCACGTCTACCGAAAAAAATTTAAAAAAAATAAAAAAAATAAAAAATAATCATGTAACACCCCATCCTCAGTATACGTGCACAGTTACGTATCCTGATTTTTGGTGCATTTTATTATTATTATTTTATTTTATTTTCTGCTATTTAAATACTTACTCATATAGCAGTATTGCATGATTTGATCTGTTTGGTATTCAGATTTGACTAATTTTAGTTTCAAATATTATTTTTTAATATTCTAGATTTTTCATGATTTTCTGGAATTTTTCGGAATTAAATTGTAAATCTTCAAAACCGGTGTCGGCCAGTATCACTGGTTGATTCCAGGAATTTTAATTCACAATTGGAATCAAATTTTTGGATTCCGCTTTCACATTCCTTCTTAAAATTATATTTTCTTCCTTCAGGCATTTTCTGGGATTTTTCAGATTTTATCAAAAATCCAGCCTACCCGGTGTAGACACCGTTCATAGTGGATTCCAGGATTTTTATTTTGAAAATGGAATAGAATTTTTGAAAACCGATTCCACCAAAAATCTTTATATAATATTTATTATTTTTAAGAATTGTTGGGGAGCTTTCCGGGATACTTCAATTTTTTTGGACCTTTCCGAAGTTCTCGGTATTTTCCCAGATACCGGGAAATCATTCAACTGCTTCACTCTTCTCTTTTTCCATTTTTTCTCTCCTTCCTCAAACGCGAGTTTTGCCACTGGACTCAGCAAATTAATGCGGAGACCCTTCCCTTGCTGCATTTAATGCTTATGGGCCAATCAACTCAAGTCCAACCACCCATGTCCTTTTGTCTTTTCTTTGAAACGCACCTTTGCGTTTTCTACTGGACGCAGTCTTGAATTCCGCGTTTGACTCCTTTTTGCCTAGGCGCAGCTTTGAGAACGCAGCATTCTTGGAAGGAAAGTGAAGATGGCACATATTATATTATTTTCCTCTTCATATATATATCACCCCCATCTTCTCTCTCTTTCATTTTCCTTCATCTCCTTTGTTTCCAGCAAGCTCCAATAGCAACTCAACCACCAAGCTCCCTTTGGCCACCATTACCACCACTCACCCTCTCCATATTCTCCACCACAAATTCCTCCACTTCATTCTCCTCCATCTCCTCCTCCATTTTCACCAACAAACACCATCTTCCTCAACCTCTTCCACCAAGAAAACCTCCAAGAACCCATCTTCACCAAAAGCTTCACCACCATCTCCACCACCACCTGCACCACCGTAGCCTCCACCAAGCATACCACCTTCACCTCCTCGTCGACCTCTTTCTAACGGACTATACATTCGTCCCCCGCAACGACGTTTGCAAAATCTCGATTTGGCGTGGTGAACTAGACTTGCACCCCCCATCTCCTCCAAACAACCACAACCCCTCTCCATCAACTTGTGAGGACCGGTACCCTCCTTTAGATTGGGACCGCGTTTCTCTGCGTCGGACGCATTTTAGGTGAGTAATTTTACTCGCCAAGACTTGGATATTTCTTTCATATTTGTAAACAAACGCAACCCTCAAGAACCAATTCTGTTATCTGTTTTGAACCCTATTAGTCGACTTGACCTAATCATAAGTCGACTAACCCTCTTGAAACGCACCCTCGTTTCTGAAAACGCAACTTCACTAGTCGACTATGTTTTCCCACTAGTCGACTAACTTTCCTTTGAAAACGCAGCTCTTTGAGACGCACCCTTTATTAGTCGACTTGATGTTTTCCCTAGTCGACTAACTTCCCTTCTGAAGACGCGGCCCTTGAGACGCGGACTTTATTAGTCGACTAACTATTATTTCCCAGTCGACTAACGCAGCTCCCTGAAACGCGGTCTTTTGAAACGCAGCCTTCCTTCCCTAGTCGACTAACCCTATTTCCTAGTCGACTAACTCTTTCATAAGTCGACTACTTATTCTCTCTAGTCGACTAATCTTGACTAATTGCTATGATTAATTACTTCTTGATTTTGAACATCATATTTGGATCATGTTGTATATATTGCTAATTACTAGACTTGTTACTTGATAAATATCACCTCTTATCATGCTATCTATTAACACAAGGCATGATACACCTGACTTCTATGATTATCACTATAACGGGAATGATAACCGGACTTCATGATTTTCCAACTTGATTTTACATGATAGTACAAATTGTACTCCTGATACTCTTGTTTTTACAATATTCCTGACTTGCTCCTGTTCATTCCCGAAACCTGATAATTATCTAAAGAATTCATAAAATAAGACAACTTGCATCGGGTCGGGGGAAATATGCGGCTATCAATACATGTTCATGTTTACAGTGGTATTAGGTATGTTGTGCAACTAAATTTCCGGTCTGACCTGTGGGCCTCCAGGCAACCGAGGGGAGTGCTGGCTCCCTCCTTCTTGGTACCATCTTGATAAGGGCATCCTATAAGACCCTCCTGATCGCCTTGCGGCAGGTTCCGTCCACCAAGCAACAGAACATCCTGGGCCGTGGTCCCGGGTATGCACGGGACCCACTGTAAACATAGTTCGTTGATACCCCCGCTGGTTTCCAATAACAACCTTGCTTTACTCGGATATGGATCTATGTGTGCTGGGACGCTAGTTCACATAGCTAGATATCAGGGTAAGACGAGTAATAATAATAATAATAATAAAAGACGTTAATTGTGGGTGTTGTATGCGCTTGGATTACGGTGACATGAGATAAAGGTATATAGATGAGGGTTTCCTTGTTTGAATTATTCCCTCGAAGTACTAGTCTCATGAGGTCGTAACTTGAGCTTATACAATGCCTTTCGTTTATAACATGTCGTACTTCTTTTACTTGCTGAATGATTATCCATGATATTGTACCAACTCTCATACTCTTATTTCTTATGCCGCTCGGCTGTAACCTGTTCACTTGTTTGGGAGGTCCTGACTCCCTTGAATTTGTATGTTCAGGTTCCGAACCTTGGATCGAGGTGGAGCCTTCTGTGGAAGATCAAGCTTTCCTTTCCGAACAGACTGACTAGTCTCGGTTTCTGTTGTGCCAGACTTTCCTTTTTAGCTCGCGGGACCTTCCTTCAGCTCGTGAGCATCTTGTAATCATATTGTAAATCGTACTTTTGTGCTTGGCTGTGATATATGATGCATGTGATATGTAATAGTATGTCACATCCTGTGATAACCTTGTACTTTGTACTTCTTTTGTTGGCATATGAATGGACGCTACGTTTGTCGTACTCTGATTCTTGCTTGTACTGATGCTTAACGTATATACGTGAGGGTATCTCTGACCTGCGTATGTACGTCGCAGTGACGTCCCCGTACCCGTGGGATCGGGGCGTTACAAATCATAAAAAAAAATTTAGTGCTACCCAAACATCACGCATTCCAACTCAATTCCTACGCTGATATATGTCAGCTTGGGAACGGACTCAAAGGGACGTCTTGTCAGCATAGATAGGAACGAGATCAAGATGACTGACCCTGTTCCACCAGTGGTCCTCATGGACCGATGTTACCCTCCTCGATCATCACACCCATCATGCATCAGATTGCCAGAAGCCATTGAGAACAACTACGAGTTGAAGCCACAATACATCACTATGCTCCCCAAATTCTCCGGACTAGAATCTGAAGATGCATATATGTTCATCAATGAGTTCGAGGAGGTATGCGCAATGATGAAAATTAGGCAGCTGAGTGAAGATGGAGTCAAGGTTTATTCCATTTGCACTTCGGGACAATGCTAAAAAGTGGTTGTATAGCCTGACCACAAACTCAATTACTACAAGGGCGGAGTTTGTTGCAGTTTTTCTGAAAAAATTCTTCCCAATGCACAAGACTGCACGGATTCGATCTGAGATCAATCAATTCAGACAACGGGACAAAGAACCATTTTGGAGATATTTAGAAAGGTTTAAGGACCTTCTAGCTCAATGTCCCCATCATGCCATAGAAAAGTGGCGTCTCTGTCAAATTATCTACGAGGGTGTTGATTACAACTCGAAAACTCTTCTTGAATCCATGAGCCACGGTGACTTCATGAGGATGACAGATGATGATGCATGGATATTCCTCGAAGAGATGGTAGAGAAAACAATGCAGTGGGAAGGATTTAATGAGAAGCCACCAATCACAAACTCAACCACCACATCGAGGAGTGGCATATATTCGATCGAAAACTCCATTGCAGCTGAAGCAAAGATGGCCGCACTGATGAGAAGGATTGAAGTGTTGGAAAGCAAGGGGACTCCTCCTCAGCAGTTCGATCAAGTAAATCAGACCTCTGTACCAAGTTGCTTTAACTGTCAATCTCCAACTCATGTCATGGAAGATTGCCCATTCCTTCCAAACCCACTGATGAATAGTCAGGGACAACAGTTAAACGCCACATATCAGCGACAAAGGAATGTCCATATGCACCAACATATAATCCAGGGTGGAAGAATCACCCTAACCTTTCATGGAATCAAGGAGGAGTATATCAAGGAGGGGCAACAAGCACCTCTCAACCAAGCGGTTCACAGTACACGAGGCCAACCACATTCCAGTATCAACAACAACAACCGGCCTTTGTGGCACCACAATCCACCAACATATGCAAATCCATCAATGTCGCCACCAGGATTTGGGAGTGATCAAAAGTTAAAAACCATGGAGAAGAACTTCAACTCATATATGCAATCGACAAATCAGATGTTGCAGTCTAATCAACAAGCCATACAATAACTCACGCTGCAAATGAGTAAGATATCGTCTCAAATGAGTGAAAGGGAAAGAGGGACCTTTCCCAGCCAACCTGAGATTAATCCCAGAGATACCAGAGCAAATTCGTCCAGTCATGCTCAAATCAATGCAATTCATACTTTGCGATCTGGAAAGAAAGTTGATAATCAGGTGGTGATGCCTGACCAAAACAATTCCTCTCTCCCCATGGCTAATCCATCATCTTCTGGCTCAGATCAGTTTGAAGATAAAGAAACTGAGCAAATCACTGAGCCTCCGTATGAGCCACCAGCTCCATTTCCTAACCGATTAAAACCGAAGAAACACACGGCGCAGATGGAGAAGATTCTAGAAATCTTCAAGCAAGTGAAAGTGAATGTTCCTCTTCTTGACGCTATTGAACAAGTCCCATTCTATGCTAAATTTTTGAAGGACTTGTGCACTAAGAAGAAAGCACATCAAACGCCGAAGGTCTTTCTAGCAGCAAATATCAGTGGAATAATCCAGAATAGCATTCCAGTGAAATATAAGGACCCTAGATGTCCAACTATTTCCTGTACAATTGGAACAACTGTTATTGACAAGGCGCCATTAGACTTAGGGGCGAGTGTAAATTTGCTTCCTTACTCGGTTTACAAGCAATTAGGAGTGGGTGAGTTGAAGCCCACAAAGGTCACTCTACAACTAGCTGACAGGTCAGTTAAAGTTCCATTAGGAGAGATTGCGGATGTGCTAATTAAGGTCGGTGAATTTATCTTTCCAGTTGATTTTGTCGTCCTTGAAACTGCACCGGTGGAAAACCCGAGAGGGCAAATTCCTGTGATTCTTGGCCGACCCTTCCTAGCTACTTCAAATGCTTTGATCAATTGTCGTAGTGGGTTGATGAAACTCACTTTTGGTAATATGACAATCGATCTTAATATTTTCAACCTAGGGAACCAACCAAGTGTTCACCCTGACCAGCCTTTTGATGTCAACTGGATCCAAGGGTTACCAAGTCCACATTTCGATGATGAAGGATTTGACATCAAGTATATTGATTAAGAGTCAGGTTTTGATGAAGTAGAAAGCTGGTTTGATGAGATAAACCAACATGTCAATCAGGTTATTGAAGGTTTACCTAGAGGGGGGTGAATAGGTGATGGCTAATCTAATGGTCACTAAATGCCAAATGATGCAAATAATGCGGAAGCTAAAAGCAATTATGACCTAATTAAAACTTTTACACTAAACACCACGTATAACCAAAGAGTGTTGCCGAATTCCCCGTGAAGGGCTCTGGACAAACTCCTCTAGATTCCCCTTGAATAGGTTGAGGTGCCGCGTTGGCTCTCTTGGTTGAATACAAGTGTTAGCAAACAATCTCACGCAAGTATATCAATTAAGCACAAGGAATATATCAAGCATATGAAGATAGACAATAAAGCAAGCAAGATATAAAAGAGACAAAGAGAGAGAGAGTGAGCAATCGCAAACACAAGGGTATGTTTCGAGGTTCGAGCACACTTGCTCTACATCCCCGCCTTCGACACACGAAGGATTTCCACTATGCAAGATCCCAATGGATCTCTCCTCGGTGCCGCAACACCTACAAGCCCTCGGACTCTCTAGTCCCTTACACACCGCAAGCCCACCGGCTCGTCGAGGCCGCACCTCAAACACGAGTTCGCACCCGAACCCGAAAACAACAAGTCCATACTAGGACCCGAAACAATCACGAGCACACTTGCCCGTCTCCTCAAAGAACAAAGTAGAACTTTGGTGATCACAACTCTTGATCACCTAAAATCCTCTCACAATAACACTCCCTATAGGGTAGATAGATCAATGGATGCTCAAGTGTTGGTGTGAGAAAACAAGAATGTGAAAGGTGGAGAAAAACTCAAAGACTTTCTTTTAACACTCTTGATAAAACTTCCCTTTAGATAGGAAATATTTGCTCTCTATTTTGTGGAGAAAACCCTTTTAAAATACTGGGAAAAACTGGCTCTAAGAGACTCCAAAATCTTGTGTCAAAACAATGACAAGACCCCCAATTTATAGGCTGCCAGAAAACTAGCCGTTGGGATCTGTCAGAACTGCCGGTCGACCGGCGCGGTCGACCGCCAACGGTCGGATTTCTGACCGTTGGAGCCACGGTCGACCGGTGCGGTCGGCCGAACTTTCCAGAGAGCACTGCTCTCTGGAGCGGTCGACCGGCACGGTCGGCCGTCCACCAGTACACAAAGGCGTGCACGTTTGTGCACGTCGGTCGACCGGTCCGGTCGGCCGACTCCTGTATTAGTCGACTATTAAAGGTCACTAGTCGACTTATACGAAGCCTGAAACAGTTTTCTGGGATTTAAAACATGATCTTTTTGGCTTAAATAAAATCCCATAAAATACATAAAAATCTACAAAAATAGTTTAACCAATATACTTTGATATACAAACATGCTTGCACAAAATCAAGGCATGTTATAAAAGATTGGACTATTTTTGTAACTTGGAAATATTTGGCTCATGATAAAAACTGTTTTTCCAAAACAATATTTTCCAACACATATTTTTCTAAATCTTCATCAAATACAAAAACAAGATATACTTTTAAGGCATGGTGTGTATGGATATGATCCACTACACAATCAAGATGAAATATCTAAGTTTTTGTCATTTAAGCTCTAAATAAGGTTTTGGTTGAAACATATAACTTTGAATACCAAGAACCAAAATAATATTTTCCCAAAATGAAAAATCTTTTCTAAGCTAAAAACTCTTTTATGAAAAGACAAGTAAATCAAGAGTGTGTGTGTGATATATACTTGAGCAATCCACCAACTATCTATCCTTTACATTTTACTCTAAAACAAAAAACAAAATCTTATACCTAGACACAAGTCTTGATCTTCTTGAAGTCTTCACTTGAAGGCTTCTCATCTTCTTGACTTGGTCCAAGCTTGATCCAAAAGCTCCTTGGATCACAACGTGCTAGCTCCAAATCTTGACATTTTATCCTTTGTTGAGCTATGCACCTACTAAGATCTTGATAATGAATCTGTCACTAATTAAACACAAGATCATTAGTAAACATAACTTCATGAGTTGATCATCATCAAAACTTGGGTGATAGGCCTTTGGGCCAACAATCTCCCCCTTTTTGATGATGACAAAACTCATGGAGTTATATATGCATGGATTAAAGTAAAGCTTCTCAAAGAAGCTCCCCCTTAACTCATGCATCACAAGAAATAATAGATATGGCAATGAGGCACATGAGTATGTATGCAAGTATGGAGATAAAACATGCAACAAACATAAATCAAAATCTTTTTCTCCTATTTGCAATACAAATCATATATGCATAAATAACAAGGAAGACAATACTTCTCCCCCCTTAAGCAATGAAAACATGCATATAAGCTCAAATACTTCTCCCCCTTTTTGTCAATCATCAACAAAGGGTTCAAAGTAAAATCAAATCAAACAAATTTTTCTCCCCCTTTTTGTCAAAAATAAGGAGATCAAGAAGGGGTAATACAAATTAATCAATAAAGATTTATATGCGATATACATTCATGAAGAGGAAGACGCTAAGTTAGCTTCCCTACACATATGCATTACATGAAGAAGAGATGACAAGCCCTAACTCACATAACACATATTATGTAATGCATAAGAGGAGATGTGAAGCTCCCCCTACACACGTATATCATATAAAGAAGAGTTGTCAAGCTCCTCAATTTACAATATACTCAACATGAATCCATATGTAAGAGAGATGTTAAGCTCTCCTTGCATATAGGAAATACAAATCAAAAATTTTGAATATTTCTTTAAAATTTTGAACTTTCTTAATAAAACACATTTTGAGATATCAGATCAACATTTTTTTTTTTATTTTGATATTAATTTTGAAAACATATTGCATAAGCTTTAAGAATTACCAATTGAAAGTTGTATTAAGCTTAGCAAATAGATCACATATATGTATGAAAAGATAATACCAATAAAAATTGATATAATTTAAATTTGAAAGTATTCATACATACAATCAAAATGTGAGTATATAAAAATCATATTGATACCAATTGAAAATATCCAATGATACCAATTGAAGAGTAAGCTTATCATATACTCTACCAAATGAAGAGATTGCACTACTTAATATGAAAATGTTTTAAAACTAGTACGAAATTCTTCAAGCAAGGAATAAAGCAAAAAGAAATGTCAATAAATCTCAATATTCCTTTAAATCATCACACACATTTTTTTTAAAAAAAATATATATTTCAAGATATATGTATGTTTTGACAACAATAAGTATACATACATATCTCTTAAACACAATTGAGTCCATATAAATAGATTTGCATTAAAGGCAAATGACTCAAGAGGTATACATGTATATCTTAAAATTTGGTAAAATATACATATACATGAAATGAAAACACATGATCATAAATCAAATCCAAAAAGTGGGAATATAAGTTTAAAAATGTATGTATCATCAAAATCAAGCAATACAAGCACATTTCATGGGTTCAAATAAGCATTCAAGCACAAATATAAATAGATTTATTTGTGGCCCACGATATCTACAAGTATAAATCCTAGTGTTGACAAAAACTAACATATAAACTAGTATTCAAATCATGAAGTATCAAATTTTGAGAAAAAAATAGAATCATGTGTCAATCTCAAAAATTATTTGAAGAATAAATAACTAGTATAAATTGTTTTTGAAAAACTAGTTAAAGATCCTTCAAATATATCAAATCTTATGTTTTTTCATAAACATAACTAGATACATAAAAATTTAAGCACTCATGGTCTATAAGGCTCAAAATATTTTTTTAACAAAAGTGTGAGTGTTAAACGATCATGTAACTAGCATTTTTATGAAAATAGTCATTGACGCTCATAAGTCACATTTTTAACAAAAACACGAAAAATTATTTTTCATCAAAACACTAATCATCATGGTATATGTATGATTAATCCAATCCTAATAATACACATACATATCCCAAATATTAAAAGAGTCTATTAATGATGTTTGTATGAAGGCAAGAGACTCACGGGTATACATGTATATTTATTAGATTTGAATTTAAAATACATATACATGAAGTAAAGCATAAAAATGGCAAAGCATGTATAAATGAGAATCATCAAAACTAGTCTATACATATGCATATAGTGGGTACAAATGAGCATGAAGAGTGAATGTATATGAATCAATTTGATACTCACTAAGTGTACATGTATAAAAGCAAGTTTGACACATTCTACATCTAAGCATGTAAATACCACATGAAGCACACAAATCATAAAACATGAACATGCTATGAATATTATGAATGAACAAGCATGAACATAAAAAGTAGGAGTTTAGAAATTGTTACCAACTCCAAAGCTCCTAACATGGTGGTTGTCCCACCAAAGCTCCTTGATAGTGATGCATCCCAAAAGTATGTCCATCATGTCCAAGTGCATCCACTACCAAGGCACCAATCCTCTCACGTCTTGTGAGAGCCCTCACCTACATCAAAAACATGGGGTGGGGGTTTTGGTACCCATTTTTGCTTGGGTCCTTTGGGGTTAGACTTGTAAGGAACCCAAAATCTTTTATAATTAGCAAATTTTAGAGAATTAATATTATCATAACAAAACTTTGCTAAATGGCCTTTGCGGCCACAATGTGTACATATATACACCTTAGTATGCTTATGTGTAGATGTGTGATCATGTTGTGCAACATAAGCATGATGATGTGCATGAATGTGTGGAGTTTGTTTCTTTGAAAACATTGACTCCAACTTAGAATGATTAAAAGCACAAGAGTTCAAAGTTGAACTCAAACTATCCATTTTATTTTTCAAATTCTTAATCTCATTAGTTGTGGCATGTAAAGCATGGTGAGATATAGAATCATTTTTCTTTTTCTTTTTAGAAACAAATTCTTTTTCCTTTTCAACAAATTTCTTTTCAAAGTAATGTTTTCTTGAAAAACAACTTCTTTTTGTTTTTCCACCAAATCAATTTTATTTTTCAAAGACATATTTCCTTCACATAAATCATTCAATTTTGACATGAGGGAAACATTTTCATTTTTCAAAAACTCATTTTCTTTTTCTAAGCATGCCATTTTATTTTCTAATGAATCTTTTTCATTAAGCATGGCATCAAAATTCTTTTTCAAATTTTTGTTCTCTTTTTCTAAACATGCAATGTTAGATTTAAATGAATCTTATTCTATATGCATGCAAGCAATGTTCTTTTTCAAATTTTTATTTTCTTTATTAATCATGTCATATTTCTCAAGGATTGTTTGGCAAAATGAAGTGAGTTCATCATATGACATGTCCTCATCATCGGATTCGGAGTTTACCTCAAGGGGGTTATCCCCTTGGACCATATAACATACGTTGGAGATGTCGCTTCTAACGTCCGAATCGCTCCCCGCATAGTATAGATCCTTTTCGCCAAGGGAGGTGAGGGTGTTCCATACTACAACAGCCGAATCAATATTAGCAACTCTAGATAAATAAACATCATCTAGGTAGACTTTAAAGCATTAAGGGCTTTTGAGTTAGCCTCAAAATTCTTACCATCTAAAGAATATGCATTATTAGTAGTGGCAAGATATACATGAATGCCAAAGGCCTTGAGGTACAATGACATCTTAACCTTCCAAATTTGGATGTTAAGAATGTCAAAGGTGGGTGGTGACATGAAGTCCATGGTGTGTGTACAAAAATATTGTGATTAGCCTAAAATGAGGATCTTTAACTCTTAGGTTGTTAGACCCAAATCAGAGTACCAAGCTCTGATACCAATTGAAGGTTCACCTAGAGGGGGGGTGAATAGGTGATGGCTAATCTAATGGTCACTAAATGCCAATGATGCAAATAATGCGGAAGCTAAAAGCAATTATGACCTAATTAAAACTTTTACACTAAACACCACGTATAACCAAAGAGTGTTGCCGAATTCCCCGTGAAGGGCTCTGGACAAACTCCTCTAGATTCCCCTTGAATGGGTTGAGGTGCCGCGTTGGCTCTCTTGGTTGAATACAAGTGTTAGCAAACAATCCCACGCAAGTATATCAATTAAGCACAAGGAATATATCAAGCATATGAAGATAGACAATAAAGCAAGCAAGATATAAAAGAGACAAAGAGAGAGAGAGAGAGAGAGAGAGAGAGTGAGTGAGCAATCGCAAACACAAGGGTATGTTTCGAGGTTTGAGCACACTTGCTCTACATCCCCGCCTTCGACACACGAAGGATTTCCACTATGCAAGATCCCAATGGATCTCTCCTCGGTGCCGCAACACCTACAAGCCCTCGGACTCTCTAGTCCCTTACACACCGCAAGCCCACCGGCTCGTCGAGGCCGCACCTCAAACACGAGTTCGCACCCGAACCCGAAAACAACAAGTCCACACTAGGACCCGAAACAATCACGAGCACACTTGCCCGTCTCCTCAAAGAACAAAGTAGAACTTTGGTGATCACAACTCTTGATCACCTAAAATCCTCTCACAATAACACTCCCTATAGGGTAGATAGATCAATGGATACTCAAGTGTTGGTGTGAGAAAACAAGGATGTGAAAGGTGGAGAAAAACTCAAAGACTTTCTTTTAACACTCTTGATAAAACTTCCCTTTAGATAGGAAATATTTGCTCTCTATTTTGTGGAAAAACCCTTTTAAAAGACTGGGAAAAACTGGCTCTAAGAGACTCCAAAATCTTATGTCAAAACAATGACAAGACCCCCAATTTATAGGCTGCCAGAAAACTAGCCGTTGGGATCTGTCAGAACTGCCGGTCGACCGGCGCGATCGACCGCCAACGATCGGATTTCTGACTGTTGGAGCCACGGTCGACCGGTGCGGTCGGCCGAACTTTCCAGAGAGCACTGCTCTCTGGAGCGGTCGACCGGCACGGTCGGCCGTCCACCAGTACACAAAGGCGTGCACGTTTGTGCACGTCGGTCGACCGGTTCGGTCGGACAACTCCTGTATTAGTCGACTATTAAAGGTCACTAGTCGACTTATACGAAGCCTGAAACAGTTTTCTAGGATTTAAAACATGGTCTTTTTGGCTTAAATAAAATCCCATAAAATACATAAAAATCTACAAAAATAGTTTAACCAATATACTTTGATATACAAACATGCTTGCACAAAATCAAGGCATGTTATAAAAGATTGGACTATTTTTGTAACTTGGAAATATTTGGCTCATGATAAAAACTGTTTTTTCAAAACAATATTTTCCAACACATATTTTTCTAAATCTTCATCAAATACAAAAACAAGATATACTTTTAAGGCATGGTGTGTATGGATATGATCCACTACACAATCAAGATGAAATATCTAAGTTTTTGTCATTTAAGCTCTAAATAAGGTTTTGGTTGAAACATATAACTTTGAATACCAAGAACCAAAATAATATTTTCCCAAAATGAAAAATCTTTTCTAAGCTAAAAAATCTTTTATGAAAAGACAAGTAAATCAAGAGTGTGTGTGATATATACTTGAGCAATCCACCAACTATCTATCCTTTACATTTTACTCTAAAACAAAAAACAAAATCTTATACCTAGACACAAGTCTTGATCTTCTTGAAGTCTTCACTTGAAGGCTTCTCATCTTCTTGACTTGGTCCAAGCTTGATCCAAAAGCTTCTTGGATCACAACGTGCTAACTCCAAATCTTGATATTTTATCCTTTGTTGAGCTATGCACCTACTAAGATCTTGATAATGAATCTGTCACTAATTAAACACAAGATCATTAGTAAACATAACTTCATGAGTTGATCATTATCAAAACTAGGGTGATAGGCCTTTGGGCCAACAGATTTGACATCAAGTATATTGATCAAGAGTCAGGTTTTGATGAAGTAGAAAGCTGGTTTGATGAGATAAACCAACATGTCAGTCAGGTTTCATTACAATGGCGAGAATCGTATCTTGAGCCAAGTTATGCAGTGTCTATACCCCGACCTTGTTTACCTGAGGAAGAACCATTTGAGTTAGAATTTGAACCCTCGTTGAATGCTCATCAGGATAATGTGATTCATGACATGCAAAATAATCATAGTGATGATAACTACAGGAGGCCAGATTCTGAGAAAATATTTCGAAGTTTTGAAGAAATCTTTGATGATGAATTCAAGATGTATGAGGAAGCTCAACAAGAAATGCAGCTCAACAACGATCATGGTAAATCTGATTTAGCGGAATCTAATCAGAGTTTTGAAGATATTTGTAATGAAGAGATAAGGATATTTGATGAATTAGAGCTAGTGATAAACTCTAAGTGTCTCGACTCATATCTTGAACCTTTCATTAAGGAGTGTGCACCCCAGTCTCATTCACCTGTGGAGGAGCCACCTGAGCTAGAGCCTGTGGTTAGCAAAGTTGAGATAAATATGATTCATGGCATGTCTAGAATTCATATTAATAAAAATCCTATGAGCCACTTCAAGCAAGCTGAGTGGATGTTCGACAATGAAAGTATATTCTGTGAGAACAAAAACTCTTGCTCAAGCCACAATGAGAAAATGAGATGGGATAATGACACTAAAGATAATAGTAGAGCATGCGAGGATGATTCTAACAATGATGTTGCTGAGTTGGTTAAACATGAGGGAAATGAAAATGATACGGGACCGAGTACTTATGTTAAGAGAGTGAGTTCTCTGTATGACTGGCTGAAAAGAAGAAAACGGAAGAAAAAGAAGTTAAGGAAGAGGAGTATGAAAATCAAGTTTGACGGAGGTGCTGAAATGATGAAGGATTCTAATAGTCATGTCAACTCATTGAAGAGAACCCACCTCGAAAGTGGAAAGCGATCAAGGGGGAGGAACCGTCATAACTTAAGGCAGGTGTGGGGGAAGATGTAACTTTATACATTTGTATATTAATTTTAATTTTATTTATTTATTATTATTTTTTCCTTTTTTTTTCTTTTGAGTCTGTGAGTCTTTATATTTCTCTTTTAGTCAATTGAGTCAATGTAGTTTTGGTGTCTAAAGAGTTGTTTTATGTATATTTTTCTCTAACCTTGGTGCCAAGATTATTATAAGCGATTACAGGATAAGCGGGGATGCACACACATGGAGTGATTTTGGTTGCTTCTGCAACTAGATTTTTCAGTGCACTGTGAGTACTTCTAATTTCAGTATATTTGTTCCATACATTTTACTCATGTACGCTTGAATTGGATGCTTTATTCTGTGATTGTGTACACGTATGTGGATGTATGTATTATATGCTATATTCATTCTATCTCTGTATTCAAGTATATGAATGAGGACATGGCACAGTTTAGGTGTGTGGGGGGGGGGAAGATTCACATATTTCTTTTGTTTTAGGAGTCTTTTTGGTTTTGTTTTAGTTTTAGTGTTTTCACTTTATTTCTCTTTTCTTTCTTTATTTAGAGTCATAAAAAAAAAATTTAAAAAAAATGTGAAAAATTTGAAAATTTTCTGCAAATAATTAGCTAGTATGTGAGTGATTCAGTATCCATGAGTGGATTTTAAGGGTAAGATCAAGATGAAAGAATTATAAAGTCTTAAAATAAAGATTAGAATCTAAAACGGACATACCATCTAAACTTAGTCTACGTGATTATGTACCTAATAGCACTTACACTATTAGTTCATAGGCTTGGGATATTGATTGTAACCAAAAAAAAAGATTTATTATATAGTAAAATAGATATTAATAAGTCTTGTTTTGTGGCCTCAGTTGCTTGAGTAATTAAGTCCGTAGGAGTGTCTTTACACTTGTTGCCCTGAGACCATCTGGTTTGGGAGCATTGGCCCAAAGCTCGCTATATGGGTAGCTGAGAAAGCCTAATAGGACAAGACATTATAAAAATATAATAATTTTGATTATCAATTAGCTAGGTGCCTTGGCCTCAGGAAGCCTCGGTATTTACGCGAAAGATAGTTAAAAAAAACAAAAGTCTAACGGAAAAAAAGAAAAAAGAAAAGTTGCAATTAAATATTCCCAAGCTTAAGAATTACATCACGATCACGGGGTACATAGGATCTGAAACTTAGGACAGATGGTGTAAAGTTTTGGATTTGAGACTTTATTTTATAGCCAATATGATTTCTGGAATTGAGATTTTACTTGAAAATGAAACTCATGGAAATTGATGATCTTGCTAGCTAGTTAACCAAAAAAAAATTTTGATTTTTTTTCTTTTCTTGATTTTCGGTTATTTTTATCCTTATTTTTTTATTTCTTAATCTCTAACTTTCTTGGATTTTGTGGGTGTAATCCACTGAAAACCCTCACGAGACAAAACTCGTCCTCTAGGGGTGACCTAGGGGTTTAACGGCTTGTTGCACATGCTAAGTGCAACCGTGATTCCTACGAAAGTGAGTTAGAGTAGTTTAGTTTTTCTTTTTCTTTTTATTAGTTTTGCTCGAGGACTAGCAAAAGATAGGTGTGGGGGTATTTGATCAGCACGATTTTGTCACATTTTCATGCCCTTATTTATCTATCATTTGTCTATAAATAATGCTGCTCGGATATTTTTAGTGGTGTTTTGCAGAGTGAGCTATTAAAAGGAAACTGGACCACAAAAGCGTGCTCTGGAGACTGTAAGATGTGCAACAGGAGACTGAAGGCGAGATGGGATGCTTGGCACTAGTGCTGCTCTACCATGCTCAAAACAAACACCAGATAAATGTACAGTCAATTCGGAGAAGTTGGAAGTCACCTGAAACAAAAACGCAATTTTGTAAAGTTCAGGGGTTTTAGTGCAATTTGACTTGATAGCTATTCTGTATAATTAAATAAATGTTTTGGACTTTTATGTAAAATAATCAAAATCCTAAGCCTATAAATAGCCAAAGCTAGGGTTTTGAGAGGGGAGTTCTTCTTTTCACTTGTACGTACATTTTTTATTTTAGATTTGAGAATTTGAGGCTTTCATTTTTTTCTCTCAACATTGTTATTTTTGTTCTTGTTTGATTTTGATTGATTCATCTCCTACATCATCAAAAAGAAAAAAAAAGAAAGAAGACAGCCGCCCAAGCCCCAGATCAAAAAAAAAGAAAAAAGAGGAAAAGGCAAAAGAGAGAGAGGCTGCCCCTCTCTTTGACACAGGACAAACAAGGCTCGCGGCAAGGCCCTTGGTGCCTTGTTTTTGAAGACCAGCGCCACTTGGCGCCTTTTCACTGGAACAGGGTCCCTTGAGCGCCCAATCTGAAGAGGAAGGCGCACCTCCCCCCGCCAGTTGCAGAGAAGGCCGGCTACTGCAAGGTAATGGTTTTATTTTTTTATTTATTTATTTTTAGTTAGTTTCATTAGTTTAATTAATTAGAGTTTCAGTTAATTATTTAATTAAATTTAGATAATTTTAAACTGGTTTAATTAGTTGAGTTTATTGTTAATTTTATCATGAGTAGCTAATTTGTTGCAAGCACTTAGGGGAGATGAACCTATACTTAATTCTTGTGGACTGAGTCATTCTCCTATTTATGACTGTATGCACACCAATTGACCTATAACTGTTAGGAAATTATTTTTAGAATCACTACTTATTTAACAGGCTATGTACCGGGGGTTAATGGTCCATGCTTAGGGTCTGTTGCATTTATGCTATTTATTCAATTTAGTTAATTTACCTTTGATGGACCATGTAACTGGATAATAGCTTGTGCTTAAATCTAATGTTCAGAATTAATGTGCCTCTTAGACATAGAGATTTGGTGTGTAATACAAAGTGATATGGAGATCAAATTGACCGCTTGATGCTAGTTTAGGGGATTCGACCCTAGGTGCTTGACTTTTCTTTTATTTTAATTAGTTCACATAATTCACAAACCCATAAAATTTTTGATCAATTCGTTAGAAGTGCTGAAACCAAAAAAACCACCTGTCTTTGTGGACCGACCCTCAAGTGCTACATCGAACGACCGTGCACTTGCGGTTATTTAAACGAGGAGACAGAATCTCCCCATCAATCACCCCTGGAGTTCCATGACTTCCTCCTATCTAGACTTCAGAATCTTTATTGTTGTCCATGGGGTGTGCACTTCCCATCACACTATAGTGTGACACACCGAGCGATAAAGACTCATTAGGTGGTAGTTGATTTAGATCCATGTGTCCTTCCTATAAGATAAGGACGTCTAGTCAACATACTTCACATATATGAAAACAATTTAGATAGAATTTAGTTTCATGCAATCACCTTAATACAATTGTAGCACCCCGTTCCCGGGATACGTACCCAGATGTGTGTCCCAAAAATTTTCGACCGTATTGTTTAATTTTCTTTCAGTATTTGCTTTAAGGTTGTGATTGCTTATATTATTGTGTATCGGATCTGGCTCTTCAGACCTAGAGTAAGCCCTGACCCGACTGGGAACCCGATACCAGCCTGTAACCCGATTTGACCATTCTAGTCGTTTGATTTGACCGATTTCAGTTTCAGACACTGTTTTCTAATATTTTAGATTTTTCATGATTTTTTAGAATTTTTCAAAATTTTTCTGCAAAATCTCCAAAACCGGTATCGGTCAGCATCGCTGACTGATTCCCGAATTTTTTAGTTTTCAAATGGGACTGAATTTTCAAAAATGGCTTTCACGTTACTTCTTAAAATTTCATTTTCTATCTAAAAACATTTTTTTAAAATTTTTCTAAATTTATCAAAATTTCATCGATTCTGATGTCGACTGGTATCGCCGGAGAATTTCAAGATTTTTAGTTTGAAAATTATATTGAATTTCTCGAATCTAATTTCACCAAGTATCTTAAAATTGTATTTGCTATTTTGAGAATTTTTCGGAACGTTTCTGAAGCAGTCGAATTTTCGCCCTATTAAAATAATAATATTATTTACTGACAATTTCTTTTCTTACTTTTCATTCTCTACTCCCCTACTTTGTACTTCCAAAAATTATAATAAATAAATTATTTAATAATAAAAATTTTAAACTATTTTTTCTTTTTTCTTATTATTATTTCCCCCTTTTTCTTTAATTTTCTTTCTTTTCTTCTTTTCTTTTCTTCTCCTTCACTCCACCTCCATACCCTGGCAAACGCAGTCGCAGCCGCAGCCGCAGCCGCAGCAAGGAGAGCAGGGCATGATGGGCTGAGCAACCCATCTCCACCCCATCCCCTTTCATCATCACCACTCTCTTCTCCATTTAATCTCCTTCCTCTTCCTTCTTTTTCCATTTCCAATTTCATTTTAACTCCAAACCACTTCAAACTAACCCAACTCCTTCATCTTCCCCTCAATCGCCGCCGGCCACCCTCACCACCACCGCCGGCCGCCCTAGACCGGCCACCCACTCCCCCACAACCCCTCTCCACTCCACTACCTTCTTCAACCCCCATCAACCACCAACGACCACCAATTTCATCATAACCCACCACCACCACCTCCCTTCCTCCAAAATCCACCACCACCTCCACCAAATTCACCACTCCAACCACCCCATCATCACCTCCTCCTCTAACTCCCCACCACCTCCAACCATCACCACAACCTCCACAACCACCACCACCATCATCCACCACCACCATCATCCACCACCAACACCAACAACAACAACAACCAACTTTAAAATCCCCCACCACTCCTCACCACTCCTCCCCTAGGGCGCGCGCCGCCCGCCCCCTCCCGACGGCGCCACCGCCGCCAGGCCGCCGACGCTGGTGGCCGGCCGGCCGTCACCCCTCCTCCCCTCCTTTTCTTTTTTCCTTTCCTTCTTTCTTTCTTCTCTCTTTTTCATTCTTTCTTTCTTTCTTTTTATTTCTTTTCCCTAAATAAACTCACTTTTCCTACATTCCCTAAATACCCCCATCTTATTCTCAAATTACTACCCTATATTTACAACCATACCCCTCCCCTTTTTCATTCCTACTTCCTTCTAAAAATACCCTATTTTCTCTCTTTCTCTCTCTCCTTCCTACAACTTTCTCTCTCCTCTCTCTCTCTCTCCTCTCTCATTCCCTCTCTAATATTTATAATATATAATATATATATATATATATATATGTATATATATTTTATATATTTATGGGCTAATAACAGATGGCGCGTGTTAGCGAACTCCCGGACTTTTCTCGGTATCGCGTCCCGGATTTTAGGCGAGTGTTTATTTTATGCTTAATACCTACCACTCAAATGTTTATAGCATGTTATACTTGATATATGATTTATGACTCCGGCACTCGATATTTACACTGGCACTCGGTATTTACACCGGCACTCAGTATTTGCACCGACACCTGACATGTTATACTTGATATATGATTTATGACTCCGACACTCGGTATTTACAATAGCACTCGGTATTTACACCGGCACTTAATATTTGATACATGTTCCACGGCACTTGATATTTAGACACCGGTACTCGATATATGTCATACTTGACACTTGATCCAGACACCCGGTATATGACATGCTTTCATGTGGTACAAGTATGTTGACTTGACATTGTGACCCTTGACCGGACATTACCACCCCTGATACCTGTATTATATGACATATTCATGACTATCACTTTTACGGGGACTTGGCATGATTATTATATTATTACCAATATTTGGTACTCCTGAACTCCTGTACTCCTGAACTCCTGTACTCCTGAACCCCTAAAATAGGGAGGCTCCTGACATTACTCTTGATATAATACTCCTGTTGGCCCCCGTAATAGGGTAGCCATGGATATTGGACTTTTGTGAATACCATGTGCACATTACTATTTAACACTCTGTTATATTTAAACAACTTACACCAGGACGGAGAAATTGATGGATATCGATATAACTTCTGTGTTTATGGTGGCCACACATATGTTGTACAACTATTCCTGTTGGATTCGACCTAGAGGCCACCAAGCGTTTCCGAGGGATGTATTGGTACCCCTACCCCCTTGTCTGCCTGCCGGATATGCTATAATCCCCTGATTATATCCTGTGGGGAACGGTGACACTCTATTCCTGTTCGGGCGTATACTAAGACCTTCGGCATATAGTAAGTCTTGATGCCTAGCGGTACGTTCCGGCTCAGTACCGGATACTCCTGGACTGTTGTCCCGGGCATGCACGGGACCCATTCTAAACATGGTTCGTCGTTCCCCATCAATTTCCAATAACCAACCTCTCTCGACTTGTATGCGGAAGTATATGGCACCGGTCATATACCGAAACATACAAATTGAACGAGTTTTAATAATAACTCGATAATTGACTTAATGTTACATGAATTCTATTACTTATTATTTATGGTAGTTATTCCTTACTTGCTAATTTGATTACATGACATTTAACCTGCTACACTTGCTTTTATTTCATGCCATATAAATTCTAATGTTATTTACATATTTCACTATTTATTGTGGTCATTCTATGCTTATTGATTGGGTACATTATACTTGACATGATGCACTTGTTATTATTTGTACTTACCATTTGAGTTCTTGTACTCACTGGGTTGCGCACTAATAATCCTGGATTTGCATGTCCAGATTTAGCAGCTTGGACTGAGGTGGACCCATCAACTGAAGACCAGGCTTTCTTTGAGGAGCAGGCGGATAAGCCGTAGCTTCATCTCGTCTTCCCCGCTCGCGAGATTCCCTCTTCCAGCTCGTGAGTCTTTATCTTTTGTACCCTGTACAATCTACTTTTATACTACCTGGTAATGTAATATTTATGTAATATTATGTCACAATCTATGATGACTGAGTACTTGTACTATTTTGTGTTCCAATGTATAACACCACGTATTTCCACACTTTGATCCATGTATTGTGTTGTATTGATGCTTAGCATACATACGTGATGGTACCAACGCCCTGCGCATGTACGTCACGGTGGCATCCCCGTACCCACCGGATCAGGGCGCCACAAGTTGGTATCAGAGCCTAGGCTCCACCTTCAGTACAACCAGTCTGCAAATTAATATTGGATTAACTTGCGATAAGTCACACGAGTCTTTGTTATACATTCCAATCACAAGTACAAAGTTATTTATTCTTTCCTTGAAATCTATCCCTTAACTTCTGAAATCTCATATTTCGTCATCTTTTCAGTCAGCTCGAATATAGAGAGATGGGGAACACATAACGGTCCCGGCACTTCCCGTGAAGGTCCGTACGGGGAGAACGACATAATGAGGATACTCCAAGGGATGATGACTAGCCAGCAGCAACAGACAGAGCTCTTGAGACAAAGATTGCTGACTACACCCCGGGAGCAGATGCCGGGTACTATATCAGATTTCAAGAGGTTGTAGACGGCAGAATTTTCAGGCACGGAGAGCCTCTAGATGCAGAGCAGTGGTTGATCGACATGACTGATCTTCTGAAGGCGGCCAAAATTCCTGGTGAGAACCAGGTAGAAGTGGCAAGATCCAATTGAAAGATGTGGCGAGGACCTGGTGGCTAACCAAAGAGGTGAGGCTGGAGAAGTCCAACTAAGAAATGAGTTCAACTAATGAGCTGGATGCGATCTTGACGCGCGAGCTCTTGAATCACCATGTGAAAGCTCCAAAACACCTTTGTTGAAGCTAATCACCTACTAATATCTTGAACAAATATCTGAAACTAAATATTACAAGATTATCAGTAAACAATAACTACACGAGTTAATCATCATCAAAACTAGAATAAAGGGCCTCTGGGCGAACGATCTCCCCCTTTTATAATGACAAAACTCATTGAGTTATATATGCATGGATTAGTGTTCTAAAAACCCATTATGTAACTCGTTATATGACCTAACATCGACCAATCGTTACGTAACAGGGCTAAAAAACACAATGTTTCATAACTATGGTTATTTTGCCCGTAACGTTCGTTGCGTTAGGTTATTAACGTAACGCACCCTACCTTACGTTACGGTGCAAGTCAGCTTTTTATAAAACCCCCCAAATTCACTCGGTTTAGGGTCAAAAAAATCTTCTCTGCAACCTCGCCGCCATCTCTGCAACCTCGTCGTCGGCGCAGAGAAGAAGAAAGAAGAATAAGACCTACCTCTGGTGGTTCTCCGTCGTTGATGGCTCATGCCGGCGTCGTCTCCAAGTGGTTATTCTCAGTGGTTCTCCCCGACGTCGTCTCAAGCACATGTAAGCTCTCTTCTCTCTCTACTCTTTCCCCCTCCGATCTCTCTCCCCCTCCTGATCTCTCTCTGCTCTCTCCCAGGAGAGAGGAGAGAGATCTTTAGAGATCAGGAGGGGGAGAGAATAGGGAGAGAGCAGAGAGAGATCGGAGGGAGAGAGAGCAGAAAGAGATCCCGGGGGGAAGGGAGAGAACAGAGAGTGAAATATCTAGGCGGAGAGGGCAGAGAGAGATGATTGCTAAAAATATTGGCTGAGATAATATTATCAAAAGATAATTGCTAAAAATTATCATGCTAGTTATCATACTTTTATAATTCAATTATCATGCTTGTTATATTTTGTTATGTTTGCGAACTTATTATGAAATTTGTTATGTTTCCGAACTTATTATAACTAGTGAATGTGAAAAATTATTGTGATACTTGCTAAATGTGTGATATATTATTTTGATTTTTTTTAGATTTTTTAAAATTATTTTTTTATTTATATAAATTCTTAAATATAGTATATATATTTATTTTTATTAAATAAATATTAAATCGCGTAACTTACTTTATGCATTACGTTATAACATATATTAACATAACAAAGGAAAAACGTTATTATTACGTTATCGTTATTTTAAACATTGGCATGGATTAAAGTTAAGATTCATAGAAGCTCCCCCCTAACTCATGCATAACAATAAACAAATAGATATGCAATGAATGCTCAACATAAATGCATAAATGAGGAAATAATCATAAGCAAATCCAAATACTACATCCCTTTTTTGCATAAACAAAACATATATGCATTTAAACAGCAAGGAAATGAAATAGGCATGCATATATAGCTCAAATACTTCTTCTCTTTTTTGTCAATTCATCAACAAGGGGTAAAAATAAACTCAAAAAAAATTCTCCTCCTTTTTGTCAAACAACAAAAATCAACAAAGGGGCATAAAAAAAATTTCTCCTCCTTTTTGCATAAAACAAACAATAAAGATACATATATGTGATATACATTCATAAAGAGGAAAGACGTGAAGTTAACTCCTCCTGCATACATGCATTACATGAAAAAGAGATGACTAGACCCTAATCATATAACGCATAATATACAATGTATAAAAGAAGATGTGAAGCTCCTCTTACACACGTGTATAAGACATAGAGAAGAGCGGTCAAACTCCTTAATATGAGATACACTCAATATGAATCTATATATAGAGAAGATGTTAAGCTTCCCTTACATATAAGCAATAAATATCAAAATATTATGATACCAAATTATGATACCAATAGAAACTACACAAAATTTTTAAGGTACCAAAGGATATCAATTGAAAACATCTTCTAAAGTTTTAATACTAATAGAGAATGAAACATATACCAATTTAAAATAATTTTCGTTTGGAGCGAAAGAAACCAATTGAAAAGTAAGATATCAATTGACAAATATCATTTTTCAACATAAAGAGTGGGAGTAAGATACCAATTTTAAACAAAATCGATTGGAAGGTAAGACATGAATTTTTCTCCCCCTTCGTGAAATACTAATGAAAAACGATGCATAAGCTTGCATAAGATACCAATTGAAAAATAATTGTCATTAAGGACTAAACCAAGCTTAGCATAACAAAATTTGTGTTCTAAGATATGAAGATATAGTAAGCACAATCAAAAACATGTGATGGTCCCAGATTCTAATTATCCATAATTAACAAACATATTTATTACTCAATAGATTATCATAATCATATCCAATTTTTTTTTAAAAAAAAAATTTACAGCATCTCCTCTGTATTTGTCACTTGTCCCAAATACAACATATATCAACCACAGCCCACATGGGTTATTTCAATCCAAATGCATATATATATATATATATATATATATATATATATATATATATATATATATATATATATATATATATATATATATATATATATATATATATTAACTCATTAATCACCTAACAATAAAATAATACAATTTTGACTTGACATTGCCTTCTTATGTGAAAGCACAATAGCATAAGCCCGAGAGTACCCTTCTCGACATCCACAAAATAATGCAGAGTTACAAATACTCCATCTTATCATGATCATTACAATTAGCTCAATAATACATCCTCGAAAATACGTATTTCGATAACACACACTACAACAACTCTCTAAATATATACAAGATCAACCATTTATCCCAATCCGACACATACCATCTATAAGTACAATTACTCTAGAGTTACAACATGATTAGAATACACAAAAAGAATAAATTGATTCAAAATGAACTCTATGCAGCTTAAACCGTGCCCCTGCCTCCTTGCAACCTGCAAATATAACAATCTGTGGGGGAGTGAGTTCGACGGCTCAGTGAGTAGAGTCAAACGACAAAATCAATGAATGATATACAACACAATAATATGAACATGATTATCCAAGAATCTGAAAGAATGATAGAAACAAGAAATTGGTGATATTCCCTTATATAAGGGTCTGTACAAATGTCTCTAAATCTCCAAGGATGGTTTGACTTTGGAGGTCACTGGTTCCTTTGATTTTTTTTATTTATCATAAATATAAATTTATTCAATCCGATAATATAATTACCATAAACGTACTTGTGTATCATATAGTCATATATCACACTTCCCATCATTCACATATTATGTTTAATGAAATGCTTATCATACTCTATTCATGTGCATGCACAACCACAAAGTGTGAATTTCTCCGTCTTCCTCCTTCTACCGACTCCCGCCCGGCCCCTTCCTCCAATATGCATAATTATAATAATAACGCCGTCTTCCACCTCCTACCGGCTCCCGCCCGGCCCCTTCCTCCATTAAATACATATGTGTATATATATGTATATATACATATTAACAATAACTCCGTCTTTCCCCTTCTACCAGCTTCCGCCCGGCCCCGTCCTCCAATATGCATGAATGCAAAATTCATATTTAATATATATATATTAACAATAACTCCGTCTTCTCCCTCCTACCGGCTCCCGCCCGGCGCCTTCCTCCAGTATGCATGAATGCAAAAATTCCTATTTATACCTACACATAGAACAACCAATTTATCAACAATACGAAATATCAATCAAATATTATACCTTTGCTTTCCAATCTATCAATTTCACTTTCAAAAAATTGCATATGGTTCAATATATATATATATATATATATATATATATATAATATATATATATATAAATTCATATAAATTAATACTGTAGTGATCTATTCACTTTGTTTATATAGATCGAGTTCTCATAAGCTTTATAGCGTTCTTCTATCCCGATCATAGTATAATAAGTATATGTATACATATCGCCAATATGTCACATACAATCAATTTCATACAATTCCCGTACATACGAATCATGGGGATCAATTCATCGAAAAGACACCATACTTAATCATTTGTTTGAAGGTAATTATAATCATTAACAAGTGTGTCTGATTTTTCGGTTTAATATCTACATACAGTTTCCGATTAGGTTCATGAGATAACAACCTCAATTGCACGCAATTAGTGCATATGATGATTGCACTCAGTCATCACATATACGTATAGGTGCATACAAGTATTAGTCACCATATCAAACAATGAGCACTATCAACCAGTTATTTATTATTCTTTTTTTCTTTTATCGATTAAATTTTCAGGACTCTTGCATTAACTTTATATATAATAATCACAAGTACTTTATTTCCTATCACACTTTTCCATTTGGGATTTTTAATGTATTCAGACTCGAAGTCTTGAACAGATACTATACTGATACTATTACATAGTCAAAATGCTGAGAAAGGAATCAACTTTAGTAAAAGAAAAAAATTCACTAGCCTGGAGTTTTGAAGCAGCAGATCATTTGAAGGATTAAGAGGCTAATTATTTCAAAAGACTAGTCATGATGGGATATCAATAATTTGGAATACATGATTCACATTGGAAAGCCGAAAGAATTTTGATGCTTTCTATAGTCGCGTAAAAATCAAGGTTCTAATTTGATTCTTAATTACCTTTGATAAAAATTTATCAAAATGAATAATAAGGACAGTAAGTCCTCAATAAGGACAAAGAATTATATATCAAGAAATATGTAAACAAATTTCAGTGTTTCAGATTTTGCGCCCACCTTCATTGATTGATGTCAACTTCGCAGGTCTAGTTATTGAGTGCTCATTACATAAATTATACTCTATTACTCAAAAAGTCATCAATAACTATTGGAATTAGATTCATGTAGAACACCAAAACGACTAAGGAACCAATCATTAGTTCTCCCATGCTGAATAGGGATCTCTTCAACATTTCAGGTTTCTATGTGGAGCACGATATCTAGCTACCACGAAAACATAGATAAGAAAGTTGAGATGTATCTACACAATATGCAAATTATAGGCGAGCATTGAGTGTATTCGTGTTCTCAGGCTAGCTTGTTACCGACACTGAAATGTGAGAAGGAAGTATCTTAGATAGGTGTCACAATGCACCGCTATGCACTAGAGACTGCCACGTTCATATTCCGTGCTCACGGGCATCAGTATAAGCAACATACTCAATGGATGCATGCTCAACACATCCAACATGTGTCTTGCTTTAACTAACTTGAGAACCACTGTATTTGGATGAGATATTGTTTAGTTTTCATGATTTCTAAATTTGAGATTTAGCTTATTGCAAAATTACATTCATGGAATTTTGTCATTAGGAATTCGTATTATATCAGATCTTGTCTCAATTATCCATACACGCATTATGTTATTGCTTAATTATGTAGAATATCAATCAGATCATGAAACGACTTCCATAGATCTAGTTTAAGCCCATAAACAAAATCTTTCATCCTATGTGTATTGCTTTTAAGGGCAAGAAAAAGAGAAAAAGAATGATCACCAAGTCATGTAATCTAGGGTCATGAACTAAAGCTTTTCTAAAATCAAGGATTAGGCTACACTTGTCGTCAGCAAATTTATTTGTTACCCAAATCATAAGATGGACATAGAAAGGTGACTTGGAGTAAGATCCCGTCTATGGATAGTTTCAACACTCTCCGAATAGAAGTCTTGCACTGTTGTACGCATATAAAACAAGTATATACGAAGAAGCAAAACAAGAATAAAGTACAAGCATACAAATTAGAAAAATATTACCAGAAATTACAATACACGTTTAATGCAGGTTGAAAATAGATGACTCTCACACAAGATCTTATGATGATCAATAGAAATTCTCATCAAGAGTCGAATCCATGATGTACTGATGACTTCCACAGAAAGAACGATAACCATACCAAAAGAAAAAAAAAAAAAAGAAAAAAAAAAAGATCCGATCCCTTATAAACTCAGGTCTTGTACGATGATGAATAGTTACCAGTATCTTCAGGAATCAGGATCACTTGGGAGAATATCCAGGGGGTGAAACTTTGAAAGGGAAAAATAAAAGATACATATACAACAGTCCTATAAACTTTTGATAGGTCCAAATAATCACAATCTAAATGCTTTAGAGATCCACCTAACTTCAATAGAAGAAATCAATTGACTTAAGTACATAGAAAATTTAACTGCAACCAATATCAGAACAATTTTATCTTGCTGTTAAATTGAACTTTCTTTTCTACCTTTAAAACGTTCAACTTATTCTCTGCATAGTTTAGTCATTGAAGATCGAGATCAACAAAGTGGTTCATGCATTTCTATGTTCAATCTTAATGTTTGAATTGGCAGGGTAATGCTCCAATTCAACTAGATAACATATGAATCAATCTTGAGGCATATATGTGTGTGTAAATATAAAATTTTTCATGTTAACAGCATAGCTAAATCTTTGCATTTTCAATATCTTATCCAAAATAGGAAGGTAACACATCAACACCTAGGTGTAGAAACAAGTTCTCACATTTTCACTTCCACTTCACAATTTATCTGCAATTAGAGAACTAATTACCCACTGTAAAATTCAATTCGGTTTTCAACAGATGACTTATCAAAATCAGTTTAAGATTAGTTCCTTGTGTCCACTAGATCCTCAGCTCAAGCAATCGAAGATGAAATTGGAAACCTTCAAGAATTTCATATAAATTTCAATATTGGACAAAATTAAATTGGACAATAATGAATCAAAGGAGACTCCCTCACCTCCTTATCCATGCTACTCGCGTCCCCCGGTACTGTTGCCGCCCTCGAGTGCGCCACCGCCCCTAGTTGGCCTAGTCGTCGTCCCTGGCTGTAAGCGCTGTGTTCATGCACTGCCGCGCGCCCAGATCCAGAGAGATAGGGGAGAATAGGGGAAGGGAGAGAGATTTGAGAGAAAGGAAAGAGGAGAGAGGTGGGGGCTGTCGTTGCCCCCACCCCCACGGCGGCCTCCCGCGTGCACGCCCGTGCTGGATCGCGGCCAGGCGCCGCCCTGGGCTGGCCGTGAGCCAGATCCAAGGAGAAATGGAGGGATAGGGAGAGAGGAAGAGGGGGATTCTGTGGGGATGAGATGAGGGATTTTCATTTAAATCTTTGGGGTGAAGCTTGGGTCAAATTTTAGATCTGAGAATTTTGGAAGGGAGGCAGGTGAAGAATGAGAGAGGAGATATTTTCTCTTCATTTTCCTATATAATATTATACATAATAATGCCACCTGTGCCACACAACTCCCATGCTTCATAGGGTCATGCCACCTCTATCTTAAATATTAAATTAGGATTATTTATATGCATAGGATAATTTAGTGGGGTGTAATACAAAATAGTATATAAATTTGTACATATCAACTTTTATAATTATATATACAAACATTTCATTTATGCATAAGACTTGTACCTGCACTTATTTCCTATAATTATCTATTTAATTTCACTTTTAAATTTTCCCCACAAAATTTCTAGAAATCCTTCTAAAAAAATTTAGCTTAAATCCTTGTCTCTAATAATTTCCTTAATCAAAGATCAGATCAAAGATTAGAATATAAATTCAGAATTTTAATAACTGGGGTGTTACAAACACATATATATGTATGAAAAATTAAATACCAATCGGGATTAATACTATTTGAAGTTGAAGCATATATATATAGAAACAAATATGAGTATACAAAATAAATATCAGCTCTGCTACCAACTGAAAGTACACCTAGAGGGGGGGTGAATAGGTGTATGGCTAATCTAATCACAAATGATGCGGAATTAAAAGTAAATGCAACACATTTAGTGTAACCAAAGAGTGTAGCTGAATTCCCGGTGAAGGGCTCTGGACCTCCTCTAAATTCCTCTAAATAAGAGTTGGGTGCTATGTAAAGCTCTCTTGATTGAACACAAGTATGGGCACACACAATCAACACAAGCATATATATGATATGAACAATATGATGCAATGCACAATATAAGAGAGAGTTAGAGATAGTAGATCAAACGCAAACGCAAACACAAGGATATGTTTTGAGGTTGATTTCCTTTTCGCTCTTTATTGCTTTACATTCCTTACTTGTGATACTACTTGTTTGTATTTCTTTATTGCACTCATTTCATCTACTTACATTTTCGGTTTTTACTCATTTCAAGAAGAAAGCAATTACGCACCTCAACTCATAATCTAGAGGAATCAAAGAGGAGAAGTTCTAAAGCCCTTCACAGGGAATTCGGCTTCAATTTCTTATTTTGAGTGACCGCTTGCATCATTCATCTTTACTTGTTTAAAAAGAACATTAGATTAGCACTAACACCTATTCACCCCCCTCTAGGCGTTTTTCAATTGGTATCAGAGCAATTTCTACCCTTTCCTGCTGCCAACGGGCAGAATTTTTGTGGGTTATAAATACCCACTTCTTTGGGCTGTTTGAGTTAACAATTTCAAGAGCAAAAATTCTCATCTACTTAAGTGTTTTAACAACAAGTTTTAAAAGAGTTTTGGGTTTAAAGATTTTATCTATATTTGTTTTAAAGTGTTGAAAAATTCAAAGAAAAGAGAGTCTTTTGGGAATTGATTTTTGGTCTTGATTTCTATATCTATTTGGAGATTTTCCTAAGTGTTTATCTTTGATCCAAACACTTTATTTGCTCACACTTGAGCTTATCTATCTATCCTATCTATTAGGATCTATGTTTGTGAGAAAATTGATTTGTGATTGTTGATACCACCAAGTGTTGTAAACCCTCATTTCTTTGTGATATCCCTTTAGTGAGAGGTGATTGTGTTGATATCCCTCTTAGTGAAGAGGTGATTGTTGGAGTGGTGGCTTTGTGCCTTATCCCTCTTGTGTGAGGTTGATAATTGTTTGGCTAAGTGTCCATCTCTCTAAGTGTAGAGGTGATTTGTGTTGTGTCTTACCTTTTGTGTAGATGTATTATTGGAGAGAGGAGTTGTGTACTCCCCGTTTGTATCACCCAAATCCTCAGTGGAGGTTCTCTGTGTAGGAAGTCCTGTGTGGACGATACAGTGAAAATCCTTCTGTGTGAAGGCAGGGACGTAGAGCTGGATGCTCGAACCTCGAAACATATCCTTGTGTTTGCGTTTGATCCACTATCTCTAACTCTCTCTAATATTGTGCATTGCAACATATTGTTCATATCATATATATGCTTGTATTGATTGTGTGTCCATACTTCTGTTCAACCAAGAGAGCTTTACATAGCACCTCAACTCTTATTTAGAGGAATTTAGAGAAGATAGTCCAGAGCCCTTCACCGGGAATTCAGCTACACTCTTTGGTTACACTAAGTGTGTTGCATTTAGTTTTAATTTCGCATCATTTGTTATTAGATTAGCCATACACCTATTCACCCCCCTCTAGGTGTACTTTCAATTGGTAGCAGAGCTGATATTTATTTTGTATACTCATATTTGTTTCTATATATGTATGCTTCAACTTCAAATAATATCAATCTCGATTGGTATTTAATTTTTCATACATATATATGTGTTTGATTGTGGTTACTATATCTTCATATCTTAGAGCACAAATTTTGTTATACTAAGCTTGGTTTAATCCTTAATGACAATTATTTTTCAATTGGTATCTTATACAAGCTTATACATCGTTTTTCATTAGTATTTCATAAAGGAAGAGAAAAATTCTTGTCTTATCTTTCAATCGATTTTATTTAAAATTGATATCTTACTCCCACTCTTTATATTGAAAATGATATTTGTCAATTGATATCTTACTTTTCAATTGGTTTCCTTCGCTCCAAATGAAAATTATTTTAAATTGGTATATGTTTCATTCTCTATTAGTATCAAAACTTTAGAAGATGTTTTCAATTGATATCCTTTAGTACCTTAAAAATTTTGTATAGTTTATATTGGTATCATAATGTTTTGATATTTATTGCTTATATGTAAGGAAATCTTAACATCTTCTCTATATATAGATTCATGTAGAGTGTATCTCATATTGAGGAGCTTGACCGCTATTCTCTATGTCTCACACGTGTGTAGGAGGAGCTTCACATCTTCTTTTATATATTGTATATTATGCGTTATGTGATTAGGGTCTAGTCATCTCTTTTTCATGTAATGCATGTATGCAGGGGGAGTTAACTTCACGTCTTTACTCTTCATGAATGTATATCGCATATATAAATCTTTATTGTTTGTTTTATGCAAAAAGGGGAGAACATTTTTTTATGCCCCTTTGTTGATTTTTGTTGTTTGACAAAAAGGAGGAGAATTTTTTTTGAGTTTATTTTTACCCCTTTGTTGATGAATTGACAAAAAGGGGGGAGAAGTATTTGAGCTTATATATGCATGCTTATTTCATTTCCTTGCTGTTTAAATGCATATATGTTTTGTTTATGCAAAAAGGGTTAGTAGTATTTGGATTTGTTTATGATTATTTCCTCATTTATGCATCCTTATGTTGAGCATTCATTGCATATCTATTTGTTTATTGTTATGCATGAGTTAAGGGGGAGCTTCTATGAAGCTTAACTTTAATCCATACATATAACTCCATGAGTTTTGTCATCATCAAAACTAGAATGAAGGCCTTTGGGCCAACAAGTTATAGGGGAATAAAGTAAAAATAGACAGTCTGAAAAACATATCAACGGCCAGTAGCTTGCTGCTTCATGGATTTAACTAAAATTGTTATGAATAACATTGTCTTAAATATGGGTAGAAGACAAGCAGTTCTGTAACTTATGGCATTGTCCTAGGGGGTTCGGTTCATGTGTGTGAGCCACACACACATACAATAAGAGGATCAATCCCGTGTTGACACGTGTATTGTTCCTCTTATAATATGTTATATTTGTGGGCCTCACACACATATTATAAGAGTTTCAATCCACGTGTCAACACGGGATTGGTCCTCTTATTATATGTGTGTGTGGCTCACACACATGAACCGAACCCTTGTGCTAGGTGCTGCACGAAGACAATGAATTTACTCCACTTCATTAATTTATTCTAATCCCCTCAATTGCATTAAATTTTCTACTATTTTCAAAATTACTTCATTTACGAAGCATGAAACTAATATTGAAAGCAGCAAACTCAATATTTTACTGCTCTGAGGAGAACTGTCACCATTGCCTCGCTTATTGGATGTTCTTAAACAAACTATTTTCCTCCAGAATCAATGTGATCAAATTAGCATGATCCGCAAAACTCCTTGGATATTGCGCTTATCAGTAAATTAAACTATTTTCCTCCAAAGGGAACTGACCAATGGGTCAAAACCTTACCTTAATAGCAAGAGATTCTGGAGAACTTTCAACTCCAACAACTCCAATGTCATCCTTCGACACAACTTTTATTACATAAGTTGTCTCCGGAAGAAGTCCCCTAAGACGAAAGTATCCCGTGTCATCAGTTTTTGCTTCCTCATAATAGCCTTTGGCTTCTGCCCGAGCCTCGAAATAAACACCTTCTTTTGGCTGACCAGATAGTAGTGATACAGTAGCCATTACACTGCAAAGGAAAGTTTCTTCAAATTGAAGAAAAGATTTGAAATACTTTTTGGCCTCTCAAAAAAGACAGAAAAAGGGAAAAGTAATCAGTATGTCATTTCATATGTGCAGATAGAAGTTAAAATGTGAAGAATGCAACTAATAGGAAATGAAAGGATGACAAACCTGTAAGCAACATGGGTTGCTTGGAAAACAACCACTTTAGGTTCTCCAGAGTCCAATTCTATTGCCACTGCTGCAGGGGAAAATGAATACTCCTAAAAGAATGAGAGACTCATTAATACACTGGTTAAAGGAAAAATCTGACTTCGATACATATTTCTATACTGTGACGTGTTCAGAAATGAAAAACATGAGGTAAAATAAAATTAGAACTTACATCTACAGGTATGGTTTGTACTGCATGTGGTGAAGATGGAATTTGATTTCTCGTCAGAAGTGTTTATGCTAATTGATCAAGTTAACAACCGCAACAAATTAATAGCCCTATAGTGACAAAAAACAGCTAAGGGAATATTTATTTCTTCACTGCTTCATTGAATATTTTACAAGGTTATCTGCAGCTGCATATATGGACGCACCAACCATACAGGTATACATACCACATTATGCAACAGCCCTTGCCATACAGCCGCATAGTTTATTTGCAGTGCATACTAATATGCAGGCAGGGCCAGTAGAATTTTGAACCCTATACCATAATTATTTAAAATGAAGGCCCCTCTATTTGTAAATAACTTTTGTTCTGACTGCCTAGTTGTTAGCTAGTTACTCTTGCATGTAGTGATCCTCTTTGGTATTATAAAGTTTTTGTTAAATTCTGATACAGTTTTTCCTGCCTCAATGGATTTATACTCATATAAAATAGTCATTTAGTAGCTATTTCTTTCATTATACACATTACTTATTTTATTTATTTATTTTTTTTAACTTTCATTATTGATCCATCTGTTTTCTCTTTTTTTTTAAATATCTTTATGAATTTTCTCCGATTATCCCTTGTAAATTGACTAAACAGCATATGCAGTTTATGCATGCGCTATGCATGCTAGCGCACCACGCATTCTGTAACTTCAGAAGCAAGTATCGGAACTAATCTAAACATACAATAAACAGGGAAAAAAAAAAAACCTTAAAAAACATGTCAAAGCTAGGATACAATACGCATCCATTAATAGACAGTTAGTAAAGCACCTTCAACAATGGACGTAGATAAAAACTTCCTGGAAACAAATTATCGAAGCTGAAAGCTCCACCAGCACCACTAATTGAGTTGTTCCTGTAACCATCTTCGCCACTTAAAGATAACAGAACGGAAGGGAACAGCTCCCAGCTTCCCCTCCATCATTAATATTTACCACAATTTGACTAAGTTTCTGACAAATAAATGAATTTGGTCCCAACTGTTTAACATGGTAGCCAGGCTGTATCAAAGGCAAACAATAATCAAACGATAGGCACAGTCAAAGCAGTAGAACAAATATTCCACAAAGATATTCCACATTCTGATTACAATTGCAAACCTTTGAGGTTTCAATATTGTAAGTCGCATCATCATACAAAGGGCCGGGACTGAGAGAACCATCAGCTTGTGTCTCAGTTGTTGCCGCCAAATCACCTTTGTGTAAAGGAGCATTGCTGCTCTGTCCGGCAGCAATAATTCTTATATTTACACCAGAGAGAGGTGGAGATACTGATCCTTCAAGATACAGTCCCATCCGACCAGTGATCAAGGGAATAGTAGCTTGACAGCCATCAACACTAACTGATACCTGCCATCAATTTTATTTAAAAAAAAAAAAAACTGAAAACTGAGCGGGCAGCACTCATATTTGAGTTGGAGGAATAAATAATGTGAATCTACTTACATCATGTTGTCTTGGATAAAATAGGATCTTTTTTCCGTGGCTGTCCCTGTAAGAGCAGAGAAGTACAGGTCAAGTAAACTTTTGATCTTATATACACAGATTGTGAAATGATTAGTATGCTAACCTATTAAAGAGTAAAAACATGCATACGTCAATAAGAAAACTATATCAACTTACACCCATCAAACCATAATTTAACAAATTTGATTTAGATGTTAGACCTTTACTTGCCATGATTGTGATATGGAGATATTTCATATGAAATGTTGATACTGAAATGGAAAGGATCTGATGACTGTAGTAGGTAGGGGTGAGCATAATTAGTTTTAAACCGGACGAACCGATCGAACCGACCGAACCGAGTCCATCCGGTTGGTTCGGTTTTTCTATCAACATCAGTTCAGTTCGGTTTCTATCAACATCGGTTCGGTTCGGGTCGGGTCGGGTTTCGAAGGAAATCAGTTCTCGGTTTCGGCTTTGGGTTTGAGTAAATTCAAACCGAACCGAACCGATGTTTAGTGAATGAAGTTTTTCCAACACAACCACTAGTGAATGAAGCATTTCTCGGTTTGATGGTTTTGAATTTGGATGAGGATGGAAATGACAGGGATGCCCCTGGAGAGTGTTGGTGAGTTCTGGGTTAAGATTGGGGATTTGGACTCAGCAATGTCGACAATGTGGTTAGCTCGCGCGTGCCAGAAACATATGTAACATGGCGATATCGGTACTATTTCACATCGTTGCTTTCTCTGGAGAGCTGATTGCCACTTGCAACTGCAATGCAATCCCCCTAGGCTCATTATGTCCAAATTTAGTTTGAACGTACGTGTTGTAAATATTAGTAGCACAAGTTTGAAAACACTGAAGAGATTATGGAAGTGAGATTATGTTACTGCCGCCATATATTTACTCACCGTTTTTGTCTGTTGCTAACCTCGTATAACGATTAAGTTAGTGACTAATTTAGAAAATGATAAAGATATTTGACAAGGTACTTGAAGTCAAATACTGGGTTTGAACGTACGTGCTGCAAATATTAGCAGCACAAGTTTGAAAACACTGCAGAGATTATGGAAGTGAGATTATGTTACTGCCATCATATATTTACTCACCGTTTTTGTCTGTTGCTAACCTTGTATGACGATTAAGTTAGTGACTAATTTAGAAACTGATAAAGATATTTGACAAGGTACTTAAAGTCAAATACTGGGTTTGGTTTCATGTTGAGGGTGTCAATTTTGCACAGAAACAAATGAGTTGCATGAAGGCCATCACTAATAATATTATATCGCAAAATTCTTGTTTTTCAGCAGAAAGATTTAATGTGGGATTTGGATGTTCATTCGCAGAATGATATCAAGAAGCTGCCCGGGCTGCTTTGGTTTGTTCTTCAATCGGTTTGATTTTGGTTCGGTTCAGCCCTGAACGGTTTGGTTTGGTTTGAAAAAAATTTTTAAAAAAAGAACAAACCAAACCATGCTCAGGCTCGTGGCAGGAGTATCCTCAAAGTGTCAGAACCCAAGAGTTCAGCATGTAAAAAAAAAATGAAATATTAAGTGCCAGAACAACACTGATGGGATCATGGAATTATGAACCCCCTTTGGCTATCATTTCTATTAAGGGCATCATCCACTTTAAGAACACCATAGCATCATCCTCCTCAAAAAGAAATAAATAAATAAATAAACCTTCCATAGCATCCCGCTACATTGATAAATTCACCAACTGTTCACTAATTTCCTCAATGCATTCATGACATACTAAATAATTGGAGTTGCCCTAGCCCCTGCAGCTTCAGTTCTCCATACTGCCTAGCTTTCATGCCAATTTTTTTCCCTATGCAATCATGCATGCATACAGTTAGTTTCTATGCCTCCTACTTCTGGATATATAGTTTTGCTAAAGCAAATCACCAAACTTGAACAAATTTTCCCAGGTAAGTTTATAGCCATTGCGAAACGAAAACCAAGAAATGCACACTTACAAAGCAGGTTAAATCTGAGATGAACCCACTAAAGCAAACATGAAAATTGCATGAAGATTAAAAGCACAAATGATGGTTATAACTACAATAATAGATGCTATGAGCCTTGAATATGGGTTTAACAAGACAGATGAGCATAGTACCATCTATATGGCCCAAGAATTAGTCGTGCAAACCTAAAATTAATATAATTTTCTCATTCTAAAAGGAAATAGCATCAAGTTTTATCCTCCTCAACAAGGGATGATTGTGGTCGTAACTCATATGTTCGCACTAAATACGGTGCTGTGTAAATGCTGCATGCTGAAATAAAATCAAGCAGATGTGCACTTATACAGTTAAATGCTCCGAGTACAAATGACATCATTCTATTGCTATAAATCTGTATCTGACTTCAACAACTTCAGAATAAAAAGAAACAGCCCTTCTAAAAGAAAATGGAATTTCAAGCATATTATAACTGGACTCATAACTTTACCTTGAGTGTTGAGGAACAATGATAAATTCCTCCCCAAGATCAGACCACAAGGTGTACTCAAAAACGGCTGTCCCAGTTTTCCCAATTTCATCAGACAAATATCTAGTATTGACAGTATCAACATGAACATTAGCTTGATTAAGTATGTCAATGGTGATGCTTTCAGATAAATCAGATGAAGCTTGAAGCAAGTCGACATGGACCAATCCTTTGACCAAGTAATTCTTTCCGGTAAGATGTATAGGCTGTAATAACACAAAAGTGGTTGGCCTTTAGGAGGGAAAGTAAACATTAGAAAGCAGAATTACACAGAGAAGGATATGATAACACGAAAAAAAATTACAAACATTAAACAAGCATTAAGAAGGACAAGCTCATACCATCGCGTTCATTGTATTAAACTTCACTGATGAGCTTCCAGAAAATATGCAAGAATTAACAAAATGCAGTTGATGCTCCCCAGGATTCTCGACACAAATTTTTTGTGACCCTCTGCACATTAACAACAATAAAGTTCAGATGTAAGTATAAATACAAATTTTACATATGAAAGCTTGTAGCAGATCCATCCATTAGTTAAGGCTTTAAGAGTAAATTTTTGGCAGCAAATGAGATACCTCTACTAATAAATCAATACGTGAAGAGTCGGGTTGTTCGATGTAGGCTTTTGTATCGTGAGTAGAAATTATATTAATCCAGTAGCCTTTCTGAGTAAAGACAATCCCTCCAAGTCCTCTGTGCCAACATCCGACTCAACAGCACCTTGGTCCCAGCACCAATTATCCCCCTCAGGCATTACTGATGACGACGTGTGTTTGACCTGGAAGATGAATCAGATATGATCAGTAACAGAATGAGTAACAAAGACTGAAGAGATCAATTAGACGTAAGGTAAGGACTACAGAGTACATTCATATGAGATTGTTATGTTCAGGAGCTCCTATCCAGAAATGTTGCAGAAGATGTTAAGCAAAGCCAATTACCCATCAGTGAAAGAATCCAACATATTATTAAGGATTAGGTAAGTAATATACCTCAAGGCGATATTTCCCAGGAAAGAACTTTGAAAAGGAAAAAAATATTGCACCCAAAGCGTCCGAAAATCTAGCATACTCCATGCTCACCGCCCGTCTTTCTTCGGGGTTGGGATAGTATCTCTTCAAACACTTGCTTATTTCGGAAGAGAGCTCTTCATCTTGATGGGGAGCTTGTCGACTTATATTCTCATTAAGCCAAACATCATGATAATACCTATTAACATAAAGAATAACCGCATTAAAAAATAACCACATTAAAGATAATGAATTATGACATAAACTTAGATATTACCTTGAATTCAAACAGTGTGTCAAACATTGAAGTGGCGTATTACTCTTGTTCCATCAATCCTCCAAGATTTGATGCACATAAAAAGATAATTACTTGTTTTCCCTTTTTCCTTTTGCTGATAAATAACACTTTTAACATTCTCAATTATTGTGTCCCACGTGTGATACACCAAATGAAGAAATGGTTTGTCGGTGTTGGTGACCTTATCATGTCATAAATTGGCTTGGTGAAGGCAATGATGTAGTTTATCTTGTACCATCACAAATCATCTAGGACTTTCTCTTTAACAAATTGTACTTGCCCACACATGATTAAAAGTCGCGGTCTCAGCCGCCGACTCGGCGGGCACCGTTCCACATAGGTCGCGACGTCGCGGCCCCGACTTGGGCAAGACGCACGAAACACTACATAGATGGCTCAAAAAATTCTGAAAAAATCACGACAAATTTTAAAGAAAAAATAGAGACATCAAAATTGACGTATAACTTGTCTAAAACATATCACCTAGCACACTAAAAATGAAGATAATGTATAAATACATGCGTCACAGTATTAAAATATCAAAATAAATGCATAATTTACTAAATTTATAAAACTAATAAAATTTTTATTAACTACTCTTTTCGAAAAAAATAAAGATTAGCTCTACTTTTTTATTAAAAATTTAAGTTATATGAAATTAATTATATGAAATTTCGGCTTGACTTGGCCTCGACTCGGGGCCGAATTGGCCTCAGGTGACTCAGCCGAGTCAGCCCCAAGTCAAGAAAAATAATGCTATAGGTTGACTCGTAGACCAGTCTCAGAACGGCCGAGTTTTTGAACCTTGGTCCCACATCATCCTCCCTATACATGTTCCATCGATCACTAAAGATCAGATCTTGGATGTTTCTTTTGATGACTTTAAGCCTCTTCAACATGATAATCCAAGAAGTAAATCTAGTTTTGGCAATCGCAAGAAACTTCGTCTTCATCATAGAATAGTCATTGAACATGGCAAGCCTCATCAATTGGTTCATGATAAAATTCTTTATGAACAAAGCATCATTCAAGACCTTGGTCATCCAATTGCATTGTGCATAAGCTAAAGCATTGGCCTCCGTATTTTTAATTGCACAGATATTCTTAAGTGCAAGATTAAAAGTGTCATCACACAAGGAGTCCAAAAGATGTGAGCATAATTGACCTCCACAATAGAACCTGCAACCTTGCACACAGAAGCTTCATGAGCTATGATTTGGATGACATTTTGAGCCCCAACATCTTTGATGCAATCTTCAAGCTTCTCCGCAATGTAATGTATGTTCTTCACTTCTCCCTCGACATTGACAGAGTTCAAAAATATCGGGCCGCTTTCAGTGACCGTCATGAAATTAATGATAGGTCTCATTTGCGCATCTGGCCATCCATCACTACAAATGGAGACCCTTTTGCTTCCATGTGCCCCTGATGGGCTCCATCATCCGCTCTACATAAGATTTCTCACATTTCAAGAGAGTGATCCTCAAAGAGTTGTAACCGAGAGGTTTGTAACCGGCGATTGGATTGGTTGTGATAAATTTAAATGCCTTGACATACCATGAATTTCTTGTCAAATTAAATGACAATCTATCGGTATAAAACATCCTCGCAATAATGCAAGCTAATTCATCTCGTCTCTTTATTGAATGCTTGATCCATGATATTGACCATGGTTCAAAGACTCGGCCGAGTCGGAGACGAGTCGGTCGAGTCGTATCCGTCTCGGCCCGCTCCGAGACGAGTCCGAGTCACGAGTCGGTCGACTCAACTCAGAGGAGGCCAACTCGACCGAGAATCGGAGTTGACTCGGTCGACTCGGCATTATGATGATGATTTTGTGCCTCATCGCAATTCAATGTGGAAATAACTACATTAGCATGTATTTATGAATGTAGTTTGTGTAATTTACTATATTGTGCATGTATTTTGATATGCTTCTACCGGCGACGCGTGTATTTATACTTTCACTTTATGTTTAGTATGCTAGGTGATATATTTTGGACATGTGATACATGAATGTGGATGTCTACATTTTTTTAAGATTTGTCGTGATTTTTTCAGAATTTTTTGAGCTTTCCCTGTAGCATTTTGCGCGTATCGCCCGATACCGATCCGAGTCGCCGAGACCGATCCGTCTCAGTGCCCGCCGAGTCGGCGGCCGAGACCGCGACTGTGAACCATGATATTGACCCCTCCTCTTCGGTTTGGACCACTTGCACTTCCTCTCACCACACTTGAAGTTGAAGATAAAGACAGGCATAGAAACCTTCAATCTAATTTATGCATGCTCCATCTCCTCTGTCATGTCTCTTATGTTATGAGATTTTACCGATTGGCACATCTTTATTCCAACTCAGCTTATCCGCGTGAAATGAGCTTTGACTCTTGAGTATGAGGAACTAAATGTTAATCTGCAATAACTACACTTTCATCGCCAATTTTCTCCTCTCCTTCTAACTTTTCCAACTTCAGTTACATACTTCCAAAAAGATGTATGATCATCCTGTATGAGACTTGAGAAACCTTCCATTGAAGTCATATTGCTACAAACACAACAAAGACAACCACTAAACAAAATTAAACACACAACATAGTCACTCAACAACATCAAGATATCTGACTCGTCAGAGCAGAGAAGAGAGAGAGTGTAGAGAGCATAGAAAGAGCACAGACAGCATGGAGATGTTGGCCGAAAGGCCCATCACTCTAGTTTTGATGATGATCAACTCATGTAGTTATAGTACTAATGATCTTGTGTTTATTTAGTCTCAGATTCATGATCAAGATCTTAGTAGGTGTGTAGCTTCAACAAAGGATTTAAAGTCAAGTTTTTGAGCTAACACGGTTTGATTCAAGAGCTTGTGCATCAAGACCACATCAAGTACTCAAGAGGAGTCTAGCTCTTTGGATCGAGTTTGGACCAAGTCAAGAAGATGAGAAGATTTCAAGTGAAACTTCAAGAAGATGAAGACTTGTGTCTAGGTTTGTTTTATAAGATTTTGCTTTTAGATAAAATGTAAAGGATAGAATAGTTGGTGAATTGCTCAAGTATATCTACACACACTCTTGATATTTATATATGTTTTTACAAAAGAGTTTTCTTTTTGAAAAATACCGGTTTGGTTTTTGATATTCAAGTTTACATGTTTTAACCAAAACCGTAGTTAGAGCTTAATGTCAAAAACATAGATATTTCACCATGTTTGTGTAGTGGATCATATCCATACACGCTATACTTTAAAGTTGTTTGAATATCTTGTTTTTGTATTTTGGAGTTTTGGAAAAATCATTTTTGGAAAAAATACCGTTTTCATTTTTAAGCCAAAATTTTCAAGTTACAAAAATAGTTCAAATTATTTGTAACATGCCTTGATTTTGTGCAAGCATGTTTGTTTATCAAAGAATATTGGTAAAACTATTTTTGTAGATTTTTCATAATTTTATGGGATTTTATTTGAGCCAAAATGACTAAGTTTTCTTTCCCAGAAATCCCTGAACTGGCTTCAGCCGGTCGATCGGGCCGGTCGACCGCACGACGTGCACAGACGTGCACGAGTCTGGTTGGAGGGCCGGTCGACCGGAACAGTCGACCGGAACAGAGAGGTTTGCTCTCTGGAAATCCTCGGTCGACCGGGACGGTCGACCGGTAGAGAGTCTGCACTCTGTTCCAGAGGTTCGGTCGACCGGGCCGGTCGACCACTGCCCCAACGGTTAGAAATCTGACCGTTGGCGGTCGACCGTCAGCTCTGTCTGGCCCATAACGGCTAGTTTTTGGAGCTCTATAAATTGGGCCATTTGGGGGCTGTTTTCTATAAGATTTTTCAAGTGATTTTCACCAGTTTTTCCTAGACTATTTAGAGATTTTCCTCCACTTGATTAAGAGCAAATATTTCCAATCAAAAGGGAGTTTTTATTAAGAGTGTTAAAAGAGATTTTCTTGAGTTTTCCTCCACCACTTCTATCCTTATTTTTCTCACACACTTGAGCAACCCATTGACATATTCATCCTATAGGAGTGTTTTTGTGAGTGTTCTTTGGTGATCAAAGTGTTTAGATCACCAAGAATTCTTTCTTGTACTTTGAGAAGGCGAACTTGTGTGTTCGCGGTGGTTTCGAGTTTGTGTGTGAACTCATTGTTTGAGGTGCGGCCTCGGCGAGCTAGAGAGCTTGCGGTGTGTACGGACTAGGGAGTCCGAAAGCTTGTAGGTGTTGCGGCACCGAGGAGTGATCCGGTGGGATCGATTCTAGTGGAAATCCTTCGTAGTGTCGAAGGCGGGGACGTAGAGCAAGAGTGCTCGAACCTCGAAACAAATCTCCTGTGTTTGTGATTGCTCTCTCTCTCCCTTACTTGTTTATATCTTGTATACTTATATTGTCTTTATCTTTATATGCTTGATATACATTGTGTGCATAATTGTTATATGCTTGGGGTTTGTTTGCTAACACTAGTTTTCAACCAAGAGAGCCAACGCGGCACCTCAACTCTTATTTAGAGGAATCTTGAGGAGTTTGTCCAGAGCCCTTCACGGGGAATTCGGCAACACTCTTGTGTTAAACTTGGTATTTAGTGTAAAAATTTTTAGTTTGCATCATAATAGTTTTTAATTCCGCATTTAGTGATCATAAGATTAGTCATCACCTATTCACCCCCCTCTAAGTGATTTTACAATTGGTATCAGAACCAAGTGCTCTTGATTTGGGTCTAACAACCTAGAGTTAAAGATCCTCTTTTTAGGCTAATCACAATATTTGTACACACACCATGGATTTTATGTCACCTCCCACCTTTGACATTCTTAACATCCAAACTTGGAAGGTTAAGATGTCTTTATTCCTCAAAGGCCTAGGCATTCATGTTTATCTTGCTACAATTAAAGATTCATATGTTAATGATAGCAAGAATATTGAGGCTAATGCAAAAGCCCTATATGCTTTGAAGAGTGCCCTAAATGATGAATTTTTATCTAGGGTATCTAACATTGATTCGGCTTTTGTAGCTTGGAACATCATCACCTCCCTTGACGAAAAGATCAATACTATGCGGGGAGTGACTCGGATGTTGGAAGCAACACCTCCAACGTGTGCTACATGGTCCAAGGGGATAACCCCCTTGAGGTAAACACCGAATCCGAGCTAGATGAAGATGTTGATATGACCTATGATGAGCTTACATCTTTTTGTCAACAACTTCTAGAAAAATATGACATGATTAGGAAAGATAATAAAAATTTGAAAAAGAAATTTGATTGCATGTTAATGAAAATGATTCTTTTAAAAATAAAATTGCATGCTTTGAAAAAAATGAAGTTTTGAAAAATGAAAATGTTTCCTTACTTTCTAAGTTGAATGATCTTTGTGAAGGAAACACTTCTTTGAAAAACAAGATTGTTTTGGTGGAAAAACAAAAGAAATTGCTTTGAAAGAAAACACTTCTTTGAAAAGAAAAATGGTTGAAAAAGAAAAAGTTTCTAAAAGAATAAGAAAAATGATTTTCATTCTCATCATGCTTTACATGCCACTACAAATGAGATAAAATTTTGAAAAATAAAATAAATTGTTTGAGCTCAACATTGAACAAATGTGCTTTTAATCATACTAGATTGGAGTCCTTATTTTTAAAGAAACAAACTCCACATGTTCATGCACATCATGCATATTCTCTATTTGTACGCCACGATCACACTCATACACATATGCATCCTAAGGTGTACAAATGTACACATTGTGGCCGCAAAGGCCATTTAGCAAAGTTTTATTTTGATAAGATACATCATATTAATTTTGCTAATAAGAAAAATGTTTGGGTTCCATACAAGACTAACCCCCAAGGACCCAAGAAAAATGGGTACCAAAATCCCCACCTTTTGAATTTGATGTACGTGAGGGCTCTCACAAAACGTGAGAGGGAAGGTGCCTTGATGGTGGATGCACATGGACTTGAAGGACATATAATTGATGCACCGCTATCAAGGAGTTTTGGTGGGACACCACCATGTTTTGGAGCTTTGGAGTATAGTTCATGTGTTGGTAACTATCTCTAAAACTCTTAGTTAAGTTTATATGCTTCTTTCATTTGATGATTATTTAGCATGTTCATGTTTTATTTGTTCTGTGCTTCATGTGGTAAATACTAGTTTAAATGTAGTTTTTATCAAAACTTGTATTTATACATGTACAAATAGTGAACAACAAATTGATTTATATATGTTTGCACTTCATGATCATTTGTACTCACTATATGCACATGTATAGCCTAGTTTTGATGATTCTCTCATTTACACTTGTTTTACCTATTTTCATGTTTTTTGCTTCATGTATATGTATTTTGCATTCAAATCTAATAAATATACATGTATACCCCATGAGTCATTTGCCTTCATGTAATTTACATTATGGACTCTTTTTATGATTGGGATATTTATGCATATTGTTAGTTTTGGATAAAATCATACATATACTTAGAAGTTTATTTTAAAAATGAAAAATGAAATTTTCATTTTGTTTGATAAAATGATATTTGTGTTTTGAGCTTCATTGATTATTTTCATGAAAAATGCTAAACACATGATTCTTGTACACTCACACTTTATTTGTTTTGTCATGACCTTATTTCATGAACATATTTTTTAGCTTTATCGATTTTGAGTGTCAACTCTTGTGTATTTGGTATGATTCATGAAAAACATATGTTTTGATTTCATGTTTTGAAGGATCTTTAACTAGTTTTTCAAAATTACTTTTAACTAGTTATTATTCTTCAATTTGGTAGTGTTTTTCACTATAAAATATTTTCAAATCTATGTTTGAAAACCCCTACCAATACCGTTAATGGGCGGATGGCTAGGCGAGTATGCCTTATAAGCTTTATTGGAAAATCCTTTACCTTGTGCATATAAAGGGTGGTAGGTTATGAGTTATATACTTGATTTACATTGTTATTTTCAATTGGTATCATTGTATCTCTTCAATTGGTATCTAAATTGATAATTTTGTATATACTCATATTTTCTTCTATATATGTATGCTTCATTATTTCCATAATATCAATTGCTATTGGTATTCTTTTTTCATACATATATATGATTTTCGTGTGCTTGCTTTACAATTGGTTTACATATTTAAAGTACAAAGTTTATGCTAAGCTTAAGTTAAAAACTTTATTTTCAATTGGTATCTCAATTGACATTTTAATAAAGCTTATGCATTATTTTTCAATTGGTATCAATATGCTTCTATTTCAAATTTGTTATAAATTTAAAATTGATATCAATATGTATTGCCTATTTGAAAAATTCAAAATTTGTAATGTTTATTTTACAATTGGTATCAACATGATTTTTTTCAATGGTATTTTTAAAATTTGATTACAATGGTATCTTAAAATTTTTTTTATAAGATATCTTAAATTTGATTCTCAAAATTTGTTTTATTGAGAAAAATTCAAAATTTTTTGAACAATTAAAAATCAAAACATTTTTTATTTGTATTGCCTATATGCAAGGAGAGCTTAACATCTCTTCTGCATATAGATTCAGTTGAGTGTATCTTATATTGAGGAGTTTGACAACTCTTCTTTATGTGATACATGTGTGTAGGGGGAGCTTCACATCTCCTCTTATGCATTACAGATTATGTGTTATGTGAATTAGGGCTTGTCATCCCTTCTTCATGCAATGCATATATGTAGGGAAGCTAACTTAGCGTCTTCCTCTTCATGAATGTATATCGCATATAACCTTTTATTGATTTGTTTAAGATTACCCCTTTATTGATTCTATGTTTCGGACAAGAAGGGGGAGAAAAATTTGTTGATTTTGTTTTTTACTTTAACCCCTTTGTTGATGATTAACAAAAAGAGGGAGAAGTATTTTGGTATATATGCATGTTTTCCTTGCTTTATTCATAAAGGGGGAGTAGTATTTATGTTTATGCATATACGTTTTGTATGGCAAATAGGAGAAAAAGAATTTGATTTGTTTTATGCTTGATTGGCATGTTTATCTCCATACATTTGCATACATATTTATGAGCTTTCATTGCATATTTATTTGTTTATTTGGTATGCATGAGTTAAGAGGGAGCTTCTTTGGAGCTTTACTTTAATCCATGCATATATAACTTCATGAGTTTTGTCATTATCAAAAAGGGGGAGATTGTTGGCCCAAAAGCCCATCACTCTAGTTTTGATGATGATCAACTCATGTAGTTATAGTACTAATGATCTTGTGTTTATTTAGTCTCAGATTCATGATCAAGATCTTAGTAGGTGTGTAACTTCAACAAAGGATTTAAAGTCAAGTTTTGGAGCTAACACGGTTTGATTCAAGAGCTTGTGCATTAAGACCACATCAAGTACTCAAGAGGAGTCTAGCTCTTTGGATCGAGTTTGGACCAAGTCAAGAAGATGAGAAGACTTCAAGTGAAGACTTCAAGAAGATGAAGACTTGTGTCTAGGTTTGTTTTATAAGATTTTGTTTTTAGATAAAATGTAAAGGATAGAATAGTTGGTGGATTGCTCAAGTATATCCACACACACACTCTTGATATTTATATATGTTTTTACAAAAGAGTTTTCTTTTTGAAAAATGCCGGTTTGATTTTTGATATTCAAGTTTACATGTTTTAATCAAAACCGTATTTAGAGCTTAATGTCAAAAATATAGATATGTCACCATGTTTGTGTAATGGATCATATCCATACACACTATGCTTTAAAGTTGTTTGAATATCTTGTTTTTGTATTTTGGAGTTTTGGAAAAACAAGTTTTGGAAAAATCAATTTTGGAAAAAATACGTTTTCATTTTTAAGCCAAAATTTTCAAGTTACAAAAATATTCCAAATTATTTGTAACATGCCTTGATTTTGTGCAAGCATGTTTGTTTATCAAAGAATATTAGTAAAACTATTTTTGTAGATTTTTCATAATTTTTATGGGATTTTATTTGAGCCAAAATGACTAAGTTTTCTTTCCCAGAAATCCCTGAACTGGCTTCAGCCGGTCGACCGGGCCGGTCGACCGCGCGACGTGCACAGACGTGCACGAGTCTGGCTGAAGGGCCGGTCGACCAGAACGGTCGACCGTCCAGAGAGGTTTGCTCTCTGGAAATCCTCGGTCGACCGGGACAGTCAACCAGCAGAGAGTCTGCTCTCTGTTCCAGAGGTTCGGTCGACCGAGCCGGTCGACCGCTGCCCCAACGGTCAGAAATCTGACCGTGACCGTTGGCGGTCGACCGGGCGGTCGACCGTCAGCTCTGTCTGGCCCATAACGGCTAGTTTTTGGAGCTTTATAAATTGGGCCATTTGGGGGCTGTTTTCTATAAGATTTTTTAAGTGGTTTTCACCAATTTTTCCTAGACTATTTAGAGGTTTTCCTCCACTTAATTAAGAGCAAATATTTTCAATCAAAAGGGGAGTTTTTATCAAGAGTGTTAAAAGAGATTTTCTTGAGTTTTCCTCCACCACTTCCATCCTTGTTTTTCTCACAAACACTTGAGCAACCCATTGACATATTCATCTATAGGAGTGTTTTTGTGAGAGTATTCTTTGATGATCAAAGTGTTTAGATCACCAAGAGTTCTTTCTTGTACTTTGAGGAGGCGGACTTGTGTGTTCGCGGTGGTTTCGAGTTCGTGTGTGAACTCATTGTTTGAGGTGCGGCCTCGGCGAGCTAGAGAGCTTGCGGTGTGTACGGACTAGGGAGTCCGAGAGCTTGTAGGTGTTGCGGCACCGAGGAGTGATCCGGTGAGATCGATTCTAGTGGAAATCCTTCGTAGTGTCGAAGGCGGGGATGTAGAGCAAGTGTAACGGTCCCAGATTTCATAAATTCCAAATAACAGAATATTCTATTAAACTGATAGATTATCGTAATCATCTCCAAGCTCTTAAAATTTTCGACAGCACTTCCTTTGTAAATGTTACATGCCCAAATATACATTTCAATTACAGTAATTTTGACCAACAACAGTCCACGAATTCTCAAATCTAACATGTAAGTCAAAGTTAACAATCACCCAAGCAATCATAATAATACCTCAGCTCACTACAGCCTGTTAATTCTCCAAATAATAATTTCGGCTTGACATCGCCTACTTATGAAACAAAAGGAAACATGTGCCCGAGAGTACTCCTCTCGTCATCCACAATATAAATAGATTTAACTGTAACTCTAACACATCACCATAATCACAATCTAACTTATTTCTAACTCATCCATCTCTCAAAACGTACATAAGGTATCAGTATACATCAAGTAAGATTTTCAACAGGAACTAAGTTACAGTCCAATGCAATCAATAAAATTAAACTTCTCAACAAACGCCTAAATCTGAAGCTGGTCTTCTGCCATACAGCGACCTGAAACATAAAACTATGAGGGAGTGAGCTCGACAGCTCAGTGAGAGAGAATCAAAGTGAATCAAGGAAGGAAAATACAATAAAGGGACGTGTTTCTTTCTTCAACAATTTGCAAGTATAGATGAACAAATGAAATGAGGAGAGAGCAATATCTTATAATGAATGATTAACACAACGATCCATATACTCTATGTGACGGTCTGACTTCTCTAGAATCGATTCTCTTTAACTTTCTTAATTTTCTGCTGCAGATTACTTGATCTAAGAATTCAGTGAGATACTTTCTCAGTCATTATAACTTATGCATGGTTCTATTTTAAGTACTATCAACACATGTCATCACATAACTCATATCTCATACATTAGATACAACCAATCAAAATCGAAGTTTCATGGGGGGGTAAGTATATGTTTCGGTAATACAATATCACAATATCACCCCATATCATCTAAGTATAATTTATCCATATGGATAACGCGATCACACATAATCATACTACACTTCACAATATTCACATATCATACTTAGAGATGTGCACAACACACATGATACACATGCATATACAACCACAGTGAAGTGTGAGAATTCCCCGTCTTCTCCCTCCTACCGGCTCCCGCACGGCCCCTTCCTCCTATATATATGTATTTGTATGTATATACAACAATAACACCGTCTTCCCCCCTCCTACCGGTTCTCGCACGGCCCCTTCCTCCAATATATATATATATATATATATATATATATATATATATATATAATATATAGAGATAGACTTGTATCCTTTCAAAAGTATTTGATCCCGGATCCTTCCCACTCAAAATCAACCCTCCAACATTCGAATACAAGATCCACTCCGTTGAAGTTGATCTATACTATTTCAAGTATCTATAAACCAAAAATCAAGTGTTTTAAATACTTTTTGCCCATCCATCAAGCGACGCAAAATGGACGGCCGAAAGTAGTGAGTTGGTTAGATCTATGTCTTTAGACATACAAATTCTCGATCCGGCCATTTCATTATGATCTAAACATTTAAAAACCCCTATAAACTAATTTTTGTTAGATTTCAATGTTCTACACCGTTAAACTAACCAACTCACTATTTAGGCCGTCCGTTTTTCCCCTACTTGATGGATGGGCAAAAAGTATTTAAAACACTTGATTTTGGTTTATAGATACTTGAAATAGTATAGATCAACTTCAACGGAGTGGATCTTGTATTCGAATGTTGGAGGGTTGAATTTGAGTGGGAAGGATCCGGGATCAAATCCTTTTGAAAGGATACAAGTCTATCTCTATATATATATATATATATATATATTACAATCCCACCGTCTTCCCCCCTCCTACCGGCTCCCGCCCGGCCCCTTCCTCCAATGCAAAAGATGTAACAAACATATACACACACATTCGAAAGTACAAATAATGATTTCGTCACAATACGAACACAACCCCTTTATTGCAGTTTACCTTTAGCTTGACACTAATGTCAATTGACATCCATATATGACACACCATATGTGTATATACATAAATATGAGTTACCAGTCAATACTGTAGTGATCTAATCATCTCAATTTAATGAGTCAGCTCTCATTTACTTGTTAAGTATTAGCCTTTTGAGTCGTGCTACTAGCACATCAACATTCAATTATGTAGCATACAATCATGATCGTAAATTTTACAATGCATACACGTCATGGAGATCAATTCATCAACAAAACAAATACTAAAATTGTTGCTTGAGGGTAAAGATAATTGTCATATAGGTATACAACTTGTTAGTTATGCTTATGTGACATCCCCGTCAATTTCATATATATTCAACATACATCAAGGTTGTAAACAATCATCACTTAGATGTGGTTGCACAGTGTATCAATAACCAGATGAAGAATAAGCAATATCAACAAGTTATCTATTATGAGAAACTCTTATAATAATTTACACCCATGTATCCGTAATAATGTTGGATTTCTATTCCCATCAACGCACCCGAGCTTTCATTCATACGTCTAACACCACTAGTTTCTTATGCCCAATGTTCAGTATGGTTCCGTCGAAACTCCGAATACCATAATTATTCGGTCAGTTAGTCAATTAATGACTACCAATATGATTAGACAATTCATTACCACCTGGATTCCCGACTTCGTAATTAACAGTTTCCGCTTTGATGATTTTTATAACTGTCACTTACGTAACTATTGATTTTAATCTCACAATTTAAAGCGAAGTATCCTCTATGGACACCAACATCAATGATTTAATTTGCTCAAGCCTAATTTCACATCTTTATGAGGCAATATGAAAAGATACAATTTTCTTAGCTTACAGCCATGTGGTATCCACTCTATATTTCTTCGTGGTCTTCTGTTGCATCAGTTTATAGTTAACCATCAATATTAGATCTTTCTTCCTATTGAGAAAGTAATTAGGTATTGTTCATAGCCAGGGTAATCAACGAAGTGTTGTTTAAATAAACGCTTGGAAGGACTCCTGCAGCCTTATTACCTATATATGATGAGTTTATGAATCAAGATCTTCGATGGTCTACGTGCACTGGGCCATTGAAATAAAGATACTGAGAAACCCTATATAAATAATACATTGCTCTAGTCGTATTTTCAGAATTGTCTCCATGCAGCTCAAGTCTAAACCATCAATGCCTGGTGTGACGTGAGTATCATGCTATTTCTTATAGACAAGTGGTATGAAAAAATGGTTATCTCCTCCTTTATACCCTTCTATCACGGTACTCCCAACTTGTGAATATTGTCAATAAATTTCCCGCCTAATCCTATCACGCAATCATAGAGTCGGAAACCACAGTCCTATTAGCTCGGGACTGTGAGTTGAAAACCTGCAACACTGGATAGTGTTGATAATGAGTAACAATATGTGTTATTAAAACTTATTTCTTATTATTAAAATTATAGCACTTGCCATCTGCCATAATCCTTAGTTATCCTGAACCTCTTGAACCTCGCTTCTAACTCATATGTGGAAGGAGAGATGGGTCGAGTAATTCTTCCAGTTGCTTACCTTTTCCCTTTGCCATTAGGATTGTGTTAGTCCTACCAAATGGTTGGATCTATAATTCACCTCATCAGGATGTGCTCGACATAACCAAATGTATCAATACTTCTAAACATGTCAGATTTTTCAAGTGTCTGAGCGAATGCAACAGTAATTATTTAATGACGCAGATATGCCCAACAATGTACCTACCTGAACTTGAAATAATATAACACAAGGATAAGAGCTCTTTCATGAGAATATTGTTTTATGCTGAGCTCAGAGAATTCTAATCTGGTGCTATGGGATCCAGAGCACCACTTGATCTAGCACCACGACTCTGAAATTTATATAAAATCTGATAGGATGATTCTATGTCGTTTCACTGGTTACGCTAGAAATTTAACAAAAATTATTACTTCAAGAATGTATCAAGTCATAACCTACCAAATTCTAGAGTAAGTATCGTCGTCCAAAACCCAATACACCTTATTGCCATTAGGCACAAGTAGCAAATCTTTTAGGCTTTTTAACTTCTTTCCAATTATTTACGAGGACAGATCCTGGGGTTACCTCTTAAATGAAGACAAACATATAAATTTATGAAACATCAACATTCATTATTAGGGGCGTATTCAGTTCCGAGCTTGGCGCAACATTCCTCTCTACTTATTCTAAATTTCTCATGGGTCTCCCCTTAAATGGTAATTCATAAGGAGGAAACTAATCTTTGACATGATTTATATTTTCCTTTGTTTCTCAAAGGATTCCTAACGTCCAACCAACACAGGTTTAAATTTCACGTGCTTAGAGATACTATCACCTTTCTAATAGTCTATTAGATGACATTTATAATTGAGTTAACTAGTAAAAGAAAATTCCCAACTCTTCAATCGTAAAGGAAATTCTGCAACTCAAGAAATTTGACTAGCCGGTCTTATTTTGACGATAACTTTCAGCACAGACCCTCAATTGGGACACCACAAAGCCGTTGGAAAGTAGATTCGATTATCTTTCCAACGATATACTACATGATCAGTTTTATCTAACTAAACTGTTTCTGATATACCGAAACTCTTCAGCTATGAGTGAGTTCTGCAGCAGGCAGTTTTGACCAACATGCAATTTTTCAGTCGTAACTTGAGTACAGATATCTGATTAGGACATGGTATGAACTTGGAAAGTAGACTTGATTGTCTTTCCAATGATATATAATATAATATAATATAACCCTAACATACTAATGAACTGAGCCCGAATTACAGAGTAATTCTGTTTAACAGATTTCTGCACATATTAGAAAGGTTCTCTACTTTGCTCTAGATGATGATTTGCCCAAAATTTTTGCAAGAAAATATAGGGGAAGTAGATTGAATGCTACTTTAAATGACAGAAATTAATCAATACATATTATGAGGTTTTCTCTAGAAATTCAGAAAATGAAATAGATCTAGATCTAAATGAAATCCCCTCACCTTCTTATTTCTCCTCGCTATAGTCGTTGCTCCCACTTGCCGCCGCTCCACCACCGCCCGGCCGCCGCTCCACCGCCGGCCGCCACCGCCGGCCACCGCCGCCGGCCGCCGGGTGTGGTCGGGTGCTCCCGGTTCCAAGAAGAGAGGGAGGGGGAGAAGAGGGAGAGAGTGAGATTTAAAAAAAAATGATTGAAGGTTGGAAAGAGATTTGAGAGGTTGTATTTGGGATTCTTCTCATGGGTTTCTTAGGTTGAAAAATGAGAGATGGAAGAAGATGAATGAGGGATTAATTGTCTACCCATTTACACAAACCCCCCTCACATAAACATATATCACATATATCCACAACCTCTCTCTTCCCTCATCTTGCCACCTATACACACATATTTCAAGGCTAATCTTAACCCTCCATCTACCCATGCCATGCACACCTACTTTCTCCACTATCTCTAAAATAATAAAATAATTCTCATGATTGTATTTTTATTTCAATTTATTTATTTATTTGGTATTTGCTTCATTTTCTTGTATTTACACAATGTATTCACTTGCCACTTTATTACACATATATGTATGAACAATATATTTAAAAGTATCAAATATATGTGCAAGTATCATAGAAGAATGATCATATTCATAAGGTTTTACATATACATAACAAACATAGATAGGAACATATGTATATATGTCGAATACCCATATTTCCCACTTTCAGAATTTTCTTTTACGGGATTCTAAACATCCATTGTTACACTCACTAAATTTGTCATTATCTCAGATAATCAGTTTATCCCCTTTAACAAGATTAAATCAAGATTTAGAATTTCAGGGTGTTACAGCAAGGGTGCTCGAACCTCGAAACAAATCTCCCGTGTTTGCGATTACTCTTTCTCTCTCTCCCTTACTTGTTTATATCTTGCATACTTATATTGTCTTTATCTTTATATGCTTGATATACATTGTGTGCATAATTATTATATGCTGGGGTTTGTTTGCTAACACTAGTTTTCAACCAAGAGAGCCAACGCGACAGAGGAATCTTGAGGAGTTTGTCCAGAGCCCTTCACGAAAAATTCGGCAACACTCTTGTGTTAAACTTGGTGTTTAGTATAAAACTTTTTAGTTTGCATCATAATAGTTTTTAATTCCGCATTTAGTGATCATAAGATTAGCCATCACCTATTCACCCCCCTCTAGGTATTTTACAGGAGAGGGGGACATGGGCAGAGAGAGAAAAGAGATCACAGAGGGAGGAGAGATCAAACACCAATTAACATATCACAGTCACTTACTCATATTAAACACAATTAACACATTAATTAACACACAATTAACTCATCAATGTGTTCTTAACTAATCAATTGGTCAATTGACATCAATTAACAAAGAATTAACTCATATTAACACACAATTAACAAAATTAACTCATATTAACACATTAACATCAATAACACATAATAACTCATATTAACACAAATTAACATCAATATCTCTGAATCTCTCTTATCTCTGCCCTCTCTCTGCGATCTCTCTTTGCCCCCTCTCTATCTCTCTGTGCCCTCTGTCTCACTTTGCTCTCCCCCTCCTCTACTCTCTATGAGAGGGGGAGAGAGCAGAGTGAGAGAGAGCAAAGGGCAGAGAGAGATGGAGAGGGGCAGAGAGAGATCATAAAGATAAAGAGAGCAGATAGAAATGGAGAGAGCACAAAGATCACCAGGGATGGAGCGAGAGGGGTATGTACATCATAGAGAGATGCAGAGAGAGACCACGACAACCACCAGACTAGATCAGCGCCGACAATCTACCAGAACGAGTTCCACAATATCAGCGCCGATGAGCACCACCAGAACAAGGATGATTTCCACCAGATCAAGGTCGACAACCACCACGAGAATAAGATCAAGGCCCACAACCACCACAAGAACGGGAACGATCGCCTCCAGAACGACGATGACGAGCACCACGAACTCGAGGATGAGCACCAGCAGACCGTCGAAGACGACGACAAGCACTGACTTGCCAATTAGAGAGAGATCGGCGTCTGCCCTAAAAATTGATCGATTTGGGCTTTTAAGGTCTCGGGTCAGGTTTAACCACGAGAACACGGGACCTAATAACCCTTCTGCATGCCTACTAAATTGTGTCTGAACCGAGTCTGGTAACTCAGTTGAACGTGTCTAACTCAGTTGACCGTGTCACCACGGTCAACTGAGTTTACCCAAGTCGGACACGTTTTGACCGTGTCCGACCCGTGTCTTGCACGCGTCGGGCACGAATCCGTGTCCAACACGTGCCGGACACAAATTCGTGGTCATCTAAGGCGTGTCCGTGCTTCATAGATTGTTCGTGTTAGTTGAGGATTAATTTCTTATTTTTTATATAATTATTTATATCTTTAAGGTGTATTTTTTTAAAGACAATTTCTTAGCCCAAAATACCTCTAATATGTCTACAATACATTATAAATTTTATGGATAAATGAGAGGAATATCAAACAAGTATCCACCAAGGATCTGAATATCCAAGTATCTAATACGTATTGAATAATACGTCTCCTACATGAAAGTATCCATGTATCCTAGTTGTATTAGTTAAAACTACATGAGCAATGATATTAGAGACCAACTAGACATCTATGCTCTATAGCAAGTGTTGGATTAGGAGCAATCGGTGTATCAGTTTGACCAGTACATGTATAAGTTGGCTAATCTTTGAATGACGCTCTCACTTTAGAACTATTGTAAATACCCACTTTGAAAGAAAAAAAAGACAATTATGACAATGATGTTAGATGATTAAGCTAGATGATTACTTCTGTAGTGTTGCATATGCATGCAGCATACCTAGCCTCACATGTTCACGTTTTAATGTGTATCTGAAAGAGTTCCCAGAAAAGTTGTTAACTCGACTCACACAGGCAGAACCTGACAAGTGGCCACATGCACTATGTAAACTAGTTACTTTATCAGACATTTTGAAACAGCTCAAAGGGCTCATAGCAGCATCCAATCACTTGAAACAAGCTATTACAAAATTTACGTACTAAATATGTGTTATAACCAACTAGCTGGTAGCAAGTTGATAAGGTGCTTGATTATGACATGGGGGTAGGATTACAAAAGAGTTTCCTCCCCACAAAAAGAGGGAAAGGGCTTTAGATGTAGCAGGATTTGCATGTGGCTCCGACATGTAACCAACAAACCTTATATTTTAAGCAACAGTTTGGTCTGGTAGTGCATCCATTTTGGCATTTCCAAATCTTTCACTAGCCAGAGAACCATTCCTAAATCCTGGACACCCACGCTAACTGTGCAATAGAACTAAATATGATTTTTAAAAATGGTATATGTACATAATTATATCAAATTTATCAAGAAAAAGGTTTTAAATTATATCAGTGTTCATGAATTTGGATTAGGAGCACATTTAGATACCAGGCAACAATCAATCATCAAAAAAAGCTTAACAGGTTATATTAAAGCATCAGTTTGCTTTGACGTTCCTTACATCATTGTTATTCCATATTATTCACAATGATTTACTGAGAACCTAAGAAATTTTAAACAAGATGCAAGTAAAGCTCCAATTCCACTATAAATATTACTGATAAGCCATTTATTACAAGGATTGTCTGTCTAATAGACCTTTCAATACTTTTATGACAATACATTGTAGGCAACAATTTCGGAAGAGATCCTGATTTAAACGAAGTGCTCCATTTTCTGTTCAGCAAAATCATCTTAATAGTGACCAAAAAATATAACATCAATGCTATACATCTCAAAACTGGCACATTACAATGCAACCTTATTAAACTAGTAAATTTTTGAGCAAATATTATCCAGAATTCAACATACTAAAAAATGACACTTGGGTCACAAACAAATCACATACCGTGATGTGCGAGTAATCCAATTTCGCATTTGAAGCCTTCCTAGACTTGATCAAAGCTGAGATCGCCTAACAAAACCACAAGCACTCCAAACATCAGCAACAATTGACTGAACAATGGAACCAAATGAACAAGACGATGAAAGAATGCAATCAGATGCATCGAAGCTCAGGATCTCTCACCACAACAAATCCGCCGCATCCATAGATCGAGTTGGCGGCCGCCGACGAGATCGAGAGAGCGATCAAGAAGCAAACAAGTAGATAAGTGAACACCATTTCCTCGATCTGAGGCTTTGAGAACAGGTCTACGTGAACTAAGCGGGCGTTGAGATCAAAAGAGAAGACAGTGAAAAAACCCTAAGCCCCGCTTTTGAGTAATTTTCAGGCGGAGAGCCCGTGGTTAAAGGCTAGTGAGATATCAGACCGTAATGAGAGGGCTGGCTGGTCGCCGGAGCTCAGAGGATATCCGATCTAAAGTCGGCTGCGGTAACTTTACCTCCCTCGTTTTAATCCTCTCGCGTCTCCATTCTACTTCCCCCACTCCCAGTCCCCCAGTCAAGAAAGCTTACCGTCACTGCGACTGAAAGGGCCGCGAGCAGGCTGGGTTGGGCCGTGTACAATTCAGCCCAATTTTATGATCGTTGCGGTCCATAAGGTCCGGCCTGCACATCAGTAACTTTTGAGTTTGGTAGGACCCTGCGTTAGTTAGGGCTTCTATAATTCATCATCTTGATTAAGTATTTGGAAGAATAATCCACTAGAAACATCAAAAGGGAAAATAAAATAAAATAAAAGTAGGTCAGTGAAGAATAAACAGAGACTTCTACTATGATCTCTTGTAATCAAATAATTCTATAAAATGTTAGCAAAATTTAAATTGTTAAGCAATAAAATCAAAATGAGAGTCAGGAAGAATGAGTTTATATAATAAATACAATATGAGGCAAGGCTAACAAATATACTGTCTTTAAGGGTCTGTTTGGTTGTCGTAATTAGTCGTAATTCGTAAGTTGTAATTGGTAATGTCTTTTACAGTTGTAAATGAGTTACATGCATGTAAGCTTTATGGTGTTTGGTTGGTAATATAAAGTTGTAAGTGGAAAAGTGTAATCTGCTTTTACTGTGTTTGGTTGTCGTAATGTGTAAGTCGTAAGTAAAAAAGTTGATCACAAAATTAACTATTTGGTGATTTAAAAAGTTTTAATATTGCAAATAAATATTAAAAATGCTAAATATTAAAAAAAATTTTAATATTGGCATAAAAAAATAATACAAATTTGCATGACCACAAAAATTAACTGTAACTGGGCTGTAAGTGAGTGGTAATTGGGTTGCAAGTGAGGGGTAATTGGGTTGTGTAAGTCTTTTACGAATTACGGTCCAAACAAACGCCGTAGTTGTAACTGGGTTGTAAGTCATTTACGAATTACGGACTTTTACGCGAAACAAACGGCACCTAAGACAGTGATTTCGCCACCGTGGTGCAGAAGGACTCGGTTCATTCCAATAAAATCTCTCTATATACATTGGCACTCAACCCCTTGAGATAAACTCAAAGGGAATGTTGCCAAAATCATATCAAATGTTGCACAACTGGGCGCACGAACATTTACATTAAGCTATAAATACATAGATTATTATCACATGCTTGATGTCAGTGGATGCGCTTAATTTATTAAATTACTATCAAGCACTTGAAATTTTAATTTTGTGAGCATCTCTTCTCTCATTGTCTTTGTCTCTTTCTCCTCCCTTAAATAGACATTAAGTAATGGATTTTTCTCATATGTATCTCTCAAATTTATCACATTATTTATCTCCATTTTTTTTTTATAATATCTCAATTACTCTTCTAAATGTTAAAAAATATCAAATTAATCCCTCGTGTGGTAATTTTTTAACTGCTTAAAAATAAATTACTTTTTTTACCGTTCAGAATTCTTTAAAAATACTCAAATTTACCCTCGTCGCACCTTTTTCCACCTCCCTTCACAAACATTATTTTTAAATTCACATGTGGATCTTCTACCAATTAAATGACGACTTTATGTATTGAAACTTAAGAGCTTATTGATATGCATAGATTGAAAGAATGAGAAATATAAAATTCTCTTAGCTGAGATGTTATGTTTCGTTCTGGATTCAATACGGCTAGAGCTTCTCATATTTCCGGCAATTCTAGTTCAATTTGGTACTTATTTCCTTTTTTTTGGGTTTTATTTTTGGAATGAAGTTTAATGCCGAAAACATTGGAAGTGAGTTCTCCAAGAAAATGATTCTCGAAGCAATTTTCAAACAGTGACCGAGTGATGAAGACAGAGCGGTTTTTTTTTTTTTTTTTTTCTGGTTATCTCTTATGCTCTCTCTCTCTGTGTGTGTGTTAGAATTTAAGATTTAAATTAGGTATAAATTAATTTTAGATTCGTTTTAAATTAGATTTAATTAGGTTTATAGAATTTAATTAGGATATAAGGGTATTAAAGTAATTTAAAAATAATTAACAAAATATTTCATTTTTATTCCTTTTAACTTACCGTGAGGATAATTTTGAAAATATGAAAGATTTAAAGAGGTAATTAAGATATTATGAGGATTTGTGAGTAAATTGATGATGCGATAGATTTAGAAGTACATATGAGAAGACCCCAAGTAAATTATACATATCCATACATAAAATAATAATTATTATTAGAAGAAAAAAGTTATTATAACATAAAATGGCAATAACAAGCATAACAAGCTAATGCCAATTAGTCCGAGAAACAATATTTACTTCAAATGCTGAATTTAATTTTCAAAGAAGCCTTGCAAATATTGAATGGAGAGTTGGTTATGAGAATGCCGGATACAAAACTAGATTATGGCCACCCTTGCAATAAGTAAAGTATCAAAAAAAAGTATCGCTTATATAATAAAGAATACAAAATTTGGTTTTAGGCCGGTCCAGATCCCCCCGAACCCGTTTTAAGGAGTCCAAAAAGGCCCCATACACGTTTTTTAAATTGGTTCATAACCAGATCAGCCCAACGATCCCAGGCCGAGAAAATGTAAAGCCCAGCCCAAAATTCAACTACGGGTAGTTCACAGTCAGGCCGTTCCAAATCTCAATCCAATATCACATCACCCGCCCTTGTTTTGCTCCTTTGTTGTTGCATCACTGTCACACCAGCAATCACAACCACTGTCCAAATCTATGATTACTGTTTCCAGTCTTTTCCGTCAGCACAATCACTGCATCCCCTCACCGCGGTGACGCGACACAAACGCCCTTTACATCACCCCTCAGTCCCATCACCGCCAATCACATCCGCCACCGAGAGCACACGCTCTGTGCAGTGCACTGCCCCCGTTCAGACTCTGGACGTCAAAACGTCCGTCAAGTCGCCGTCACGTCCACCTCAGAAAACGTCGCGTCAAGTTTCGCCTTTTATGGCAAGTTCAGGCCCCGAGATTCTCTCCCAACTTCCGAAAATGGAGAAGGATGCATCCAGCGGGGAGTGGGGGCCCAGTGGGTCGATCGTGACCGTTGATTAAGTGGGCCCCCGGCAGTTGTTCGGCGGGCTAGTTGTCATGTGGGCCGAGGGCCCACGAATTCTCTGTCTGTGTGGTGGTCTGGTTGGAAAGCTACGTCCGAGGTGACGGGCTACTGGCTTTCCGTGTGGAGCTTTTGCACATGGTGGGCAAATGTGGGGTTGGGCTCACATTTTGTGTTGGGCCACCGAGTTTTAACCCTTGCCGGTTCAGTTCCTTTTGCTGTCTTGTCACAGAGTCACCAGTGATCTCTGCGGGGGCAATCCGAAACTGAGGGGGTCACATTGGGGATATTTTAAATATCTGCATTGTAGGGTTTCAAACCGGTGAGTCGTAAGGAGCTTGTGCTCTTACCAACACAGGCTAACCGAAAAAAAGTTGTTGTATTCCTATGCTGTGTGCTATAAAATTACAATTTAATTTCATTATATGAATCCTAAATTTTCTAATGGGGTTGAAGAACTTATTAGTTAGACTATGGGTCTGTTAGTTGTCCTAATTGGTCGCAATTCGTAAGTCGTAATTGGTAAAATCTTTTACAGCTGTAAATGAGTTCATGCGTGTAAGTTTTACGGTGTTTTGTTGGTAATATAAAGTTATAAGGGGGAAAGTGTATTGTATTTTACAGTGTTTGGTTATCGTAACGTGTAAGTCGTAGGTGAAAAAGTTGACCACAAAATTAACTATTTCATGGTTTAAAAAGTTTTAATATTGCAAATAAATATTATAAACGCTAAATATTTAAAAATTTACTATTAACATAAAAAATAATACAAATTTGTATGACCACAAAATTAACTGTAACTGGGCTGTAAGTGAGTGGTAATTGAGTTACGTGAGTCTTTTATGAATTACGGTTCAAACAAACACAGTAGTTATAAGTGATTTACGAATTACGGACTTTTACGTTTTCTACAGCGAAACAAACAGCCGGTATGTGAATGAATAGTTTGTGCGCACACAAACGCATGCACACGAGGTCTACTTCTCACCAAACTAGTATTACCTCCATAGGTCTCTTGTAAATCACAAAATCCAATTGTTTCGGAATAATACGTCTTATAATATATTTTAGTGACTTAATGTGCCCTACAAACTTAGTTTAAGAAACTACCGGTGACTTCATACGAAACCTCTTCTGACCCCGAAGTCCAATCGGTACATAGTATTGATTCAAATTCACAATAAATATCCTTGCGGCACTAGCTATATTCCGTGGGCAACTGTGTGTCGCGCTCATCTCTAGGATCTATATTTGGTTGTCGTAATTGGTCGTAATTCGTAAGTTGTAATTGGTAAAGTCTTTTACAGTTGTAAATGAGTTACATGCATGTAAGCTTTATGGTGTTGGTTGGTAATATAAAGTTGTAAGTGGAAAAGTGTATTGTGCTTTACGGTGTTTGGTTGTCGTAATGTGTAAGTCGTAAGTGAAAAAGTTGATCACAAAATTAACTATTTTGTGATTTACAAAGTTTTAATATTGCAAATAAATATTAAAAATGCTAAATATTAAAAAAAATTTAATATAACATAAAAAAATAATACAAATTTGCATGACCACAAAATTAACTGTAACTGGACTGTAAGTGAGTGGTAATTGGGTTGCAAGTGAGGGGTAATTGGGTTGTGTAAGTCTTTTACGAATTACGGTCCAAACAAACGCCGTAGTTGTAACTGGGTTGTAAGTCATTTACGAATTACGGACTTTTACGCGAAACAAACGCCCCTATGTTTAGTGTGGACGGACGCGCACATGTAAAAAATTTAAAAGTTTATGTAAAAATAATAATTTTTATGTAATTCCCCTAAAGAATAAGTATATTTTTATCTTTCAAGTTTGGCTGAAGCGGTAAGTTGCGAAAATTGATTTTGAGAAGTTAAAAAGGTTCAAATTTTGTATTTGTTTGTTTTTTTTTTTTTTTTGAAAATTTAATGTTGTTCGCAAGTTACTATGTAGGTGGGTGCGGATCACGAAGCGATCAAATCCAAGGTCGAAAACATCCACTCGCTCGCCGCGCCCGAGGGACTCCCCGTGACCCACGCGGCCCCCCCGCGCTCGCGCCTCGCCTCGCCTCGCCTCTGAGTTCGAGCGCAGCGCGCGCGGCCTTCGATGCACGCTGCCAGCGCTCAGCCCGATTCGCAGCCCGGCAGCGTATTCACTACGGACCGCTCATTAGATTCCGTGCATCTCACGGGGCTCGCTCACATTCACATTCACCCCCAGTTTTTATTATACTTATATCATCTTCCCTCTCTGGTAAAAAAGCTGCCACTCTCGTCACGAGGGCGCGGGGGTGCCTCTCTTCACGTGCCTCTCACGTGCGTCAGTTTCGCTGGGCACTTTTGACGACTTGACGTTCTCTGGCGGTGAAAAGCGCAATATTCTCATTCAGTTTGACCTTTATTAATTTTGACCGGACTTGAAATGTAATTGTTTCTCATAATTAAATTTTTTAAGAATATAAATAATGAATACTCTACAATGGTGTAAGTTTTTTTTTTTAGATGGTTTTGAATTTCCGGCAATTGTTCTTTTAATAAACATTTCGAGATTGTTTTGATGTAGCTTTTATTTCTACAATTGAAATACATGCTACAGCTCCAAATTTAGCCATCGTTTTTTTTTTTTTGTTTTTTCGCGCTCCAAAATCTGTTTTTCTGCGGTCCGGTGCGGCTCAAGTTTTGGCAGGACCCGACCCATACGAAGCACCAAGCCTCGTACGAGAATCACCTCCTCCTGCTGCTGCCTCCAGAGCAGGCCCCAGATTCTCACTTCCCAAGGACAGAAAGCCTGAAAACAAAACAGTTTTCTTAAATCGGGAACTAACATCAATAAACAAAAGTCCAGTTGATGTCTTCAAGGCCACCACCGCCTTGATCTACATGAATTCATGAATATGAAAGAGAGCTTATTCTCGATAACTGGGAGCAAAAGGGGAGAGCTTCCTCCTCCTGTTCATCAATCCCAATGGACCCACATAAAACCCTAACCCACAAAGGGACCAAAAAGACATTTAGGTTAACACACTGGATTAGGTTTCATTTCATTGAGACCAGTGTCTTTTGCTACTCGAAGATATATTTTATTCTTGGGGTAAATTCAGAGAAGAAATTTATCTATACTTCAATTTGTAATCTGCATTTAAGAGAGAGTAAAAAGATAATGCAAAGACACAGATTTTTATGTGAAAACTCGATTTGAAAATAATCACGGAGAAGGGAGAGAGAATTCACTGTTTGCAAAGAATAACGGTGACCTTAACAGAGCTAAAACTCTAAAATTTGCCACAGGATACAGTGAAATTTTGGCTTGATGAAGATTATTTTCTGTACTCAATGAGAAGTCTGATTGTGTATTTTTTTTTTCTTTTCTTCTCTTTTCTCTTGGTTGTCGCCTCTCTGCTTTATGTTCATCTCCCACTGTGGCAGAGAGGAGATAGAGGGGTAGAGAAAGTTAGCACAGAGATCGGAAATCAAGGAGCGAGAAACGGCGCATTGGAGCAGGCCCGATTTGTGCTCCCGGTCGGGCCGCCCGGTCGACCGGTGGAGAAGGCCGGTCGGCTGCCCGGTCGACTGGCGTGCACGACGTGCACAAGGTTAGCCCAGTCGGCCGCCCGATCGACCGTGGCAGAGAGCGGTCGACCGACTGACAAGGCCTTAGTCTCGGTTGGGCCCGGTCGACCGGCCAGTCGACCGACAGACGTGTTTTGACCTTCCTTTTAGGATTCGGATTCCTTTTCTGGATGGGATCGAATCCAATCTGGGTTTCCTTAAATTCAGGGACTCTGTAACTACAAATAGGGGATAGAGCCCTCATGTATTGTATCCCTAAGAATTCCCTCTAGTTTCCCTCTTGTATTAGTTTATATTGATTGTTGAATCAATAAAATCTCTCTCCCTTGTCCCGAGGACGTACGCACGTTGCCGAACCTCGTTAAATATTGTGTTAATTACTTTTCTCTGTTGTTCATTGTTCTTGTTGTGTTGGTTGCTTCTCCGGCTGCATCAAGTCTCCGCCAGGTGGGCGGATTCCTCAGAGTGGTTGTTGTCCCCGTGCGCATAACAATTGGTATCAGAGCATTCCAGGTTCGGCAGGGATCACGTATTGATTCAAGGGCATCAGTTGCTGTTTAGCGGATGTAACAGCCGATTTTTTTTATCTCCTAATTATATCAATCATCGGTCATAAAGGAATTTATTTTTTTTATTATGATTCCTCCTTCTTGATTCAAATACTAATAATAATAATAATACCAAAGAATTAGTATTTTTTATGAATTACTTTCATTATGGAAATACGGTATATAAAGGAATACATAGAATTTTTATGTGGGTATGTTATGCTAGTATAAATAAGATACTAGTATAAATAGGAGTATGTCATAGGTAATTGCAAATTGATGTATATCTAAAGTATTTCCAAAATAGAGTATACCTAACTAAATACATGGTATATCAATTTTTTAATTGGAGATAGTGGAGGGGGTAGGTGTGCATGAAAAGATGAGATCTAAGGCTAGGATCACCTTGATCCTAGCTTTTGCCATGTGGCAACTTGAGAGATGTACTATCTTGTTGATAACTAAGATTATGGGGGCTTTTATGCAAAAGTGCCCTCTCCCTTACGTTCAGATCTGAGAGAGAGTTTTCTCTCCTCTCTGTAAAAAGTTTTCTCTCCCAAAACCCTAGATCCACCCACTTTCTTCTCCTCCCCCTCAAACTCTTCTCCTCTTCCTTTGCACCCCGGCCGGAGCCAGGGGGAGGCGGCAGCTCGACCGCGCGCCACCACACGCGGCTGCGCACAGCCGCGCGCACAGCACGCAGCCGCGCGCAGGGGCGGCGCAACCGCGCGTGCGCAGCAGCACCAGGCCGCGAGTCGGCCTGGTTTCGAGGGGGGATCCTCGGTTGGCCGGAAAAAGGGGAGAAAGATCGGATTTTGGGTTGTTTTGTAAGGAGAAACAAAAGCCCTAGATCTGAAAAATTGGGTCCAAACTCCCAATTTCAGGGGCTAATTTGTATTAAAGGTAAACTTGATACCTCATGAATTCTCTCCTCATTATTATTGATTATGTGACTAAGAATTTTCCCTATGTCCCCTTACTAGGATTTTGGGTGGAGAGATTGAACAAGGAGCACTAGAAGGAAATTATCTATCAAGTGAGTAGATTACTACACTCACTATGCTTTTCATAGTCATGAACTTTGAATTAAGTACTTGATGTAGGGAAGTTAGGATGGATTGGGAAAAGTATTGAAGAATAATGTAAGGTAGTGACATGTAGACTAGTTATCATGGGATTAATGGCATGCTTATCCTCTTTTCCCTAGAGAGTTGTGACATAAGATTTATATGTTATATGTTAGTAACAATTAGTGTTATGTAAATTTCCATGGTAACATACATGAAGTGCATGGTTAAGGGTGGTTGATTTCTAAGTCCTTCCTAACATAAATTTGGGAGGAGGCATAAATGTGCATGGTTATTATGTTGCATCATATGTATGCGAAATCTTAAATTGCTAAGTATGGGTATAAGGGAAAGTAAATAGGTGGAAAACTCTATAAAAGGGAAAGACATGTTTCCTCATACATCATAAGACTTATGCGTGTTCACATATATCATAATCATTATGAATCATTGTGGTAATTCTTATTCAATACTTATACAATAGTATGTTAAATATGTGACTTATACATAAGCATGTTGATGGTGTGACTTGTACAATAGTAGGTTGAATATGTGATTTATACATAGGCAAGTTGATCGTGTGATTTATACGATACTAGGTTGATCTCTTGACTTATACAAAAGCATGCTAATTGTGTAGCTTATGCGATAGTATGTTGATGATGTGGTATATGTAAGAGTGTGTTGATTGTAAGGCTTATACGATGGTATGTTGATTGCTTATGTTTGGCATAATTGCATGGAGGAAGGGCCGGGCGGGAGCCGGGTAGGAGGGGGGAAGACGGCGATTAATGCTAGTACATGCTTTTATATAAACATAAGGAGGAAGGGGCCGGGCGGGAGCCGGTAGAAGAGAGAAGACGGTGGTCATGTGAATCATACATATACACTTGCATTATATAAATATGTATGTTTATTCCATATGCTATATATGATTCTTGGTTGCTTTTACGAGGAGGAAGGGGCCGGGCGGGAGCCGGTAGGGGGAGAAGACGGGGGAAAATAGTACCCTATGATTAGGGTGATATGTGAATGTGCCTTAATAAATAATGAAATATTATATTATCGGTAACTGTTGAAAGTGATATTAATTAGTAAAGGCTTGGGCAAGATAAGAGCGTGTGTGTAGAGATATCTATGTAGGAGATCAATTAACAATCTCGCTCTCGTATATACTTGGAAGGAACCTTTTAGTAATCTAAAAGGAAGTCTAGCAAGTGTAACCTGTAACTATTAAATTGTGTAAGGATAATAGGGGTATGTAGGAGAGGGTCACCTAATAGGGGTAAGGGTATCTACATTCATGTAAGATCTCCTCGGGCCCCGCAAGGTATGTTGTGATAGAATATCCATGTTATCATTCTTCTCGTATTTATGTAATTTACTCACTGAGCCGTCGAGCTCATTCCTTTTCTTTTCCCCTTTCAGGTCTGGATAAAGGAAAAGACATACTATAGCATGAAAAGTAGTTATGGGCAGAACGGCATACCTTTCTTAAAATGTTGTTTTGTTTACTATGTGCATACATGTATGTTTTCATTTCAGCACTACCTAGTTAAATGTGCTATGATGCTACTATCGAATGTAACTTCTTCCTTGTAATAGTTTGAGACTAGAAACTTGTGGTGCATGGGATGTTTGTGAATCTAAGACTTGTGATCATGTTGGTAGTAACATGTTGATAATTGATGCCTTGATGGATATGTAATGGAACATATTTTGTAAGCATATTGTGGAAACTTACTTAAGGTTGAAATGTGGTACTTATGAGATCTTTATACATTGTGATAAGTAGGCCATGTGGGCCGAAATCTTTTATGGGAATAAGTAGGCCTTGGAGCCGAAATTGTTATGCTCTGTATGTGGAGAAGGTGAAATTTTAGAGGAGATGCTGCCGAAATTTTCTGGAATAGGATAAAGAGGAGATTTGAGGATAATTATGTGTTGCGGGACTAATCTTGCTTATTAGAAGCTGGGACCCTTACAGTTGGCACCTCCTTTATGTTCCAAGGAGAGGCTGAGCGTTGGTGGAGATGATTAACAGAGGGGCTAAGACCTTGGGGAAGGAAATCTCTTGGAACTTTTTAGTTAAAAAGTTTAATGAAAAATACATACCAGGAGTGGTGAAGGACAGACTTGCAATGGAATTTCAAGACTTGAAGCAGGACCAATTGACGGTGAGCCAGTATGAAGCTAAATTTACTCAACTGTCTAGATATGCTGAGAAACTGGTGTCTGAAGAGGAGGATAGGGCAAAAAGATTTGTTAGGGGCTTGAAGCCTGAAATCAGGAGTAAACTGATCCCTTTCCAACTACAGATTTATAGCCAAGCTGTGGAGAAGGCCCTGGAAATTGAAAGAGACATGCAGGAAAGTCAGGAAGTAAGGACCAGGGAACTGCCTTTCATGAAGCGCCCCCGGTATACTAACGCGCCAAGCTTTGAAACTCATTCCGTGAGGTCCGACAGAGGTACCGGATCTTCTTTTATGCCCGCCCAGGGGACCAGGGTGAACTCATGGCCCAAGGGTAGGGGATTGCCCCATTCGGCGTTACCAATGTCTTCTCCACGCTCCAGCCTTCCGGGAAACCAGTGGTGTCCAAGGTGTAACCGAAGTCACACTGGTAGTTGCCCCGTTGGTAAGCAATGCTTTGCCTGGCAGAATGGGTCATATGAGGAGAGACTGCCCAACCTTACATGGATATCCAGGAGCTAGTAGGGGAACAGGGAGACCGACCATGGGCATTGCCCCATCAGCAGGAGGACAACCTACCGCCTTTCGGCAACCTGTCAACAGGACTCGCTCAGCCATGACTCAAGCATCAGTACAACAACCCAGAGCCCAAGGAAGAATGAATGCAATAACTCCGCAGGAGGCTAGAGCATCCAATGCAGTGGTGGAAGGTACCGTCTGTGTATTTGAAAATATTGCTCGAGTATTATTTGACCCCGGTGCTACCCACTCATTTATTTCTTCCTCATTTGCTGCAATAATTGACAAGGAATCTGAATCTTTGAATTATCAACTAGTGGTGTCAACCCCTGTAGGTGCGAGAGTGACCACTAGCGAATACTATAAGGAATGTGAAATCATTATAGGAGAAATGAAAATACAAGCAGACCTGATTAAACTAGGAGAGATGGAATTTGACATCATCCTAGGAATGGATTGGTTGTCAACATATCGAGTTCATGTAGATTGTCACCAGAAGAGAATAATTTTTAAGTTAGAGGGAGCTCCAGAAAGAGTCTATGAAGGGGTGAAGGATAAAATTTGCACTCCAATCATTTCAGCCTTGAAGGCCACTAAGCTATTGAGACAAGGGTGTCAAGGATTCCTGGCAACCGTTATTAGTGAAGACAAGATGATAAAAATGAAAACATAGAAGTTGTGAGGGAATACCCCGATGTATTTCCGGAGGATCTACCCGGCTTACCCCCAGATAGGGAAGTAGACTTTTTCATTAATCTTCTACCAGGGACAGGTCCCATATCCAAGGCACCCTATAGAATGTCGCCCGCAGAAATGAAAGAATTGAAGGACCAGCTGCAAGAGTTACTAAGTCTCGGATTTATTCGACCGAGCGTATCACCGTGGGGTGCTCCCGTGTTATTTGTTAAGAAGAAGGATGGGAGCATGAGGCTATGTATAGACTATCGCGAACTGAATAAGGTCACTATCAAGAATCGATATCCACTGCCAAAAATTGATGACCTTTTTGACCAACTTCAGGGTGCCAGCATATTTTCCAAGATAGATCTGAGATCTGGATACCATCAATTAAAGATTAAGCCGGAGGATGTTTCTAAAACGGCCTTTCGGACCAGATATGATCACTATGAGTTTTTAGTAATGCCATTTGGTCTGACCAATGCTCCAGCAGCATTTATGGATCTGATGAATAGGATCTTCCAACCATACCTGGATCAATTTGTGGTGGTCATTATTGATGACATACTAATCTACTCTAAAAGCAAAAAAGATCATGAAAGTCACTTAAGAGTAGTATTACAACTATTGAGAGCATAGCAGCTCTATGCAAACTTAAGAAGTGTGAATTCTGGCTGGATAAAGTTGGATTCTTGGGTCACATCATAGATAAGGAAGGAATCAGTGGATCCTGTGAAGATCGAGGCGATTAAGGAGCGGCCTCGACCACCAATGTCACAGAAGTACGAAGCTTCCTGGGATTGGCTGGGTATTACCGGAGATTTGTGGAGGGATTCTCCAGAATAGCGGCATCCTTATCACAATTAACCAAGAAAGGCCTCAAATTCCATTGTGGAGATAGTTAGGAAAGAAGTTTCCAAGAATTAAAGGATAAACTAACATCGGCCCCAGTCCTAGCCATGCCACTGGAACTGAAGGCTATGTTGTTTACAGTGATGCGTCAAAGTCGGGCCTGGGGTGTGTATTGTTGCAACATGGTAGTGTAATCGCATATGCCTCTAGACAACTAAGGAACCATGAGAAGAATTTTACCCTACACATGATCTCGAGCTAGCTGCAGTCATCTTTGCCTTAAAAATATGGTGACACTACCTTTATGGGGTCTCATGTGATATATATACAGATCATAAGAGTCTAAAGTATATCTTTACCCAAAAGGAACTGAATATGCGTCAAAGAAGATGGTTGGAGTTAATGAAAGACTACGATTTGGCTATTCATTACCACCCTGGGAAGGCCAATGTAGTGGCAGATGCCCTTAGTAGGAAGTCTGGAGGATCCGTAGCAGTATTACTAACACAACAGGATGACTTGTTAAAAGATATAGAGCGGATGCAATTGGAGATTTTGATAAAGGAGACCCGGAGGGGGATGGGTCAGGTAAGTCAAGTCAGCATTGATTTTGACCTCCATAAAGAGATTAAAGAAGCACAACTAAAAGATGATCAAGTAATTTAGAATGTGGAAAGGGTGCAAAGAGGTGAAACTCAATATTTTTCCATTGATAAAGACTTGCTAAAAAGGGGAAGCCGAATATATATACCTTCAGATTTTAAGCTCAATGAGCGAATTATGACTGAAGCTCATTGCACTCCTTACACCGCACATCCTGGAGCAACCAAAATGTATCAGGATTTACGAACAAACTTTTGGTGGGAAGGAATGAAGAAGGACATAGCTAAATTTGTACAAAGATGTTTGATATGCCAACAAGTCAAGGCGGAACACAAGAAGCCCCTGGGACTCCTTATGCCGTTGCAAATCCCTGAATGGAAGTGGAGCAACATTACTATGGACTTTGTAACAGGACTCCCTAGATCCCCTCAAGGATATGATGCCATATGGGTGATAGTCGACCGACTCACAAAGTCCGCCCATTTCCTACCCATTCGAATAAACTATTCGATGGACAGACTAGCCCAAATCTACCTCCGAGAGATAATCAGGATTCATGGAGTACCTGAGACAATTGTGTCAGATCGAGACCCTCGATTCCAGTCAAGACTATGGATCAGTTTATCCCAAGCCTTAGGCACTAGACTACATCCAAGTACAGCTGCTCATCCGCAAACCGACGGGCAATCAGAAAGAACTATTCAAATATTAGAAGATATGCTGAGAGCATGTGTATTGGATTTCAGAGGCAGTTGGAAAAAATACCTACCATTAGTAGAGTTTACATATAATAATAGTTATCAATTCACTATTGGGATGCCGCCATTTGAAGCCTTGTATGGTAGGAAGTGTAGATCTCCGATTTGTTAGGAGGAGATGGGAGACCGAACATTGTTCGGAACTGATATAGTGCTAGAAACAACAGAGAAAATCCGGATAATAAGGAAGAGGATGAAGGCGGCCCAAAGTAGATAAAAAACATATGCAGATCGGTGCCGGAGACCCTTGGAGTTTGCAGAAGGCGACAAAATTTTCTTGAAGATATCACCAATGAAAGGAGTGATACGGGTTGGCAAACGGGATAAGTTAAACCCCGTTTTATCGGGCCTTTTGAGATATTGGAAAGAATTGGACCTTTGGCCTACCGGTTAGCATTGCCACCAGAAATTGAGAAGATACATAATGTATTTCATGTGTCACAATTAAGGAAATACATACCAGACCCCAGTCATGTCCTTAGTTACTCACCACTACAACTCCAAGAAGATTTATCATATACGGTGGAGCCAGTGCAAATTTTAGATCGTAAAGAGAAACAATTGCGGAACAAAGCTATTCCGTTGGTGAAGGTATTATGGAGAAGCCAGGAGATCGAAGAAACTACCTGGGAACCAGAGGAGGATATGCGAAAAACCTTCCCACAACTTTTCCAAGGTACGTCGAGCTTTGGGGCCGAAGCTTCCCTAAGGGGGGTAGAAATGTAACAGCCGATTTTTTTATCTCCTAATTATATCAATCATCGGTCATAAAGGAATTTATTTATTTTTTATTATGATTCCTCCTTCTTGATTCAAATACTAATAATAATAATAATATCAAAGAATTAGTATTTTTTTTATGAATTACTTTCATTATGGAAATACGGTATATAAAGGAAAACATAGAATTTTTATGTGGGTATGTTATGCTAGTATAAATAAGATACTAGTATAAATAGGAGTATGTCATAGGTAATTGCAAATTGATGTATATCTAAAGTATTTCCAAAATAGAGTATACCTAACTAAATACATGGTATATCAATTTTTTAATTGGAGATAGTGGAGGGGGTAGGTGTGCATGAAGAGATGAGATCTAAGGCTAGGATCACCTTGATCCTAGCTTTTGCCATGTGGCAACTTGAGAGATGTACTATCTTGTTGATAACTAAGATTATGGGGGCTTTTATGCAAAAGTGCCCTCTCCCTTACGTTCAGATCTGAGAGAGAGAGTTTTCTCTCCTCTCTGTAAAAAGTTTTCTCTCCCAAAACCCTAGATCCACCCACTTTCTTCTCCTCCCCCTCAAACTCTTCTCCTCTTCCTTTGCACCCCGGCCGGAGCCAGGGGGAGGCGGCAGCTCGACCGCGCGCCACCACACGCGGCTGCGCACAGCCGCGCGCACAGCACGCAGCCGCACGCAGCGCGCGCAGGGGCGGCGTAACCACGCGCGCGCAGCAGCACCAGGCCGCGAGTCGGCCTGGTTTCGAGGGGGGATCCTCGGTTGGCCGAAAAAAAGGGGAGAAAGATCGGATTTTGGGTTGTTTTGTAAGGAGAAACAAAAGCCCTAGATCTGAAAAATTGGGTCCAAACTCCCAATTTCAGGGGCTAATTTGTATTAAAGGTAAACTTGATACCTCATGAGTTCTCTCCTCATTATTATTGATTATGTGACTAAGAATTTTCCCTATGTCCCCTTACTAGGATTTTGGGTGGAGAGATTGAAGAAGGAGCACTGGAAGGAAATCATCTATCAAGTGAGTAGTTTACTACACTCACTATGCTTTTCATAGTCATGAACTTTGAATTAAGTACTTGATGTAGGGAAGTTAGGATGGATTGGGGAAAGTATTGAAGAATAATGTAAGGTAGTGACATGTAGACTAGTTATCATGGGATTAATGGCATGCTTATCCTCTTTTCCCTAGAGAGTTGTGACATAAGATTTATATGTTATATGTTAGTAACAATTAGTGTTATGTAAATTTCCATGGTAACATACATGAAGTGCATGGTTAAGGGTGGTTGATTTCTAAGTCCTTCCTAACATAAATTGGGAGGAGGCATAAATGTGCATGGTTATTATGTTGCATCATATGTATGCGAAATCTTAAATTGCTAAGTATGGGTATAAGGGAAGTAAATAGGTGGAAAACTCTATAAAAGGGAAAGACATGTTTCCTCATACATCATAAGACTTATGCGTGTTCACATATATCATAATCATTATTAATCATTGTGGTAATTCTTATTCAATACTTATACAATAGTATGTTAAATATGTGACTTATACATAAGCATGTTGATGGTGTGACTTGTACAATAGTAGGTTGAATATGTGATTTATACATAGGCATGTTGATCGTGTGATTTATACGATACTAGGTTGATCTCTTGACTTATACAAAAGCATGCTAATTGTGTAGCTTATGCGATAATATGTTGATGATGTGTATATGTAAGAGTGTGTTGATTGTAAGGCTTATACGATGGTATGTTGATTGCTTATGTTTGGCATAATTGCATGGAGGAAGGGCCGGGCGGGAGCCGGTAGGAGGGGGGAAGACGGCAATTAATGCTAGTACATGCTTTTATATAAACATAAGGAGGAAGGGGCCGGGCGGGAGCCGGTAGAAGAGAGAAGACGGTGGTCATGTGAATCATACATATACACTTGCATTATATAAATATGTATGTTTATTCCATATGCTATATATGATTCTTGGTTGCTTTTACGAGGAGGAAGGGGCCGAGCGGGAGCCGGTAGGTGGGAGAAGACGGGGGAAAATAGTACCCTATGATTAGGGTGATATGTGAATGTGCCTTAATAAATAATGAAATATTATATTATCGGTAAGTGTTTGAAAGTGATATTAATTAGTAAAGGCTTGGGCAAGATAAGAGCGTGTGTGTAGAGATATCTATGTAGGAGATCAATTAACGATCTCGCTCTCGTATATACTTGGAAGGAACCTTTTAGTAATCTAAAAGGAAGTCTAGCAAGTGTAACTTGTAACTATTAAATTGTGTAAGGATAATAGGGGTATGTAGGAGAGGGTCACCTAATAGGGGTAAGGGTATCTACATTCATGTAAGATCTCCTCGGGCCCGCAAGGTATGTTGTGATAGAATATCCATGTTATCATTCTTCTCGTATTTATGTAATTTACTCACTGAGCCGTCGAGCTCATTCCTTTTCTTTTTCCCCTTTCAGGTCTGGATAAAGGAAAAGGCATACTATAACATGGAAAGTAGTTATGGGCAGAACGACATACCTTTCTTAAAATGTTATTTTGTTTACTATGTGCATACATGTATGTTTTCATTTCAGCACTACCTAGTTAAATGTGCTATGATGCTACTATCGAATGTAACTTCTTCCTTGTAATAGTTTGAGACTAGAAACTTGTGGTGCATGGGATGTTTGTGAATCTAAGACTTGTGATCATGTTGGTAGTAACATGTTGATAATTGATGCCTTGATGGATATGTAATGGAACATATTTTGTAAGCATATTGTGGAAACTTACTTAAGGTTGAAATGTGGTACTTATGAGATCTTTATACATTGTGATAAGTAGGCCATGTGGGCCGAAATCTTTTATGGGAATAAGTAGGCCTTGGAGCCGAAACTGTTATTCTCTGTATGTGGAGAAGGTGAAATTTTAGAGGAGATATTGCCGAAATTTTCTGGAATAGGATAAAGAGGAGATTTGAGGATAATTCTGTGTTGCGGGACTAATCTTGCTTATTAGAAGCTGGGACCCTTACAGCGGAGATCGTGTGTCGATCTCGGATCAGCGTGGGACTGTTTGTAGGATCGTGTGTCGATCTCAAAACAGCGTGTAGATTGCTCGAGGAATCAATTTGGAGGAGTAGATTACTTCGGAAACTCTTTGAGGGTTTCACGCGGAGGTAAAAATCCTGTCTTTATCAAGTTTATTTTATCTAACTCTGTTTGTTTCCGCATTGCTTTGAGGAATCAGTTGAGAAGATGGTTGGAGAAAGTATATCAGTGAGATCCATGAATCCACATCCAAGGATTGATGTGGTGAAGTTCAACGGCACGAACAACATTGGTATGTAGAGGTGTGAGGTTATGGATGCGCTGACGGCATCAAACCTTGAAGACACTCTACGGTTGGAGAAGAAGCGCGCATCAACGACGGGAGAAGATTGGGACAAGATGAACCGTTCGGCGTGTGGCCTGATCAGGTCTTGTCTGACGCAAGACATTAAGTATTAGGTGTTGTATGAGACATCTGCGAGGCAGCTGTGGGAGATCCTAGAGAAGAAGTATCTGACGAAATGCATAGAATCGTGACTGTAGTTGAAGAGTAAGCTCTATGATTTTCAGATGCAAAGAGGATACTCCGTCAATGAATACTTGAATCGCTACACAAAGCTTCTTATAGATCTAGTTAATGTGGATGTGAAGACCGGTGAAGAGGATAAGGCGGTAATTCTTTTAAACTCTCTTCCTAGGAAAGAATATGAGACCTTTACTCTTACATTGCTCAATGGAAGAAAATCCTTTAACTACAGTGAGGTGTCGACTGCTCTTGTGAGTTATGAAGCAAGGAGACAAGATAGATTGTCTTCTTCGGGAAGACAACAGCAGAGGCATTGGCGGTAAGAGGCAGAATCTTCAATAAGAAGGGAAGAGATGATCAGGGAAGGTCAAAGTCCAGATCAGGCTTCAGAAATCTGAAGAGGAATGAGTGCGCCTTGTGCAAGGAGCTAGGGCACTGGAAAGTTGATTGCCCGAAGGCCAAAGGTAAGAAAATGGAGTCAAACACCGAAGCGAATCTCGCACAGGCAGATGGATCAGATTCAGACTCATTGGTATTCTCTCTCTCTGTTACTACTCCTATTGTTGATTACTCAGATAAGGCTGAGTGGATCTTAGATACCGGAGTGTAATGGTCCCATTTTCCTATGATCTCAATTTACATAAACACCTATATTGATCAACAGATTATCATAATCATCTTCAAATCCTTGAATATTTCGACAACACTTCCTTTGTAAATACTGATCTAACCTCATACACAATGCCAAGCACAAATAATTTCGGCCAATATCAGCCTGCTTATTCTCAATCCAGATACATAAACCAATATTCGGTAACGATCCACGCAATCATAATAATATTTCGGCTCACAATTGCCTACTTATTTGGAAACAAAAGAAAATATGCTTGAGAATACTCCTCTCGGTATTCAGAATATAACACCAATTTATTTATAAATCCTTCTCATCAAGATCAAGGCCATCTAACTTATGCAATAATAACATCAATCAAATTGTAAACATATACAACATGGAACTTTACAATTACACAAAATACAACTCTAAAACTTCTCTATGTAACATGATTTCCAACAAGGCGCTTGAAATCTTAAATTGGGTTTTCGCCTCACCATGATCTAAAAACACAATAACCTGTGGGGCGGTGAGCTCAACAGCTCAGCGAGGAGAGATAGAAGAAAATCAGAGAATGGTGAATATAATCAATCATAAGCATGATTTTTCGAGTAATACAGCAGATCTGAATGAATAAGAGAAATAGAAAACATATGATGAAATAATTGGGCTCCATAATCATCGGGAACAGTCCGACTCTTTTAGTCATTGATTTCTTATGACATTTCCCGTATTCTATGCCACATGGTACAGGGTTTACAAGTTCAGTAAAATATTAGCTCGACAATATAGTTTATTTTCAAACTTTTCTTGTGTATTCATAATATGTATCACATACGTATCTTATATATCATGCACGGAGGCGCCAATCACACCACCCCATCTTATATATATAGTGTATGCGTTCAGATAACACATGCATCACAAAACATACTTTTATATCTTGTAATCTTATCGTACTTCACATATAGCAGTAATACATTACACTTCACAACACTCTCATGCAATATTAATGAGAGGCGTATTATACGTTATTCTTATGCATATGTAATTCATATATGAAGTGTGATAAATCTCCACTTTCCTCGTCCTGTCGGCTCCCGCTCGGCCCTCCTCCTTATATAAAGATATATGACGTAATGACACCGTCTTCTCCCTCCTACTGGCTCCCGCCCGGCCCCTTCCTCCTATATTAAATGCGTATGTATATGTATAAACATCATATAACAATAACACCGTCTTCCCCCTCCTACCGGCTCCCGCCTGGCCCCTTCTTCCTATGTATATGTACGTATATAATGCAATAACACCGTCTTTCCCCTCTTACCGACTCCCGCCCGGCCCCTTCCTCTAATGAGTAAGAAAGCGAATGACATGCTTATTTTTACATGCAGATAACAACCAGTGTAGTAACTATATGAATATCAATTAAATACTATGGTTTACTTTCCAGCTCATCAACACCATTACCGAAGAATTTCATGTGGTTCACTGCATGTGTATACATACCCCCATAACAATCAATTCATCATATTAGAACAATTCATTTATTATAGTTTGATTCTCAGTTTATCACTTCTATCACTGGAGAATGTATGTAATTCACTGTATATATGTATACACACATAAGTTACAATTCACCTTCTTATTCAGTAATTTTATTATCAATAAGATGTATATGCTTCACTAGTTATACATTCACACATGAGTTATAAGTCAACAGTAAAGTGATCTGCGTATCTCATTCATATAGATTGAGTTTTCATTACATCATTAACAACTACGTATCCAAAAATAGAGGTGTACGTGTATGAGCATGTATAACTGTATACATCATGTCACACTTAATCGCATTCATACTTCATATCATTCATATGCAGCAATCATTTTACATACAAAATTTTATCAATATCAACCATTCAATGTTTTGTCTAAACTATTCATTACACTTTTAATACATATATTCTTAATTTATACTAGTAAGTCTTGTAGTTAGCTATACTCCACCCTTCATACATCCCATTATTTAACTGACAGAGTTAATTAATCCACTTGACCATAATCACTTTCAGTTAGCACATCTTGGGCTTTAAATTTTGCTTATACACTTGTACAGTTTGTACTAACTATGTCATCATATCTTCTTCTTATTCTTGCACTTAATTAATTTGTAACGCCCCGATCCCGGCGGGTACGGAGACGTTACTGCAACGTATATACGCAGGTCAGAAATACCCTCACGTATATACGCTAAGCATCAGTACAGGCAAGAATCAGAGTACGGAAGCAAATGGTGCATTATACATTCCAACACATAAGTACAATTACAAAGTTATCACCAGAGGTGACAAATATTACAATAATATTACATCACCAACATGGCGCAAATGCGAGAATAGAAAGGATGTACAAGTATGAACAGTACAAAAGGCACTCATGAGTTTACAAAAGGAAAACTCAAGAGGCACACAAGGGGCCTGGAAGGATAGAGCTTCAGATGGTCTGTTGGAGATTCATGCTACCGTTGCGCCACTCTGATCAACAACTGGGGGAATCCACACGCTCCAAGCTCCATGACATGGACATGAGAATCCAGGGGAGTCAGATAGAACTCCCCAGGCGAGTGGTGATACAAAAGCCAGATGGCGTGCTGAGATAAGTACAAGTGTATCGATAAAACTGAATCATAATCATGCATTGAAAATCGTGTCGTGAGCATAAGCATGTATAGGCAGGTAGATATATAACAAGTTGTATCAAGCAAGAAGTACTCATGGTATGGTAAGATAGGAACATGAGACTGATGGAATGGAACACAAGGAATAAAGCAGGGTATGAGCAGCGAATATAATAATAATCATAAAACGGAAATCGAAGTAAAATCCAGTACAAGCAAATATGGCGAGGCATATCACAGATTCATAGCCGTCTAAGTTGCAGGCTTCAGTATGCGTCCCATTCCACATACTTCTACTTACAACTTAAAGTGCAGGTTATCATCTTGACACTTTATTATTACTCGTCTTACCCTGATATCTAGATATGTGAACTAGCGTCCCAGCACACATATATCCATATCTGAGTAAAGCAAGGCTGTTATTGGAAACCAGCGGGGGTATCAACGAACAATGTTTACAGTGGGTCCCGTGCATACCCGGGACCACGGCCCAGGATGTTCCGTTGCTTGGTGACGGAACCTACCGCAAGGCGATTCAGGAGGGTCTTATGGATGCCCTTATCAAGATGGTACCAGGAAGGAGGGAGCCAGCTCTCCCCTCGGTCGCCTGGAGGCCCTCAGGTCAGACCGGAAGTTTTAGTTGCACAACATGCCTAATACCACTGTAAACACGAACACATATTGATAGCCGCAAGTTTCCCCCGACCCGATACAAGTGTTCCTTTTTATGATTTATTTGGTAATTATCAATTTACGGGAATAACAGGTGCAAGACATGATCAGGAGTTCAGGAGTTTAGGTCACTGTATGTAATACAGGATAACAGGTCACTGTACATAGTACAGGATAACAAGGCAGGATTCCCGTAAATGTGATAATCACAAGGTCAAGTATATCATGCCGGGTGTCAAGTGATAGCATGACAGGAGAATGATATTTGGCAGGTAACCAATCATGTCAAGAGATTGATATTAGTCCGGTGGCAAGTCATGTCATAACAAGGGGTTGCCAAGTAGTAGCATGTCTGGTGTCAGGTAATAACACATCAGTTGCCAGGTGATACAAACAGGTGTTAAACAGTAGCATGTAACAAGCATGTCAAGTGTTAACATGTCAGGTAAGTACATGGCATGTGATAAAGTAGTAGCTGAGCACAACCAAGCGGAGCTGAGCAAGCTGGAGGCACAGACAGCAAACAGTATTTAACACTGGAGCGTCTGGCAAGGTTACCGGGACAACTCGACTTTAATGTGTGTAATACCCCGTTCCCGGAATACGTACTTAGTTGCGTATTCAGATTTTCCGATCGTATTTTTTCGATTTGTTTCCTGTAATTGTTTTGTATTATGAATTCTTTATATAATTGTTTTGTCTTGGTTTTGGATTCGTGGACTCGGAGTCAGCCTTAGTCTGAACCGAAGGCCCGATCATAGTATATTATTCGATTTAGTCTTTCTGATGTGTAGATTTGACCGATTTCAGTTTCAAATATTATTTTCCAATATATTATATTTTCTATGATTTTCTAGATTTTTCTGGAATTAAAATGAATTTCTTCAAAACCGGTGTCGGCCAGTGCCGCTGACCGATTCCCGAATTTTTATCTTACAAACTGTTTAGAATTTCTAGAGGGTTCTTTAGACATTTCTTCTTAGAATTATGTTTAATACTTAAATACTTTTTCTGAAGATTTACGAATTTATGGATATTCTCCCGGAGTCGGTAGAAGACTGATTCCAGTATTTTTATTTCACAAACAGTTAGGAATTTCATGATGGTCCTTTAGACTTTATTTCTTAGAATTATATTTTCTACATACATTCTTTTTCTGAGGATTTTATGATTTTATGAAAATTCCACCGGAGTCGGTATCGGCCAGTATCGCTGGTTGATTCCGGGACGATTGGAATTGAGTTTCTGAATTCCGCTTTCACTTTACTTCTTAAAACCATATTTTATTCTTTAATGCATTTTCTGGGATTTTTCAGAATTTATCAAAATCCGGCCGACCCGGTGTAGACCGGTATCGGCGGTGACTTCCGGATTTTTAATTTGAAAACGAGATTTTATTTCTGAAAACCGATTTCACTATATACCTTAAAATAATATTTACTATTTTTGAGATTATTTCGAGACCTTTCCGGATCAGTCCAATTTTTCAGTATTTTCAATGTTTTGGGATTTCCCAGATTCGGAATATCATCTAACTTATTTTTTTTCTTTTCTTTCCTTCCCCATTTTCCCCATCCACTCCTTTTTCCTCTATATTCTCTTTTTCTTTTCCCCAAAAATCCCCCACCACACAACCCTCCAAAATATCTTCTCCTTTTTCTTTTTTTATTTCTTTTTCCTTTTTCTTTTCCTTTTCATTTTCATTTTCTTTTTCTTCCCTTCTTTCTTCTCCTTTCCCTGGCGCCAGCGACCACAGCCTCCACCTCCTTCCTCCCCTCAAAATTCTCCCTCTCTCTCACTTCACTTCCCAAATTCTCTCTCAATTCTCTCTCTCTATCTCTTCCTCTTCCTTCTCCACACATAATTTCTCCCCCTTCCCTCTCTCTTCCTCCTCCGAGATCCGGCCACGGCCTCAACCATCGCCGACGGACCTCCGTTCCCTTTCCTCCGGCGCCGCCCCGGCGTGGGCGATCCGCCGCCGGCGTCTCGCCGGCGGCCTTGGGCGTGGCCAGGGGGCCTCGGGCCCCCTGTGCTCTGCTGTGGAGGGGGCGGGGCCCCCTCCTTCTTCCTCGGGGTGGCCGGCGCCACCCCGATTCGGGCCACCGCCGGCGGTGAGCCGGCGGCCGCGGGCAGCCAGGGGCCACCTGGGCCCCTGTGCTGGGGCGGAGAGGGGGGCAGGCCCCCTCTCCTTTTCTCTCTGTTGAGGGGGGCAAAGCCCCCCTCTTTCCTTGCTGGGGGGGGGGCAACAGCCCCCCTGTGTTCTGTGGAGGGGGCGGCGCCCCCTCCTTCCTCTGCCGGCGGCCGGCGCCGCCCGGCGCCGCCGCCTGGCCGGCGGCCAGGGCCGAGTGCCCCCAATGGGGGGGGCACTGTGTGGGTGAGGGAGGGGGGCAGCAGCCCCCCTTCTTTCTCTTTCTCTCTCCTGCTCTCTCTCTCTCTCTCTCTTGGAATTCTCTCTCTCTCCTGGGAGCACACTCCCTTTCTCTCTCCTGGACTCTCTCTCTCTTTCTCTCTCCTACTCCCTCTCTCTCTCTCCTGATTCTCTCTCTCTCCTCATCCACTTTCTCTCTCTAAAGAAAACCCTAACTCTCTCTCTAGGCTTTCTCTCTCTAGACTCTCTCTAGAAATCTCCCTCTAGATTCCCTCTCTAGAAATCCCACTTTCTCTCTCTAGACTTTCTCTCTCTTCACCACAACCACCACAACAACCCTCCTTTGGTTTTGGACCGTAGCTTCCCTCGTCGATCGTGTCGCCGTGGATCCATTTGGCGATATTGTCAACCTCGATCCTTCCGAACACGTAGAGCTTCCAATCACCGATCTATGTGAGTATTCCTACTCACCAAGACTTGTCTAATTCTTTGTATATTCATGTTTCCATATCATGTGCAATTATGTCTTCAATTCATGATTATTTAGTCATCAAACCAAAACCCTAGGAAATCTGTTCTGTTTGTTGTTTCCCCATGATTAGTCGACTTGACCTAGCCATTAGTCGACTAATCCGTTCTGTCCTGAGAAACACAACTCTAGGAATCACAGTATTAGTCGACTTACCTTAGTTCCTAGTCGACTAGAGACCCTTAGTCGACTACACCCTTGACCTTAGTCGACTAACTCATTTGAACTGCGACCTTATTACTGAAGGTGCGACTTCATTAGTCGACTACCAAATTCCACCCTAGTCGACTTGAACCCCCTAGTCGACTAACCCTTCTCCCTAGTCGACTCCTGAATCAAAACCCAACTTTCTGTATCTCAGTTCTAGTCGACTTGACCATACAATTAGTCGACTTAGAGTATCTGTTAGTCGACTACCTATTTACTCCAGTCGACTAACTATTCCCTGAAACCAAATCCAACTCTCTGGAACCCAGTTTTAGTCGACTATACCAGACTGTTAGTCGACTAACTCCACTATTAGTCGACTACTCTTCCATCCTAGTCGACTAACTTTGCCTGTCTGTTCTGATTGATTCCTTTCTTGAAATGAACCTTACCCTCTAGACTTACATCACATATAGGTATCTCTTGACTTGTCACTTGACAAACATTGTCTTCTATTCTTTCTCTCTCATCTTCTCTCTACATATTTATATCACAGGTTATGGCGCATCCCGAGCTTCCGTGGATTTCGGTATATTGGTGACTCAGGCGAGTGTTCTCACTCGCTACCCTCTTGTTTTCCTATTTCATTGATTGCTCTAGTCTTCATGTATTGTATTTCATGCTTTATATCATTTATTGCTTTATGCTATGCGTGGCCGACCCTTCGTGGTCGTTGGACTTGTTGGACTTTGGGTCATTGCTTTTATGTTACCAGGCCATACCATTATTTTAGACCTGTCAGTTACATGCTACCTTTTAACACATGTATATCACCTGACATCTAGTGTATACCACCTGACCACCTGACTTGCTACTATTTGGTAAGACCCTCTGGTTATGACCTGACTTACCCAGACTATTATCAATCTCTTGACATAACTTACCACCTGATTATTATCAATCTTATATATGTTTGGTTGCTTATTCATTATCATCACCCTATCATGCTATCACTTTATACCCAGCATGATATACTTGACTTATGATTATCACCTTTACGGGAACTTTACCTTATTATCCTGTATCATGATCAGTGACTTGTTTTCCTGCTTTACATGCAGTGACTTGACTATATGTATTTGTGTACTCCTTATTCCTGATCATGTCTATTTCCTGTTTTTTCCCGTAAAGTGATAATTAAACTATTGAATCTTAAAATGGACCAACTTGTATTGGGTCGGGGGAAACATGCGGATATCGATATGTGTTCGTGTTTACAGTGGCATTAGGTATTGTGCACTATATCCGGTCTGACCTGTGGTACTCCAGGGGACCGAGGGGAGAGCTGGCTCCCTTATTCCTGTTATTATAGGGCATACATAAGTCCCTCCTGTGAGCCTTGCGGCTGGCTTCCGTTTCCATGCAACGGAACAATCCTGTGGCCGTGGTCCCGGGTATGTACGGGACCCACTGTAAACATAGTTCGTCGATACAACCGCTGATTTCCAATAACAACCTCGACTTGCTTATATATGGATGTATGTGAGTTGGCCGTACACCGAGACACATACCTAGATATATGGGTAAGACGAGTAATAATAAAGTGTCATAATAATCGGCTCTTTAAGTTGTAAGTAGAGGTATGTGGAATGGGACGCATACCAAAGCCTACATCTTAAATAGCTATGAATTTGTGCTGTGCCTTACCGTATTTGCTTTTCCCGGACTTTATATCGGATTTCATGTTTTATGAGTATTATGGTAGCTCGGATTGGTTTTATTCGGATTTCCTATTTTATGATTCTCATGCCACGTCTATTCTTACCTGCTCTATCCTATCTGCCTCCTGAGTATTTCCTACTTGATATATATGCATTATTGTGCTCACCCTGCTTCACCACTTGGTTTTCCTTCTACACTCGCCTGGGGAGTTATTATTTGACTCCCCTGGATCCTCACGTCCAGGTCATGGAGCTAGGAGCGTGTGATCAGAGTGGCGCAGCGGAAGCGTGGATCCCCAGCAGGCCTTCAGAGTTCCATCCTTCCAGACCCCCTCTGTGCCTCTCGAGTTTTTCCCTAGCAAACTCGTGAGTGCCCTATTTCTATTTACTCTTATACTTTTCCTTGTATACTTGTATGTGAGCGCCCTTTTATGCTGTTCATATATGTATATCTCTTGTACTCTCGCATTTGCGCATATCTGTGATGTATTATTATTGTAATATCATCACCTCTGGTGATAACTCTGTAATTGTATGTATATATGTGTTGGAATGTATAATGCACCATTTGCTTCCGTACTCTGATTCTTGTCTGTACTGATGCTTAGCGTATATACGGGAGGGTAGTTCTGACCTACGTATATACGTTGCAGTGACGTCCCCGTATCGCCGGGATCGGGGCGTTACAGGTTGGTATCAGAGCTTAGGCTCTAACTTCCTCAGTACGTCCAGACGGCAAATCAATGGTAAAGAGATTTGCAACTGGAATACATGAGTCTTGGTTATACATTCCAACTGCAAGTGCAGAGTTATCTATTTCTTGACTATCTTTCCTTTGATTTCAAATCCCTCCTTGACTATCTTTCTTTGATTCCAAATTCCTCCTATCCTTTCCCTGTTTTGGTTTTATGTTTTGGTTTTATGAAGCCTTATACTATCTTAAGATATGATTAGACTAGAGAGGTAGTGGCTGGTTCAGAATGAAGCTCTTATGTGATCTCTTCGGCCAACTTGATGAAGCTTGGTATTCTCCAGATCGATCTTGATCTGGCTATCTTTCAGAAGACAGCAGTCGGGATTCTTAATTATCGGTCTTCTTTATTATGCTCAGGATTTTCAGGGTTTTCTTTATTACACAGCCACGACATCATCAGTATTCATTTATTTCACAGCCACGACATCATCAGTATTATTCAGCATTATTCTAAAGATTTATTACACAGCCACGACATCTTCAGCCGGAAATGCAGAGTATGATTATTATTCAGTTGACTTGAGAGCCCTACCTATAGTGCTTCATATCTTAATTAGTATAAATTCCAGCCTTTGTCCCCTTTGTATTCAATTTGCCCCTTAACGAAATTGCGAGGACGCAATTTTTGTAAGGTGGGTGGATTGTAATACCCCGTTCCCGGAATACGTACTTAGTTGCGTATTCAGATTTTCCGATCGTATTTTTTCGATTTGTTTCCTGTAATTGTTTTGTATTATGAATTCTTTATATAATTGTTTTGTCTTGGTTTTGGATTCGTGGACTCGGAGTCAGCCTTAGTCTGAACCGAAGGCCCGATCATAGTATATTATTCGATTTAGTCTTTCTGATGTGTAGATTTGACCGATTTCAGTTTCAAATATTATTTTCCAATATATTATATTTTCTATGATTTTCTAGATTTTTCTGGAATTAAAATGAATTTCTTCAAAACCGGTGTCGGCCAGTGCCGCTGACCGATTCCCGAATTTTATCTAACAAACTGTTTAGAATTTCTAGAGGGTTCTTTAGACATTTCTTCTTAGAATTATGTTTAATACTTAAATACTTTTCTGAAGATTTTACGAATTTATGGATATTCTCCCGGAGTCGGTAGAAGACTGATTCCAGTATTTTATTTCACAAACAGTTAGGAATTTCATGATGGTCCTTTAGACTTTATTTCTTAGAATTATATTTTCTACCTACATTCTTTTTCTGAGGATTTTATGATTTTATGAAAATTCCACCGGAGTCGGTATCGGCCAGTATCGCTGGTTGATTCCGGGACGATTGGAATTGAGTTTCTGAATTCCGCTTTCACTTTACTTCTTAAAACCATATTTTATTCTTTAATGCATTTTCTGGGATTTTTCAGAATTTATCAAAATCCGGCCGACCCGGTGTAGACCGGTATCGGCGGTTGACTTCCGGATTTTTAATTTGAAAACGAGATTTTATTTCTGAAAATCGATTTCACTATATACCTTAAAATAATATTTACTATTTTTGAGATTATTTCGAGACCTTCCGGATCAGTCCAATTTTTCAGTATTTTCAATGTTTTGGGATTTCCCAGATTCGGAATATCATCTAACTTATTTTTTTTCTTTCTTTCCTTCCCCATTTTCCCCATCCACTCCTTTTTCCTCTATATTCTCTTTTTCTTTTTCCCCAAAAATCCCCCACCACACAACCCTCCAAAATATCTTCTCCTTTTTCTTTTTTTATTTCTTTTTCCTTTTTCTTTTCCTTTTCATTTTCATTTTCTTTTTTTCCCTTCTTTCTTCTCCTTTCCCTGGCGCCAGCGACCACAGCCTCCACCTCCTTCCTCCCCTCAAAATTCTCCCTCTCTCTCACTTCACTTCCCAAATTCTCTCTCAATTCTCTCTCTCTATCTCTTCCTCTTCCTTCTCCACACATAATTTCTCCCCCTTCCCTCTCTCTTCCTCCTCCGAGATCCGGCCACGGCCTCAACCATCGCCGACGGACCTCCGTTCCCTTTCCTCCGGCGCCGCCCCGGCGTGGGCGATCCGCCGCCGGCGTCTCGCCGGCGGCCTTGGGCGTGGCCAGGGGGCCTCGGGCCCCCTGTGCTCTGCTGTGGAGGGGGCGGGGCCCCCTCCTTCTTCCTCGGGGTGGCCGGCGCCACCCCGATTCGGGCCACCGCCGGCGGTGAGCCGGCGGCCGCGGGCAGCCAGGGCCACCTGGGCCCCTGTGCTGGGGCGGAGAGGGGGCAGGCCCCTCTCCTTTTCTCTCTGTTGAGGGGGGCAAAGCCCCCTCTTTCCTTGCTGGGGGGGGCAACAGCCCCCCTGTGTTCTGTGGAGGGGGCGGCGCCCCCTCCTTCCTCTGCCGGCGGCCGGCGCCGCCCGGCGCCGCCGCCTGGCCGGCGGCCAGGGCCGAGTGCCCCCAATGGGGGGGGGCACTGTGTGGGTGAGGGAGGGGGGCAGCAGCCCCCCTTCTTTCTCTTTCTCTCTCCTGCTCTCTCTCTCTCTCTCTCTTGGAATTCTCTCTCTCTCCTGGGAGCACACTCCCTTTCTCTCTCCTGGACTCTCTCTCTCTTTCTCTCTCCTACTCCCTCTCTCTCTCTCTCCTGATTCTCTCTCTCCTCATCCACTTTCTCTCTCTAAAGAAAACCCTAACTCTCTCTCTAGGCTTTCTCTCTCTAGGCTTTCTCTCTCTAGACTCTCTCTAGAAATCTCCCTCTAGATTCCCTCTCTAGAAATCCCACTTTCTCTCTCTAGACTTTCTCTCTCTTCACCACAACCACCACAACAACCCTCCTTTGGTTTGGACCGTAGCTTCCCTCGTCGATCGTGTCGCCGTGGATCCATTTGGCGATATTGTCAACCTCGATCCTTCCGAACACGTAGAGCTTCCAATCACCGATCTATGTGAGTATTCCTACTCACCAAGACTTGTCTAATTCTTTGTATATTCATGTTTCCATATCATGTGCAATTATGTCTTCAATTCATGATTATTTAGTCATCAAACCAAAACCCTAGGAAATCTGTTCTGTTTGTTGTTTCCCCATGATTAGTCGACTTGACCTAGCCATTAGTCGACTAATCCGTTCTGTCCTGAGAAACACAACTCTAGGAATCACAGTATTAGTCGACTTACCTTAGTTCCTAGTCGACTAGAGACCCTTAGTCGACTACACCCTTGACCTTAGTCGACTAACTCATTTGAACTGCGACCTTATTACTGAAGGTGCGACTTCATTAGTCGACTACCAAATTCCACCCTAGTCGACTTGAACCCCCTAGTCGACTAACCCTTCTCCCTAGTCGACTCCTGAATCAAAACCCAACTTTCTGTATCTCAGTTCTAGTCGACTTGACCATACAATTAGTCGACTTAGAGTATCTGTTAGTCGACTACCTATTTTACTCCAGTCGACTAACTATTCCCTGAAACCAAATCCAACTCTCTGGAACCCAGTTTTAGTCGACTATACCAGACTGTTAGTCGACTAACTCCACTATTAGTCGACTACTCTTCCATCCTAGTCGACTAACTTTGCCTGTCTGTTCTGATTGATTCCTTTCTTGAAACTGAACCTTACCCTCTAGACTTACATCACATATAGGTATCTCTTGACTTGTCACTTGACAAACATCGTCTTCTATTCTTTCTCTCTCTCATCTTCTCTCTACATATTTATATCACAGGTTATGGCGCATCCCGAGCTTCCGTGGATTTCGGTATATTGGTGACTCAGGCGAGTGTTCTCACTCGCTACCCTCTTGTTTTCCTATTTCATTGATTGCTCTAGTCTTCATGTATTGTATTTCATGCTTTATATCATTTATTGCTTTATGCTATGCGTGGCCGACCCTTCGTGGTCGTTGGACTTGTTGGACTTTGGGTCATTGCTTTTATGTTACCAGGCCATACCATTATTTTAGACCTGTCAGTTACATGCTACCTTTTAACACATGTATATCACCTGACATCTAGTGTATACCACCTGACCACCTGACTTGCTACTATTTGGTAAGACCCTCTGGTTATGACCTGACTTACCCAGACTATTATCAATCTCTTGACATAACTTACCACCTGATTATTATCAATCTTATATATGTTTGGTTGCTTATTCATTATCATCACCCTATCATGCTATCACTTTATACCCAGCATGATATACTTGACTTATGATTATCACCTTTACGGGAACTTTACCTTATTATCCTGTATCATGATCAGTGACTTGTTTTCCTGCTTTACATGCAGTGACTTGACTATATGTATTTGTGTACTCCTTATTCCTGATCATGTCTATTTCCTGTTTTTCCCGTAAAGTGATAATTAAACTATTGAATCTTAAAATGGACCAACTTGTATTGGGTCGGGGGAAACATGCGGATATCGATATGTGTTCGTGTTTACAGTGGCATTAGGTATTGTGCACTATATCCGGTCTGACCTGTGGTACTCCAGGGGACTGAGGGGAGAGCTGGCTCCCTTATTCCTGTTATTATAGGGCATACATAAGTCCCTCCTGTTGAGCCTTGCGGCTGGCTTCCGTTTCCATGCAACGGAACAATCCTGTGGCCGTGGTCCCGGGTATGTACGGGACCCACTGTAAACATAGTTCGTCGATACAACCGCTGATTTCCAATAACAACCTCGACTTGCTTATATATGGATGTATGTGAGTTGGCCGTACACCGAGACACATACCTAGATATATGGGTAAGACGAGTAATAATAAAGTGTCATAATAATCGGCTCTTTAAGTTGTAAGTAGAGGTATGTGGAATGGGACGCATACCAAAGCCTACATCTTAAATAGCTATGAATTTGTGCTGTGCCTTACCGTATTTGCTTTTCCCGGACTTTATATCGGATTTCATGTTTTATGAGTATTATGGTAGCTCGGATTGGTTTTATTCGGATTTCCTGTTTTATGATTCTCATGCCACGTCTATTCTTACCTGCTCTATCCTATCTGCCTCCTGAGTATTTCCTACTTGATATATATGCATTATTGTGCTCACCCTGCTTCACCACTTGGTTTTCCTTCTACACTCGCCTGGGGAGTATTATTTGACTCCCCTGGATCCTCACGTCCAGGTCATGGAGCTAGGAGCGTGTGATCAGAGTGGCGCAGCGGAAGCGTGGATCCCCAGCAGGCCTTTCAGAGTTCCATCCTTCCAGACCCCCTCTGTGCCTCTCGAGTTTTTCCCTAGCAAACTCGTGAGTGCCCTATTTCTATTTACTCTTATACTTTCCTTGTATACTTGTATGTGAGCGCCCTTTTATGCTGTTCATATATGTATATCTCTTGTACTCTCGCATTTGCGCATATCTGTGATGTATTATTATTGTAATATTCATCACCTCTGGTGATAACTCTGTAATTGTATGTATATATGTGTTGGAATGTATAATGCACCATTTGCTTCCGTACTCTGATTCTTGTCTGTACTGATGCTTAGCGTATATACGGGAGGGTAGTTCTGACCTACGTATATACGTTGCAGTGACGTCCCCGTATCGCCGGGATCGGGGCGTTACAGGTTGGTATCAGAGCTTAGGCTCTAACTTCCTCAGTACGTCCAGACGGCAAATCAATGGTAAAGAGATTTGCAACTGGAATACATGAGTCTTGGTTATACATTCCAACTGCAAGTGCAGAGTTATCTATTTCTTGACTATCTTTCCTTTGATTTCAAATCCCTCCTTGACTATCTTTCCTTTGATTCCAAATTCCTCCTATCCTTTCCCTGTTTTGGTTTTATGTTTTGGTTTTATGAAGCCTTATACTATCTTAGATATGATTAGACTAGAGAGGTAGTGGCTGGTTCAGAATGAAGCTCTTATGTGATCTCTTCGGCCAACTTGATGAAGCTTGGTATTCTCCAGATCGATCTTGATCTGGCTATCTTTCAGAAGACAGCAGTCGGGATTCTTAATTATCGGTCTTCTTTATTATGCTCAGGATTTTCGGGGTTTTCTTTATTACACAGCCACGACATCATCAGTATTCATTTATTTCACAGCCACGACATCATCAGTATTATTCAGCATTATTCTAAAGATTTATTACACAGCCACGACATCTTCAGCCGAAATGCAGAGTATGATTATTATTCAGTTGACTTGAGAGCCCTACCTATAGTGCTTCATATCTTAATTAGTATAAATTCCAGCCTTTGTCCCCTTTGTATTCAATTTGCCCCTTAACGAAATTGCGAGGACGCAATTTTTGTAAGGTGGGTGGATTGTAATACCCCGTTCCCGGAATACGTACTTAGTTGCGTATTCAGATTTTCCGATCGTATTTTTTCGATTTGTTTCCTGTAATTGTTTTGTATTATGAATTCTTTATATAATTGTTTTGTCTTGGTTTTGGATTCGTGGACTCGGAGTCAGCCTTAGTCTGAACCGAAGGCCCGATCATAGTATATTATTCGATTTAGTCTTTCTGATGTGTAGATTTGACCGATTTCAGTTTCAAATATTATTTTCCAATATATTATATTTTCTATGATTTTCTAGATTTTTCTGGAATTAAAATGAATTTCTTCAAAACCGGTGTCGGCCAGTGCCGCTGACCGATTCCCGAATTTTTATCTAACAAACTGTTTAGAATTTCTAGAGGTTCTTTAGACATTTCTTCTTAGAATTATGTTTAATACTTAAATACTTTTTCTGAAGATTTTACGAATTTATGGATATTCTCCCGGAGTCGGTAGAAGACTGATTCCAGTATTTTTATTTCACAAACAGTTAGGAATTTCATGATGGTCCTTTAGACTTTATTTCTTAGAATTATATTTTCTACCTACATTCTTTTTCTGAGGATTTTATGATTTTATGAAAATTCCACCGGAGTCGGTATCGGCCAGTATCGCTGGTTGATTCCGGGACGATTGGAATTGAGTTTCTGAATTCCGCTTTCACTTTACTTCTTAAAACCATATTTTATTCTTTAATGCATTTTCTGGGATTTTTCAGAATTTATCAAAATCCGGCCGACCCGGTGTAGACCGGTATCGGCGGTTGACTTCCGGATTTTTAATTTGAAAACGAGATTTTATTTCTGAAAACCGATTTCACTATATACCTTAAAATAATATTTACTATTTTTGAGATTATTTCGAGACCTTTCCGGATCAGTCCAATTTTTCAGTATTTTCAATGTTTTGGGATTTCCCAGATTCGGAATATCATCTAACTTATTTTTTTTCTTTTCTTTCCTTCCCCATTTTCCCCATCCACTCCTTTTTCCTCTATATTCTCTTTTTCTTTTTCCCCAAAAATCCCCCACCACACAACCCTCCAAAATATCTTCTCCTTTTTTTTTTTTATTTCTTTTTCCTTTTTCTTTTCCTTTTCATTTTCATTTTCTTTTTCTTCCCTTCTTTCTTCTCCTTTCCCTGGCGCCAGCGACCACAGCCTCCACCTCCTTCCTCCCCTCAAAATTCTCCCTCTCTCTCACTTCACTTCCCAAATCTCTCTCAATTCTCTCTCTCTATCTCTTCCTCTTCCTTCTCCACACATAATTTCTCCCCCTTCCCTCTCTCTTCCTCCTCCGAGATCCGGCCACGGCCTCAACCATCGCCGACGGACCTCCGTTCCCTTTCCTCGGCGCCGCCCCGGCGTGGGCGATCCGCCGCCGGCGTCTCGCCGGCGGCCTTGGCGTGGCCAGGGGGCCTCGGGCCCCCTGTGCTCTGCTGTGGAGGGGGCGGGGCCCCCTCCTTCTTCCTCGGGGTGGCCGGCGCCACCCCGATTCGGGCCACCGCCGGCGGTGAGCCGGCGGCCGCGGGCAGCCAGGGGCCACCTGGGCCCCTGTGCTGGGGCGGAGAGGGGGCAGGCCCCCTCTCCTTTTCTCTCTGTTGAGGGGGGCAAAGCCCCCCTCTTTCCTTGCTGGGGGGGGCAACAACAGCCCCCCTGTGTTCTGTGGAGGGGGCGGCGCCCCCTCCTTCCTCTGCCGGCGGCCGGCGCGCCCGGCGCCGCCGCCTGGCCGGCGGCCAGGGCCGAGTGCCCCCAATGGGGGGGCACTGTGTGGGTGAGGGAGGGGGGCAGCAGCCCCCCTTCTTTCTCTTTCTCTTCTGCCTCTCTCTCTCTCTCTCTCTCTCTCTCTTGGAATTCTCTCTCTCTCCTGGGAGCACACTCCCTTTCTCTCTCCTGGACTCTCTCTCTCTTCTCTCTCCTACTCCCTCTCTCTCTCTCCTGATTCTCTCTCTCTCCTCATCCACTTTCTCTCTCTAAAGAAAACCCTAACTCTCTCTCTAGGCTTTCTCTCTCTAGACTCTCTCTAGAAATCTCCCTCTAGATTCCCTCTCTAGAAATCCCACTTTCTCTCTCTAGACTTTCTCTCTCTTCACCACAACCACCACAACAACCCTCCTTTGGTTTTGGACCGTAGCTTCCCTCGTCGATCGTGTCGCCGTGGATCCATTTGGCGATATTGTCAACCTCGATCCTTCCGAACACGTAGAGCTTCCAATCACCGATCTATGTGAGTATTCCTACTCACCAAGACTTGTCTAATTCTTTGTATATTCATGTTTCCATATCATGTGCAATTATGTCTTCAATTCATGATTATTTAGTCATCAAACCAAAACCCTAGGAAATCTGTTCTGTTTGTTGTTTCCCCATGATTAGTCGACTTGACCTAGCCATTAGTCGACTAATCCGTTCTGTCCTGAGAAACACAACTCTAGGAATCACAGTATTAGTCGACTTACCTTAGTTCCTAGTCGACTAGAGACCCTTAGTCGACTACACCCTTGACCTTAGTCGACTAACTCATTTGAACTGCGACCTTATTACTGAAGGTGCGACTTCATTAGTCGACTACCAAATTCCACCCTAGTCGACTTGAACCCCCTAGTCGACTAACCCTTCTCCCTAGTCGACTCCTGAATCAAAACCCAACTTTCTGTATCTCAGTTCTAGTCGACTTGACCATACAATTAGTCGACTTAGAGTATCTGTTAGTCGACTACCTATTTTACTCCAGTCGACTAACTATTCCCTGAAACCAAATCCAACTCTCTGGAACCCAGTTTTAGTCGACTATACCAGACTGTTAGTCGACTAACTCCACTATTAGTCGACTACTCTTCCATCCTAGTCGACTAACTTTGCCTGTCTGTTCTGATTGATTCCTTTCTTGAAACTGAACCTTACCCTCTAGACTTACATCACATATAGGTATCTCTTGACTTGTCACTGACAAACATCGTCTTCTATTCTTTCTCTCTCTCATCTTCTCTCTACATATTTATATCACAGGTTATGGCGCATCCCGAGCTTCCGTGGATTTCGGTATATTGGTGACTCAGGCGAGTGTTCTCACTCGCTACCCTCTTGTTTTCCTATTTCATTGATTGCTCTAGTCTTCATGTATTGTATTTCATGCTTTATATCATTTATTGCTTTATGCTATGCGTGGCCGACCCTTCGTGGTCGTTGGACTTGTTGGACTTTGGGTCATTGCTTTTATGTTACCAGGCCATACCATTATTTTAGACCTGTCAGTTACATGCTACCTTTTAACACATGTATATCACCTGACATCTAGTGTATACCACCTGACCACCTGACTTGCTACTATTTGGTAAGACCCTCTGGTTATGACCTGACTTACCCAGACTATTATCAATCTCTTGACATAACTTACCACCTGATTATTATCAATCTTATATATGTTTGGTTGCTTATTCATTATCATCACCCTATCATGCTATCACTTTATACCCAGCATGATATACTTGACTTATGATTATCACCTTTACGGGAACTTTACCTTATTATCCTGTATCATGATCAGTGACTTGTTTTCCTGCTTTACATGCAGTGACTTGACTATATGTATTTGTGTACTCCTTATTCCTGATCATGTCTATTTCCTGTTTTTCCCGTAAAGTGATAATTAAACTATTGAATCTTAAAATGGACCAACTTGTATTGGGTCGGGGGAAACATGCGGATATCGATATGTGTTCGTGTTTACAGTGGCATTAGGTATTGTGCACTATATCCGGTCTGACCTGTGGTACTCCAGGGGACCGAGGGGAGAGCTGGCTCCCTTATTCCTGTTATTATAGGGCATACATAAGTCCCTCCTGTTGAGCCTTGCGGCTGGCTTCCGTTTCCATGCAACGGAACAATCCTGTGGCCGTGGTCCGGGTATGTACGGGACCCACTGTAAACATAGTTCGTCGATACAACCGCTGATTTCCAATAACAACCTCGACTTGCTTATATATGGATGTATGTGAGTTGGCCGTACACCGAGACACATACCTAGATATATGGGTAAGACGAGTAATAATAAAGTGTCATAATAATCGGCTCTTTAAGTTGTAAGTAGAGGTATGTGGAATGGGACGCATACCAAAGCCTACATCTTAAATAGCTATGAATTTGTGCTGTGCCTTACCGTATTTGCTTTTCCCGGACTTTATATCGGATTTCATGTTTTATGAGTATTATGGTAGCTCGGATTGGTTTTATTCGGATTTCCTATTTATGATTCTCATGCCACGTCTATTCTTACCTGCTCTATCCTATCTGCCTCCTGAGTATTTCCTACTTGATATATATGCATTATTGTGCTCACCCTGCTTCACCACTTGGTTTTCCTTCTACACTCGCCTGGGGAGTATTATTTGACTCCCCTGGATCCTCACGTCCAGGTCATGGAGCTAGGAGCGTGTGATCAGAGTGGCGCAGCGGAAGCGTGGATCCCCAGCAGGCCTTTCAGAGTTCCATCCTTCCAGACCCCCTCTGTGCCTCTCGAGTTTTTCCCTAGCAAACTCGTGAGTGCCCTATTTCTATTTACTCTTATACTTTTCCTTGTATACTTGTATGTGAGCGCCCTTTTATGCTGTTCATATATGTATATCTCTTGTACTCTCGCATTTGCGCATATCTGTGATGTATTATTATTGTAATATTCATCACCTCTGGTGATAACTCTGTAATGTATGTATATATGTGTTGGAATGTATAATGCACCATTTGCTTCCGTACTCTGATTCTTGTCTGTACTGATGCTTAGCGTATATACGGGAGGTAGTTCTGACCTACGTATATACGTTGCAGTGACGTCCCCGTATCGCCGGGATCGGGCGTTACAATGTGAGTAGAAAATCCCGGCAGCATCTCGCCTAGACGATTCGAGTGGTAAAGCGCTGAACGCTGATCGTGATAACCAGGCGGAGCTGGAGAACCTGACGGTCCAATCACTTCCCTTTCGAGATAGTGAGAGACCGGAGGCTGAAGGACGGAGAGACCTGACGGTCCCAATCACTTCCCTTTCGAGATAGTGAAAGATCGGAGGCTGAATGAGAAACCTGACGATCCCAATCACGTCTCTTTCGAGATAGTGAGGGACCGGAGGCTGAAGGGTCCGGAAGCCAAGTACGCTCGGGGTTTAAGCGCACTCTCGGTGACTACTAGCCATCCCAGGAGTGGGCAGAAACCCAGAGTCCAACGACCACGAAGGGTCGGCCACGCATGGTATAAAGCAGTAAAATACATCACAGGCATGGTATGTATACAAGAAGGAAACTACCCTATACAAGCATTCGTCACAGAGCAATACATGTCCAGTCATTGGCACTCGGCCATACACAGATACAGGGACTCAGACCAATACATGATACATGAAAACATAGAATAAAATACGTGTCGAGTGCCTGTTTTATGGCGCCGTGCGCGAGTTCCATGGATTTCGGCATTTCCGGTAATTTAGGCGAGTGTCCTCGCTCTCGCCTCCATTTGGGCGCGGGCTTGGTCGTCGGCCACGCATGAAGAAGAAGAAGAAGAGAAAGGGGAAAAAGAAGGGAAGAAGGAAAAAGAAGTGAAAGAAAAGGAAAAAGAAAAGAAAAGGAAAGAAAAGAAAAAGAGAAAGAAAAAGGGAGATTGATGGGGATGTGATGGGGAGGTGACCGGGCCCATGTGGGCTAGGTCGGCGGTGGAGTCGGTGGGAAAAGAAAGGAAAAGAAAGGAAGAAAGAAAGAAAAGATAAAAAAAATAATAATATTATAATATGGTCGCGAAAAATCGATTGTTCCGGAAAAATCCCAAAAAAATACCCAGAGGTAGAAAACGTCATCCTGAGGAATAATATGAGATCGGTTTTCAGAAATAAAATTTCGTTTTCAAATTAAAAATTCGGAAGTCAACCGCCGATACCGGTTTACACCGGGTCGGCCGGATTTTTGATAAATTCTGAAAAATCCCAGAAAATGTATTAAAGAACAAAATATGATTTTAAGAAGTAAAGTAAAAACAGAACTTAGAAATTCAATTTCGATTGTAAACTAAAAATCTGGAATCGGTCAGCGGCACTGGTCGACACCGGTTTTGAAGATTTTCAATTTAATCAGAAAAATTCCAGAAAATCATAGAAAATCTAAAATATTGGAAAATGATGTTTAAAACTGAAATCGGTCAAATCTAAATATCAGAAAGACCAAATCGAGTAATGCCCTAAGATCGGGTCCTCGGTTCAGACTAGGGCTGACCCCGAGTTCACGAATCCGAATCCAAGGTAAAACCATCATATAAATAATTCATAAAGCAAAACAAATACAGGAAGTAAATTAAAAAATACGATCAAAAAATCTGAATACGCAACTAAGTACGTATTCTGGGAGCGGGGTGTTACATAATTAACCCCTCTTCACATGTAATTTGAAAAGAGGCTTAGATGTCCGAAGACAGAGTATGAGGGTACTTAATCAAGTTAGCATATACAAGATTAACTCGTATGCGTCTTACTATCGATTGAAATTTTGCCTTATCTTTCTTAATTCTAATGGTTGTATTCATAGTCATAGATGAATACTTGACTTCTAAACTCAAATTTGTATCTTACAGCTTTCAATCGTTTAAAGAGCTAACTTGTTTATTCATTAAATGAACCATCACAAAATCTTTCCATCCTGTCTGTGAAAACCATATCATTTCTTTGCGACATGGATAACTCAGTCTAATACGATATGCAAATTAAAGTGGGAGATACTAGAAAGATTTCATCAACTCGCAGTGCAATTATGCAATTATTTGTGATAAAACTGAATTATGATAAAAAGAAGAGACATGACCGAAGTTTACTAGAATTTATCAATTATGCGCAAAAGATCTTTAAAAAAGATAAACATGAGTATCTCACCCATAACCTGATCTAACAGTCTTTGACAAATTTCTCAACTACTCCATGTACAATTCAGGCCCTTCCCACTCCTTGAATAGGCATTGAATCATTTCACTATAGCAGTTTCCTACAGTTGGAATTATATTTTTCAAGCTTCACCTATCGTACTCACATTGTAAAGTATACTACTTGTGAATTTAAATACACAAGTCTGGATTTCGGAGGTAAAATAGTGATGATGTAGGAGTCGCTTGAGTATTTCACTTTCTAAGACATATGATGCATACAACACTACTGCAATATAATCCAAAGGGCCTAGTAGGAGAGTTTCAACGTACTATCTCTTCCTTACAGGGTCAAGATATCCTTTGAGGTTTTCATGACTCATGTTTTACTGATTTCAAACTTTCGGATATAACTTAATTAAATCTTTTGTTACATGATCATGAGATTTTATCAGCTCTTCTACCTCTTAGACTTTCTTAGAGTAACAACCGAGACATTACAGGCGTTGACGTTAGAAGTACAATCTCATCTTCTTTGCATATCAAAATTTTAATGAAAGGAGGGCTTAAGTTTAATTGGGAGACTTCCGTGTTCTCAAAATTTCTCTTCTAATTATAAAAGGGACACAATTTAGCTTTGTGCATTAATGAGCTTGAAGTTCAATCCCTACACATTAAGGGTTTGTAGAGCCTTTACTATACCAATAAGAATCACTCTTTCTACAATCACCTTTCAACTCTGACAAAAATCCCTCGATTTGCTCATGGTGTTTCGACAAACCTCTATCACATACATCCAAACGGAAAGTGAAATAAACCACTGGGAGGTGGACTCTTATAGCTCTATATATATCTCTTAGACTATCACATACTATAAGTAGTTTGATTTTGCAGTGGCCACCAGTCATGAACTTATTGCTTGACACATTTTTATGGCTCAATCTTTCCGGATAACCAATGGAGTTTTATAATAACTTTCATTCTACATATTGGAATAGAACGAGGAAAGATTTATTAGAAATTAGACTCCACTACCTTTCCAATGACATATTACATGATAGGTTTTAATTAAGTAAACTGCTCCAAAAATTCAGAAACTTATTAGCTGTGCTAAATTCTGCAGCATGACAGTTCGACCAACATTCATTGTTTCAGTCATAACTTAAGTTACAGGTATCCGATGAGGGCATGATATGAACCGTTCGAAAGTAGACTAGATTGTTTCCAATGGTATATTACATGATACTGTTTAACCCTAATACTGTAACGGTCTCAGATTCCATAAACTCCAAATAACAAAAATATTCTTTTAATCTGATAGATTATCGTAATCATCTCCAAATTCTCAAAATTTCGGCAGCACTCCCTTTGTAAATACTGACATGCCCAAGTATGCATTTCAACTTACATTAATTTTGACCAACAACAGTCCACTTATTCTAATTTCAAACATGTAGATCAAAGTCAACAATCGCCCATGTAATGATAATAATATCCCGGCTCACCACGGCCTGCTTATTCTCCAAATAATAATTTCGGCTTGACATCGCCTACGTATATGAAACAAAAGAAATATATCCCCGAGAGTACTCCTCTCAGCATCCACAACATAAACAGATCTAATTATAACCCTAACACATCACCATAATTTCAATCTAATTTACTTCATGCATATACATCTCCCAAAACTTACATAAGGTATCAGTATACATCGAGTAGGATTTCAGCAGGAACTAAATTACAACCCAATACAATCATTAATAGTAAAATTCTTAACAAACGCCTAAATCTGAAGCTGGTCTTCTGACATACTGCGACCTGAAATATAAAACTAGGAGGGAGTGAGCTCGACAGCTCAGTGAGAGAGAATCAAAGTGTATTAAGGAAGAAAAATACAAATAGGGAGTATGTTTTTCTTCAACAATTTTAGCAAGTATAGATGAACAAATGAAACGAGGAGAGAGCAATATCTTATAATGAATAATTAACACAAAGATCCATATAATCTATGTGACGGTCTGACTTCTCTAGAATAGATTCTCTTTAACTTTCTATAGTTTTTCTGCTGCAGATTATATGGTGTAGAAATTCAATAAGATACTCGCTCAGTTATTACAACTTATGCATGATTCTGCTTTAAGTACTTATAACACATATCACCACATAACTCATATCTCATACATGAGGTACAACCAATCATAATCAAAGTTTCATGGGGATAAGTATATGCCTTGGTGATACAACATCACAATATCACCCCATATCATCTAAGTATAGTTTCTCCATATGGATAATACAATCACACATAATCATACTACACTACACAATATTCAAATATCATACTTAGTGATATACACATCGCATATTATTCATATGCTTACTCAATCACAAATGAAATGTGAGATTCTTCATCTTCCCCTCCTACCGGCTCCCGCACGGCCCCTTCCTCCAATATATATATATATATATATATATATATATATATATATATATATATATATATATAAATGTAACAATAACACCGTCTTCCCCTCCTACCGGCTCCCGCCCGGCCGCTTCCTCCAAAATATATATAAATATATATACACATATATAAGAGTAATCATACACCGTCTTCCCCCTCCTACCGGCTCCCGCACGGCCCCTTCCTCCAATATATATATATATATATATTATATATATATATATATATATATATATAATATATATATATATATATATATGTAACAATAACACCGTCTTCCCCCTCTTACCGGCTCCCGCCCTGCCCCTTCCTCCGATACATAAATAAATGCAACAGTTGAAAATGCGTATGCCCACATATAACAACCAGTTCATGCATAGTACAAAACATCAATCAATGTTTTAATTTTACCTTCGCGCTTATTGATTTTACTTTCAAAATTTCATGTGGTTCGGTATATCATGCACAATGCATATATCAATTGACACTGTAGTGATCTACTCATCTTAATTATACTAGTCAGGTTCTTATTCACGTTATCAATGTTAAATCTTCTATTACGATTATGAATAACTACTACTCATGTGTGTGAATACACATACACACACCTGCACCTATGTAACGCCCCGATCCGGCGGGTACGGGGACGTTACTGCAACGTATATACGCAGGTCAGAAATACCCTCACGTATATACACTAAGCATCAGTACAGGCAAGAATCAGAGTACGGAAGCAAATGGTGCATTATACATTCCAACACATGAGTACAATTACAAAGTTATCACCAAAGGTGACAAATATTACAATAATATTACATCACCAACATGGCGCAAATGCGAGAATACAAGGATGTATAAGTATGAACAGTACAAAAGGCACTCACGAGTTTACAAAAGGAAAACTCGAGAGGCACACAGGGGTCTGGAAGGATAGAGCTTCAGATGGTCTGCTGGAGATCCACGCTACCGCTGCGCCACTCTGATCAACAACTGGGGGAATCCACACACTCCAAGCTCCATGACCTGGACATGAGAATCCAGGGGAGTCAGATAGAACTCCCCAAGCGAGTGGTGATACAAAAGCTAGATGGCGTGCTGAGATAAGTACAAGTGTATCGATAAAACCGAATCATAATCATGCATTGAAAACCGTGTCGTGAGCATAAGCATGTATAATCAAGTAGATATATAACAAGTGATATCAAGCATGAACTACTCATGGAATGATAAGATAGGAGCAGTAGACTGATGGAATGGAACATGGGTAAGAAAACAGGATATGAGTAGCTAATATGATAATAATCATAAAACCGGAAATCCAATGTAAAACCCGATGGAAGCAAACTCGGCAAAGCATACAACGGATCCATGGCTGGCATCTTTTATTATTATTATTATTACTCGTCTTACCCTGATGTCTAGATATGTGAACTAGCGTCCCAGCACACATATATCCACATCTGAGTAAAGCAAGATTGTTATTGGAAACCAACGGGGGTATCAACGAACAATGTTTACAGTGGGTCCCGTGCATACCCGGGACCACGGCCCAGGATGTTCCGTTGCTTGGTGACGGAACCTACCGCAAGGCGATTCAGGAGGGTCTTATGGATGCCCTTATCAAGATGGTACCAGGAAGGAGGAAGCCAGCTCTCCCCTCGGTCCCCGGAGGCCCACAGGTCAGACCGGAAGTTTTAGTTGCACAACATGCCTAATACCACTGTAAACACGAACATGTATTGATAGCCGCAAGTTTCCCCGACCCAATGTAAGTTGTCCAGTTTTATGATTTATTAGGTAGTTATCAAATTTACGGGAATAGCAGGTACAAGACATGATCAGGAATTCAGGAGTACATGAGTACTATAAATTCAGATCACTGTATATATAATACAGGATAACAAGTACAAGATTCAAGTCACAGCATGTAATGCAGGATAACAAGTGTAGTATTCCCGTAAATGGGATAATCACAGGTCAAGTATATCATGCCGGGTGTCAAGTGATAGCATGACAGGAGGATGATATTTGGCAGGTGACCAATCAAGTCAAGAGATTGATATTAGTCCGGATGGCAAGTCATGTTATAACAAGGGGCCTTGCCAAGTAGTAGCATGTTTGGTGTCAGGTGATAACACCTCAGTTGTCAGGTGATACAAACAGGTGTTAAATAGTAGCATGTAAATGATAGGTATGAAGTAATGGCATAGCAAGTGTTAACATATCAGGTAAATACGTGGCATGATGATAGAGTAGTAGCTGAGCACAACCAAGCGGAGCTGAGCAAGCTGGAGGCACAGACAGCAAGCAGTATTTAACACTGGAGCGTCTGGCAAGGTTACCGGGACAACTCGGCTTAAGGTGCGAGTAGAAAATCCGGCAGCATCTCGCCTAGACGAATCTAGTGGTAAAGCGCTGAACGCTGATCATGATAACCAGGCGGAGCTGAGAAACCTGACGGTCCCAATCACCTCTCTTTCAAGATAGTGAGAGACCGGAAATTCTTTTAAAAATCAAGAATATTATTCTAAGAATCATGGTGAAATCCATTTCAAGAAATTCTTTATAGTTTTTTAAATTAAAAATCTTGGAATCGGCCACCAATATCGGTCGACACCAAATCTCGCAGAAATCTGATAAATTCTAAAAATTCCCAAAAAATGAATTAAGATAGTAAATATTATTTTAAGCAAATATGGGAAAGCGGTTTCTCAAAATTTGACTCCATTTGTAAATTAAAAATCTAGAAATCGGTCAGCGGTGCTGGTCGACACCGGTTTTGAAGATTTTCCATTTAATTCAGGAAAATTCCAGAAAATCATAGAAAATTTAAAATATTGGAAAATGATGTTTGAAATGAAATCGGTCAAATCTGAATACCGGAAAGACCAAATTGAGTAAGACACTAGGATCGGGTCCCTGGTTCGGAGAAGAGCAGACTCTGAGTTCACGAATCCGGATCCAAGACAAAACGATCATATAAATAATTCATAATACAAAATAAATACAGGAAGTAAATCGAAAAATACGATCAGAAAATACGAATACGCAACTAGGTACGTATTCTGGGAGCGGGGTGTTACAACCTATAACCAAAATTAAAAAGCAAAGATCAACTCTGAATAATAACTAATATTCCAAGAACACTTTCTGAGGCCACACGGTGATGCCTTTTAGTTACATATACTTCCTCTTTTTATATGCTCAACATTTGATGTCCGAAATCGACTATTCATCCAAATCTTAACATACTTGTTAATTGTAAGTTTTCAGAAGTTGACTCTTAAGCAACATCAACCATTAAATTTTTATATGTAATTATCATACATTGATTTCTACGGGTGCCATTCGATTATATCAATGTTCGTGTCTAACTCTACTTCTATTCATGCTCCATTAGGATATGAGTTCAGTTTCTCACCTAATCCTTAGTGTAGCTAGACTTGAAGTCTCGAACACATACTAACACTAGACATTATCACTAAAACCAAAAGAACTGAAAGGAAAGAAGGAATAATCAACTTTAATTAAATAAAATTTGCCAATCTAGATATTGAGACAACCGACCACTCGGAAGAGTGGAAGGCTAATTGTATCAAAGGACTAGTTCGGTTCTCAACTAATCTGTCACACAATTGATCAAGTGGTCATCTACGGGTAACAAGTCCTCAATAAGAATAGGAACTACATACTAAGATATGTGTAGACAACTTTGATATAGAAGAAATCAAAGCTTATATCAAAATCTGGCTCTTGCAGACTACGGAAGTTAAATGTGTCCAGATTTTAAAGTTAGTCATATTATCATAAATCACTAGCTTCAAATCCAACAGAAGAGCATTTATCAGAGTTTGTTCGGTCAACTTAGACCGTCGATTATTAGATTCAATGATAGAAATAAGGTTGGAATTTACTCATATCACTATGCTCAAGAATTAAATTTGTTTCAAACCTTCCACGCCCAATGAGCTTAACAAAGATAATATGATCGTAAGAGGAGAAGTCTTTACTTTGCTTTTAATTACACTCAGATGATACCAGTGGATAATTATATTTTGGTGTTTACTTCTAACTTCCTTAGCCCCAGAGGGGTGTTGGAGTCTTAACTAGAAGAAAAGAGTATATCCTCAAGTTTTTCTTCATCCATAAAAGTGCTTCATATATTTCATCAATTACTTAAGCTCTGTTGATGGATGATTGATTTTTTCCTGCACACAAAATATAGAATATTAGATTTAGAAGTAAAGATGTGCAAGGTGCTCAATTCTAATCCGTTATAGCAATGGCTATGCGGGTCGTGATCCTCAGGGAGGGACTAGCGATGGAAGCGTTTAAGTAAGTTCTCTAAAAATTTCTTCTTTTAGTTATTAAAAGGAAAATAAGAAAATAGTAGTTAAAGTTAGGTTAGGAAGAAAGCGGTAGGTTAAGAAGACGGAGAAATAGAAGCGGTATTTACAATGAGTTGGAAAACAAAGAGTTGGAAGATGAAGTGTTGGTGACTTAATCTACAGAAATAAAAGAAAAGAGAAAAAATAAAAGAAACACTTACCTTAGTTTGGTTGATGAAATACGTGAAAACCTTACATGTTCTACCTTACTTCGGAGGCGTTCAACGCATAAATCATAGGATCGAGCTCAGTCCCCTATTCGCATTATATCATCAAGCTGGGCAAGAATGAAGTGATACGGACCTTGAGGAGGAGAACATCTCCATGAAGTATCGTTGGCACTCACAAAGACTTGTTATACTTGTGCTTCGGAAATCACTTGCATGCTCATCAAAACCAACAGAGATAAAATAGAAAAGGAAAAGAAAATGAAAATGAAAGTAAAACAATGAACATAAAAAATATTACCTTTATTGCTTAATCAATGGAAGAAAGGAAGAGGGTACATGAAAAACACCTAGAGGGGGGGGGTGAATAGGTGTAAGTGCTAATCTAATAAACTAAATGCAAACTAAGTGCGCTAAATGCGAAAGCTAATGCAAATCTTGCAACACACTTAATACAATCCAACAAGTGTAGCCGAATTCCCCTTGCGAGGCTCTGGACTAACTCCTCTTGATTCCCCTAGATATGGGTTGAGGCGCTATGTGAAGCTCTTGTTGGATGAGTATAGGTGATGCACAAACACACAAGCAATTCAAGCAATGTGCACACACAATCAAGCCAAGCAATCAAGGATATAGCAATATGAATTAATGCAAGGCAATAAGAAATATGCTCAACACAAGCAAGTATGATATGAGATGAAGTATGATGCTTTGCACAAAGTAAATGAGAGAGAGTTAGAGAGACAATGGGAGCAATCGCAAACACCAAGATTTGTTTCGAGGTTCGAGCACCTTGCTCTACATCCCCGCCTACACCACCGTGTAGGATTTCCACTATCTCAACTCCACCGAGGGAACCTCTACCAAAGAGGATTTCTTACAACTCTAGGAGTACCAAACTCCTCTCTCAACAACAACCTCCACCGAGGCCCAACAACCAACAACAACAACAACCACCTCTACCGAAGAGGTTTACAACCAAACTCAATCACCTCTACCGAAGAGGGATCCAAACCAACAACCCAATACAACAATCTCCACCTCTACCAAAGAGGGAGCAACTCAAGAAATTAAGGTTTACAACAAGTGGTATATTTCAACCACAAACCTCTTTCCTTTTTCTTTTTCCACAAAAACAAGATCCTAAATAGTTTAGGATAGAAGATATAGCTCAAGTGTGGAAACAAGTGTTTTTGGAAACAAGCAACAAAGAAAACTACTTGGGAAATCTCTTGTATATGATAGAAAATGAAGTACCAAATCAAAATCCCAAAACCTAGTTTTCTTTGATTTTCCAAAAACCCAAAACAAATAAGATGAGAAGTTTTTGCACTTAAAACTCTTTTGAAAACTCTTTTAAACACTTCAGAAAACTGAAAATTTTTCTCTTAAAAAACTTGGCCAAAATCCCCAAAGAGATGGGTTTATATAGCCCCTATACAAAACTAGCCGTTAGGCTGAGTTGGCAGTCTGACAGACTGCCGGTCGACCGGTCCGGTCGACCGCCAACGGTCAAAAATGTGACCGTTGGGCAATAGCGGTCGACCGGCCCGGTCGACCGAAACATCCTGAGAGCAGAACTCTCATCTCGGTCGACCGGCCCGGTCGACCGTCCCAGAGACTCCAAAACGTGCACAGACTTGTGCACGTCGGTCGACCGTCCCGGTCGACCGGCCTATGGTGCGGTCGACCGATCCGGTCGACCGACTTGGCCTGTCAGCCAGTCCTCAGTTCTGCACAGATACGGGATTTGAAAATAGGTCTTTTCACTCAATAAAATCCCATAAATTCACAGTAAATCTAAAAAATAGTTTTAATCACAATAAAAACTGTTTTTCTAAAAATATGTTTTTCTAAAACTTGTTTTATCATTTTACTTTTATAACCAAACTTGTGATAAAAATTTCAAGACATATATCAATCATATCAATTCATTTTTGTGTCTTGCCAATTTTATCAAAAACAAAACTTGTATTTTATCAAACTAGAATTTTCCAAAACATGAATAGGATAGTCAAAATAAGTTTGTCTAGCAAGTTTAAAGCATGTATGTATATCTAGAACATATCTAATATACATAGGTATAAGGTAAACTTGTTTTGATCTATTATTCATGAAAACCAAAACCAAATCATGAAACGTGTGTGTTTTGTGCACTTGAGCATATCAACTAAACTAAGCTTACAAATATGGATCTAAAACACAAACTCTAAACTAGATACCTAAGTCTTCTTGACGATCTTCATCTTCAAGTAGACTCGGTCCAAACTCCGTGATTCTCCAAGTGCAAAGGTATGATCTTTAAGCATTGGCACCGGAATCATCATGAATAGCTTCTAATCATCTTGTTGAAGCTAATCACCAATCTAATATCCTGTTAATGATCTGAAACTTAGAAACACAAGAATATTAGTAAACATAACTACATGAGTGTTGATCATCATCAAAACTAGAGTGGAAGGCCTTTGGGCCAACAGTACATTGGTGTCACTCTCAACATAGGCCTCTCCCTCTTAAAAGAAAATAAAGATTACAAAAGAAAAATAAAAACTAAGTTACAACCTAGCCTAAAAACCCTAGATTTGGCCCTGTACTTCGCTGGACGCCCTTCTCGGTTGCTCTGCAGGGGTATTTATAGGTGCAGAAGGAAATAAAGTCCCAGTACGATTCCTCCACAAAAACTGTTGCTTGGTCTCATCCAGATTGCCGCGGAAACGCGGCTTGGGCCGCGTTTCCGCGGCCAAGTCGTGTCGGCTGGCCAGCGCTTTCGCGCGTGGCCTCCTCTGGTCCGTCCATCTGGGTTTATCTGTCTGGAAGCTGTATACTGACTCTTTATTTTGAGATTTTGGGATAACTTGGGAAGCAAGTTACCCTAAATTCAAATCTTCCAAATCTTTTAAAACGATTTTGTAATCCTTGCACTCTTTTTCTTTGGCTTTTATCCTCATCCTGCAAGCATTTAGGGTTGAATAGAAGTCTATCCTTTCCCTCTTCTTTTAGTATTTGCAATTTTTGCAATTGGTAATTGCAACTTTGACATTGGGCTTGAACATGGGCTTTTGGGCTTCTTTTAAGGCTTTATTCTTTATTTAATTAATTACTCAAGGCCTGCACACAATAAATAATAAAATATTAGTAAATGTGCAAAATTATAGGAATAAATATGAAAATGTGATCGTAAATGTATTGATAAATATGCACTTTTTACTACCTATCACACCCCCACACTTATCTTTTTGCTCGTCCTCGAGTAAAAATCAGAAAGAAAGAGGAAAAGAAAAAAAAAATTAATCTATCCTAACTCACTTTCGTAGGAATCACGGTTGCACTTAGCACGTGCAACAAGCCGTTAAACTCCTAGGTTACCCTAGAGGACGAGTGTTGTCACGTGAGGGTTTTCAGCGGATTACACCCACAAAATCCATAAATAAGAAAATATTTGAAATACGTTTAAAGAGACTAAGTAATCTATAAGGTTTTAGGATCCTCATTTTTATTCATTCTTAAACTTAGTCTTTATAAAGTGAATTGTTATCCATTTTAGGTAAGGGTCAAAATTGAACTTTTGTATAGTCTTTTTCGTTACCAAAAGTCATATGCATCCTTGGAATCTTTACTAGGAATTCCTTAACTTGGATTTTCATGCCTCTTTATTATTATTATTATATTTTTTTCTTTTTTTTAATATGTATAACTCATCTAATTTTCTTTCGTGTAAGCATAATGGCTTCTTGAGGCCCTCATACCTAACTAATTGACTATTAGATGTGTTAATACATATATGAGTAATTTTTCTTAGTTTCTTTAAGCTTTCTAATCCACCCATTTAGCGAACTTAAAGTCGGTGGCTCCCAAACTGGTCGGTTTTAGGGCACCGGGTGAGAAAACACCCCACGGACTTAAGGATTCGAGTGAACCAGGCCACAAAACTAAGGACTTTATTTCATAAAATCACCTTTAGGCGTGAACACTGATGCTTCTTGAGGCACATGTATCCAGCTTAATCAGTGAATTTCATTTTCTTTTTTTTTCAATTTTTTTAATATTTTTTTATAGGGCACAAGAGTCTTTGTCTTAGAATCCTAGATATGTAAATGTATTAGGTATGCACATTTCATTAAGGTAAAAATCAAGACTAATTACTTATTCAATTTTTCCTCCTATACCTAAAAATTCAACAATTTATTTATTTTGACCAAGTTTTTAGAAATCCTAATCATGATTTTCCTAATTCTTAAGACTGACTTAGATTTGTTTCAAAAGATAAGTCAAAATATTGTCCTTTTTTTTAAAATTTTTTTTAGCAATTTTTTTTTTAATTAGCAAAATTTTTTGTTAGTTTCTACCTATGTTAGTATGTTAGTAAACCCTCCCCCTCACTTATCTCATGCATTGTCCTCAATGTATGAATGTATGCATATATGCATGAAAAAGAAGAAAGGGAAGGCAGATGTTACCTCAAGGTGGTGGTTCCGGTGGTGGTCTAATTGGGCCAAGCGTTGCTACCCAATCAAGATAATGTAGTTTTTGGAGGAACCTACCAGAAATTTTTCTTGTATAACCCACTAAAATGTATGTATGATCATTTTTTAATAATTCCACCCCATCAAATTTCCAAATTTCATAATTATTTTCAGAGTCAATTGTGTCAACCGCCTTGTCCCAAAATGGAGTGTGAAAAGATGGAATGATTGACTTGGACGTCATAAGTACGGAAACGAATACCGACTCAGGAAAGAAACTTAAATCAAGTAATGGTTCAGGAGTCGGGCTAGGTTCAAGAAGTGGGTCCAAATCAAGAAGTTGAAGCTCAAGTCCACAATCATTTTTCCACAATGGAATGTGACTCAATATTGGTGATTCAAGTTCAGGAATGATAGGTGTGGGAATCAAAACTGACTCTAAAAGATTACCTAAGTTGGGTAACAAAACAGGAGTCAATAATGATTCAGGAATTTGAACTTGATCACAGATTTGAGAATCTAGGTCACATATCTTATTGAGTTCAATATCACAAAAATGAGAACTTGCCAATTTATCCATGGGACTTTCAAAATTATAAAATTGGTCAAGTTCAATATGATCATCAAAAAATGGGTGACTCAATTTCATGATGAATTGGCACAGGATCCAATGTTGACTCGGGAAAAGTAAAATCAGGTGAAGACACCGAAGTCATTATTGAATCAGGAAGTAGAATTGAATCACCAAGTGGGAGATCATGATCATATTCATGCTCAAGTTCTATTTCAGGAAAGGAATAACTTGCCAAACTATCAAAAATTGGAGTTTTGGCAAGTTCAAATGATGGTACTGAAATAGAATCTTGTTGTCCAAAACAACGCGGCTCGTCGGCTCTAACAGAATGATTAGCGATACAGAATTGGCCGAACGGTGAGAACGTAAAGATTGAACCATCATATCTATTTCATGATCACGAGCTAATCTAGCCTGAATCATGGCTTCAAGCATCTTTTCATAGTCGATTGGTGCATCATTTTGTGATTGGACTTGAAAAGAGGAAGTGTTGTTGGGACAATCATGATGAAGTTGTGAGTCGGTCAGATTTTGTGACTGTTGCTTGGACTCACGCATCATCATGTCTAATATTGATGGTAATTGTTGCTTGGACTCATGCATACTCGTCATTTCCAAGATAGATGGTTTTCTATTCTGAATGGGTGGATCTGAGTATGAATCTTGGGAATATTGTGCACAAGGTGGATACGGAGGACAAGTTGGTAGAAAATTGGACTCGGGGGAAGCGAAACCCCATGAACTCTGTGAAGAGTTGAAATTATTGTGGAAATTATGGTCATAAGATGGGGGGCTTGGGTTATATTCATTCGGATAAGACCATTCCGGCACACTAGGTTGGTCAAAGTTATGATATGCTGGGTTGGTAATATCCGAAAAAGAGGTTGGTGTGTAATATGGATTAAAATTGGAAAAATTATTATTATATGCCATATCACAAACACAAACAAAGAAAAAGAAAACAAACAAATAAGCAAACAAAAAGAAAAAAAATTCTAACCTAAGTTAGGGTAGACCTATGACCTAGACGACTCCTAACTGGTTAGACTGTCCACAGGAGGTAGGGTGCAGACTTTGACCACAAGTTAACCAGCCAGGTCAGGGAAAGATTGGTGGGAGGTTTTCCGTCAAAGACGTTCCTTAATTAAATAACCATCAATCTTCGGGCTTTCGGCCCTCAATCCCCTTCCTAGACACTGATTTGGCAGGAGTCAAATTCCAATACCGTTCCCCCTTAGGATAATCTCCTAATTGAGTCCGAGATGTCCCTAGGACCAACGTCTAGTCAATTTTTATTTAGGCTTGAGTTAGTGAGTGAGGAGATTGTTTGTAGGCCAAGGAAGGGTGATGAAATCCCCACCTTATCTTATTTATAGGACATGCCCTTAAGTCAATTTAGTGCACGTGTAAAGCAATAGATAAATATTCACTCAAAGCAGAAAATCAGCCAAGGGTGCTTCCTAGTCTATATGCAATGCGAACGTACCTTGTCTCCAGCACTCTTCAACAAAAATTAAAAAAATAAATAGACACGTGCCTATATGCAAGAGTCTAATTTTTTTTTTTCAACAAATAAGTTACTGTTAATTAGTTAGCAGTATGCAGGGTAATCACAGAAACTATTTAACAGAGCAGTAAATCACATTTGAAAGTAGCAGCAACCTACAGAAAATAGGGTAAGTAGTAAACTACTCAGGCCGCGGAAACGCGGCTTTTGCCGCGGAACCGCGGCTCTGTAGTAGGCCCTGTTGCTCTGCCTTCGAGGGCAGAGGCACAGAGTTGCTATATGTCCTTGCTGCTCGTTAGTTTTCCTGTTCTCCAAACCTGCAAACAGAAAGAATAAAAGAATTAGTTATTTATTTTTTTATTATTTTTTAGAGAATACTTACCGTCCCTCCCCGGCAACGGCGCCAAAATTTTGATTGAGTTTTTCCTGCACACAAAATATAGAATATTAGATTTAGAAGTAAAGATGTGCAAGGTGCTCAATTCTAATCCGCTGTAGCAATGGCTATGCGGGTCGTGATCCTCAGGGAGGGACTAGCGATGGAAGCGTTTAAGTAAGTTCTCTAAAAATTTCTACTTTTAGTTATTAAAAGGAAAATAAGAAAATAGTAGTTAAAGTTAGGTTAGTAAGAAAGCGTAGGTTAAGAAGATGGAGAAATAGAAGCGGTATTTACAATGAGTTGGAAAATAAAGAGTTGGAAGATGAAGTGTTGGTGACTTAATCTACAGAAATAAAAGAAAAGAGAAAAAAAAATAAAAGAAACACTTACCTTAGTTTGGTTGATGAAATACGTGAAAACCTTACATGTTCTACCTTGCTTCGGAGGCGTTCAACGCATAAATCATAGGATCGAGCTCAGTCCCCTATTCGCATTATATCATCAAGCTGGGCAAGAATGAAGTGATACGGACCTTGAGGAGGAGAACATCTCCATGAAGTATAGTTGGCACTCACAAAGACTTGTTATACTTGTGCTTCGGAAATCACTTGCATGCTCATCAAAAACCAACAGAGATAAAATAGAAAAGGAAAAGAAAATGAAAATTAAAGTAAAACAATGAACATAAAAATTATTACCTTTATTGCTTTAATCAATGGAAGAAAGGAAGAGGGTACATCGGTGTCACTCTCAACATAGGCCTCTCCCTCTTAAAAGAAAATAAAGATTACAAAAGAAAAATAAAAACTAAGTTACAACCTAGCCTAAAAACCCTAGATTTGGCCCTGTACTTCACTGGACGCCCTTCTCGGTTGCTCTGCAGGGGTATTTATAGGTGCAGAAGGAAGTAGAGTCCCAGTACGATTCCTTCACGAAAACTGTTGCTTGGTCTCATCCAGATTGCCGCGGAAACGCGGCTTGGGCCGCGTTTCCGCGGCCAAGTCGTGTCGGCTGGCCAGCGCTTTCGCGCGTGGCCTCCTCTGGTCCGTCCATCTGGGTTTATCCGTCTGGAAGCTGTATACTGACTCTTTATTTTGAGATTTCGGGATAACTTGGGAAGCAAGTTACCCTAAATTCAAATCTTCCAAATCTTTTAAAACAATTTTGTAATCCTTGCACTCTTTTCTTTGGCTTTTATCCTCATCTTGCAAGCATTTAGGGTTGAATAGAAGTCTATCCTTTCCCTCTTCTTTTAGTATTTGCAATTTTTGCAATTGGTAATTGCAACTTTGACATTGGGCTTGAACATGGGCCTTTGTGCTTCTTTTAAGGCTTTATTCTTTATTTAATTAATTACTCAAGGCCTGCACACAATAAATAATAAAATATTAGTAAATGTGCAAAATTATAGGAATAAATATGAAAATGTGATCGTAAATGTATTGATAAATATGCACTTTTTACTACCTATCACACCCCCACACTTATCTTTTTGCTCGTCCTCGAGTAAAAATCAGAAAGAAAGAGGAAAAGAAAAATAATCTATCCTAACTCACTTTCGTAGGAATCACGGTTGCACTTAGCACGTGCAACAAGCCGTTAAAACCCTAGGTTACCCTAGAGGACGAGTGTTGTCTCGTGAGGGTTTTCAGCGGATTACACCCACAAAATCCATAAAAAGGAAAATATTTGAAATACGTTTGAAGAGACTAAGTAATCTATAAGGTTTTAGGATCCTCATTTTTATTCATTCTTAAACTTAGTCTTTATAAAGTGAATTGTTATCCATTTTAGGTAAGGGTCAAAATTGAACTTTTGTATAGTCTTTTTCGTTACCAAAAGTCATATGCATCCTTGGAATCTTTACTAGGAATTCCTTAACATGGACTTTCATGCCTCTTTATTATTATTATTATATTTTTTTTTTTTTTAATATGTATAACTCATCTAATTTTCTTTCGTGTAAGCATAAAGGCTTCTTGAGGCCCTCATACCTAACTAATTGACTATTAGATGTGTTAATACATATATGAGTAATTTTTTTTAGTTTCCTTAGGCTTTCTAATCCACCCATGTAGCGTCGGTGGCTCCTAAACCGGTCAGTTTTTGGGCACCGGGTAAGAAAACACCCCCACGGACTTAAGGATTCGAGTGAACCAGACCACAAAACTAAGGACTTTATTTCATAAAATCACCTTTAGGCGTGAATACTGATGCTTCTTGAGGCACATGTATCCAGCTTAATCAGTGAATTTCTTTTTCTTTTTTTTTCAATTTTTTTAATATTTTTTTATAGGGCACAAGAGTCTTTGTCTTAGAATCCTAGATATGTAAATGTATTAGGTATGCACATTTCATTAAGGTAAAAATCAAGACTAATTACTTATTCAATTTTTCCTCCTATACCTAAAAATTCAACAATTTATTTATTTTGACCAAGTTTTTAGAAATCCTAATCATGATTTTCCTAATTCTTAAGACTGACTTAGATTTGTTTCAAAAGATAAGTCAAAATATTGTCCTTTTAAAAAAAAAAATTTTTTTTAGCAAAATTTTTTTTTATTAGCAAAATTTTTTGTTAGTTTCTACCTATGTTAGTATGTTAGTAAACCCTCCCCCTCACTTATCTCATGCATTGTTCTCAATGTATGAATGTATGCATATATGCATGAAAAAGAAGAAAGGGAAGGCAGATGTTACCTCAAGGTGGTGGTTCCGGTGGTGGTTTAATTGAGCCAAGCGTTGCTACCCAATCAAGATAATGTAGTTTTTAGAGGAACCTACCAGAAATTTTTTCTTGTATAACTCACTAAAATGTATGTATGATCATTTTTAATAATTCCACCCTATCAAATTTTCAAATTTCATAATTATTTTCAGAGTCAATTGTGTCAACTGCCTTGTCCCAAAATGGAGTGTGAAAAGATGGAATGATTGACTTGGACGTCATAAGTATGGGAACGAATACCGACTCAGGAAAGAAACTTAAATCAAGTAATGATTCAGGAGTCGGGCTAGGTTCAAGAAGTGGGTCCAAATCAAGAAGTTGAAACTCAAGTCCACAATCATTTTCCCACAATCGAATGTGACTCAATATTGGTGATTCAAGTTCAGGAATGATAGGTGTGGGAATCAAAACTGACTCTAAAAGATTACCTAAGTTGTGTAACAAAACAGGAGTCAACAATGATTCGGGAATTTGAACTTGATCACAGATTTGAGAATCTAGGTCACATATCTCATTGAGTTCAATATCATAAAAAAATGAGAACTTGTCAATTTATCCATGGGACTTTCAAAATTATAAAATTGGTCAAGTTCAATATGATCATCAAAAATGGGTGACTCAATTTCATGATGAATTGGCACAAGATCCAATGTTGACTCGGGAAAAGTAAAATCAGGTAAAGACACCAAGTCATTATTGAATAAGGAAGTAGAATTGAATCACCAAATGGGAGATCATGATCATACTCATGCTCAAGTTCTATTTCAGGAAAGGAATAACTTGCCAAACTATCAAAAATTGGAGTTTCGGCAAGTTCAAATGATGGTACTGAAATAGAATCTTGTTGTCCAAAATAACGTGGCTCGTCGGCTCTAACAGAGCCATGATTAATAGATGATTTATACATATAAATAGAATCATACACAAGCATCTCCACTGAAAACTACCAACACGATCACCTCTCATTAGTCTCACTTGTTAGTGTACAACCCAATAGCCAAGATGAGATTTTGGTCTTCATTCCAACACAAGTTTACTAATGGAATAAAACCTATGAAAGTTTTATGGAAAGCAAGGAATTTCTAGGATAATTTGAGTTCAATAATTCGGAAACCCCTTCATATATTCAAGAGAACTTTGATCAAATTATCTAGATCTAGGTGCAGCTGAAAATCAAATCGAAGAAGTCTTGAATCAAGATCAAGAAGGACTCCCTCACCTATAGATCCATAAGAAGATCCGCTGCCCGCCACCGCCTTGAGTGCCACCTGTGCCGCCGCGGCTCTGGCTGCCGTCTGGCCGCAGCTCCGGTCGCGCGCGGCCACGGCCGTCCGGCTGTGGTCCACCCTGCGAGAGAGAGAGGGGGAAGAGAGAAGGGTTGGGGAGGAAGAGAGGAAAGAGGAGAGGGAATTTGAGAGATAGGATCTAGGGTTTTTGGGGGCTGAGGGAGATGAACGTGAGATTCATTTTCAGCCCTAGAAAATGAAGGAGAAGAATGAGATATTTCTCTCCTCGTTTTACACAAAAGCCACTCTCATTATTATTATTACTCTTATAAATTCCTTTCCATCTCCCTCATTAAGCCACATGTCCCTGCTCATGCCACATGTCTCCATCGTTCCCAAGCAAAAATCCCAATCATCCATCTATCTTTCTCATGCATACCTACCCCTCTCCACTAAATCCTTCTCAAATTAAAGTTATGGAATTTCTTGGTATTTACTTGCATTATCTTATATTTACACAATATGTCAACACATCCATGTAATGTATATATACTTATACACACACACACATATACTTCATATCCATATAAACATGCCAAAATTTTCATGCACCCATATTTGAAATCATTAAAATCATTAAATTTTTATTTTACACAAAACACGTTCAATTATCGTCTCAAATAATTTTGTCTAATCATGTTAATCAAATATTAAGATTTTAATGATCGGGATGTTACATGGAGCCACCTATCATGTGTGCCTGAGCAGGGCCTAGTTTTCTAGTTTTGAGAAGCTAGATGGATGTTACACGGTCATGGTGATAATCATCCATGTAATATAGAAGGGATGGGTACAGTCCGTATCAAGATGGAAGATGGGATAGTACGAGAATTGAAGGAGGTGAGGTATGTACCTCAACTCAAAAGGAATCTTATCTCTGTTGGTGCTTTGGAAGCATTGAGTCTTGTGATATTTGTACGAGATGGTATTTTCAAGATGATCAAAGGCTCGATGGTGGTGATGAAGGGCATCCGTGATAGGGTTGAAAACAAGGTACGTGAAGTTAATTGCACAAGAACTTGGTGTAAAAGAGATGGTTCAAGGTTTAGAGTTCACCTTTGGATCTTGTTTACTTCAAATATGTAATTGATATACCTTGTTCCAATCTTCCGCTATAGCATAAAGCTATACCGAGTCGAACCACAAGGAGAGCTAGCGTAGAAGCGTTACGATACACGTGAGAAAAGGAAACGAGAATTCTTCTCTTGCTTAAAGAATGAATAAATACAAAGAAATGAATGAAAGAGTGTATGGATATGTTCATGGTGGTAAGTGAAAACAAATCAAGAAGAGGTTTGTTGTATTCACACTAAAAGAAAAGAAAACTCTAGAAAAGATTGATTGAAATAAAACCATGACTAGCTAACCTTAACTACCTTGCTAAAGACTTACTAAACTCCGTGATAGTGATGCGTGCCTCATGTTGATTCATCGGCATGAATACGTCTTGCTTGTGGTCTAATTACTTTCTCACTTGGATGATGGGGATTCATTCTTGGACTTGTCTTGTAGCCTCCATAGATGGTCATAGGCCTACAAATAGACTTTCACTAATGGAATCAAAAGAGCTACACTCAAGTGATGCAAATGAAGAACATACAACATTCACTAATGGAAGTAGTGAAGTTATACATCAAATAGCATATTGGTGCTTCCATCTCCATGTTCCATCAAGGCACTAGTTCGAAGACTAGGCTCCAAGTGAGGCACACATGAATCATATGGAGAATTACAACAAGATCTTGCCAAGAAATGAAAAGAAACCCATCGGAGAAGAGAAAACCATACAAATTGCAAGATGAAGTAAAGCAATCACCCATGAGTTAGAAGTTAGCAAGGTAGTGGTTAGCTAGTTCATGGAGAAAGAATTAGCTACACACCATTACAAAATAAAAGCTAAACATGAATAAATTGCTAGAAAGTAAACAAAGCAAGTAAGGAAAGAAAACAAACTAGAATCAAGCTCAAGTAGAGTAGATGAGAATGGATCAATCCTTGTATAGCTCCAAGTTGTCACTCCTTGTTGATACAAGCTCTCTCTCTCATACAACTCTCTCTTGCAATGAAATCTAGGGAGAAGAAGATCATAGAGAGCTAAAAACCCTAAACAAAAACTATCAAAATACAAAACTATGAACTAAACTCTCTCTCTTCTCTGATCAGTTTCAGCTCGTAGGTCCAAGGTCACATATTTATAGCCCAAGATGAAGGATCCAGAAGCAAGTTTGTTGGCGCAAAATCCGAGGCCAAATCTCCCTGTAACTGCCGCCAGATCTGGAGAATCTTGCAAGTTGGCGGCAAAATCTGGGCCGTTGAGCCCAGATTTTCTGGTAGGATTTGTTTGTTAGGAGGTTAGCCACGTGGTATATCTGGAATCTTTGTTTGTTGCGCGGATCTTTCTGGATCTGGATTTGAATTTGGCTTTATCTTTAATCTTGGATTAATCACTTAATTAGTGTTAATTAAGTGATTATTTGGATATCTCTCCATTAAGTGTGTACCTGCAAATATGTAGAGAAGAGGAGTAAAAATCACATATTTATTTGTAATATGCATGGGAATTATGATGTAAAATATGCAATATTGGATACCAATCACACCCCCACACTTATTCTTTTGCTCGTCCCGAGCAAAACAAAGAAAGAAAATCTAAACTACCAATTTTATTACACCACTTTCGCAGGTGACGCGATTGCACTGAGCGTGTGCAACAAGCCGTTAAACCTCTAGGTTACCCTAGAGGAGGAGTGTTGTCTCCTGAGGGTTTTCAGCGGATTACACCCACAAAATCCATAAAGAAAGAAAACAAATGTTAGTATTTGAAAATGCATTTTGAATAAGAGACAAGTTTACGAACTATTTTTGCAAAATATAAGTGATCCTAGGTCATAAGTCCACCTATAATCATTCTTCCTTAAACTTAGTATCTATGCAAGATCTTGTTTTTAATTAATGTAAGAATTCAAAATTGGATTGAATATTTTATCTTTCATAAAACCTAGATAATATGCACACCGTGTAAGTGAAGGTTTCTTGGGATTTCAACTCCAACCATAAAGCCATTTATTCATATATATTTATTTTTTTTATTTTTCTTTTTTCTTCCCTTAGTTTAGGCTTTCTAGTTCACCCTTGTAACGAGCCTTTAACCGATGACTCCCAAACCAGAAGGTCTTAGGGCACCAAATGAGAAAACATCCCTCGGGTTTAAGGTCTCGAGTGAAAAAGGCCACAAAACTAAAGGGGATTATTTATAATCACCGTTAGGCGTGAATAATCATGCTTCTTGAGGCACAATTATCCAGCTTAATAAGTGAGATCACCGTTAGGCGTGAGTAACCATGCTTCTTGAGGCATAGTTATCCAGCTTAATAAGTGATCTTTTATTTATATATTTTTTTCTTTTTCTTTTTTTTTTTTTTATTTATATGGCATTTTTGGTCTTTGTCTCCATCCCAAGAAATGTGTAAGTGTAAAGTGCATATTATCTAAGGCAAAAAATTCAAGATAAAAATATCTCACCAATTTTACTTACTTAGCCTATAATCTCAAACAAGATCTATTACTTCAACTAGATTTAAGATGTCATAATTAAGGCTTTCTTAATCTCTAAGATACATCTTAATTTTCTTAAAAATAGAACAAAACATTATCTCTTATTTCAAAAAGTTTTTATTTTATTATTTTTTTTATTTTTATTTATTAAAAGAGGTGTAAAATAAAGAAATCTAAAAACTCTAAAAGAAGTGTAAAAGAAAGAAATTCTAAAAACTCTAAGTTAGTAAACCCTCCCCCACACTTATTTCATGCATTGTCCTCAATGCATTATGATATATGTATGCATGAAACAAAATGGAAGGGGAAGGAATTATTTACAAGGAATATACAAGTGTAACTCTCACCTGGGCTTTTGGTCGCTTCCCTCTGGCCCGTTTCCCATCGTTCCAATGTGTTCTCTTTCTTGAGCTCCATTGGGAAACGGTCTGAATTATTCTAACCCTAGGTGTTTCCAGTTTCAATTGGTTGTTATTTTCATTCATACTCATTCCACCACATCGTTCACAAACAAAGTCCTTATCACCACTCTCACTCAGAATCTCATCACTTCCAATGTTAAGAAATTTTAGCTCTTCTCCATATAATTCTTCAAAACTCAAATCAACATCCGGAAGTGGACAATCAGCTAACTTACCCCGAGTTGACTCATCTAAACACATGATCTCATCAGCAAACAAGTCTTCAAAGGATATATCAATCGGAGGTACAGATACAGTCAGATTTGGTTCATTGAAAGTGAAAATATCCAAATTAACTTTCCCCGTTTGAAAGGGTACTCGGATAAGAGAATCACAAGATTGTGACTCATCTTTTGGATCTTCACTTTCCTCCTCACAATTGTTATTAATGAAGCTAACCTCAAATGTTTGATCTTTTGTTTTGTGAGGCTGTGTGTGGAAGACATTGTGTTCATGTGTCATGTTACCAAAAGTCAACCTCATTGATCCATTCCGGCAATTAATGATTGCATTTGCAGTAGCCAGGAATGGTCGTCCCAGAATGACAGGAATTTGTGCCCTTTGATTGGAATTTGACACTGGTTTTGTTTCAAGGACAACAAAGTCAACAGGATAAAAGAATTCTCCAACTTTGACAAGGACATCTTGAATTACCCCCTTGGGTTTAGTAACAGAGCGGTCAGCCAATTGGATGGTCATTTGGGTCGGGAGGAGATCACCTAACCCCAATTGTTGGTACACAGAGAAAGGTAGGAGATTAATGCTGGCCCCCAAATCAAGAAGTGCCCTATTTATTGTAGTCTGTCCTATGATGCATGAAATGGTGGGGCTCCCTGGGTCTTTGTACTTAACAGGAATTGGACCAGTGAGCAACTCATTAATGGATGATGCAAGGAAGACTTTTTTAGGGACTTGGGTCTTCCTCTTCTTGGTGCACATTTCCTTCAAAATTTGGCATATGATGGCACTTGTTGAATGGCATCAAGAAGAGGGACATTGATTTGGACCTTATTGAATGTTTCTTTTATTTTCTCCATGTGAGCATTTGACTTATTATTTAGAAGCCTATTTGGATATGGTACTCTAGGCTTATAAGGTTGCTCATCTACCTTTTCTTTCCCTTGGCTTTGGAAGTGGATGGCTCTGTACTAGAGGATGGGTTGTCAGAAGTTGGTTGCATTGGGATTTGAGGTGTTGGCTTTGGTACTGGATGAGATTGTGGACTAGAAACCATTATTGTCTACTTGTTTACCAGATCTCAGGGTATGAATGGCATGACATTGACTGGGTCCTGAATCTTCCACTTTATTCAAAGAGAAGTGGTGTTTGGGATTTGGCAATGGCTGGTTTGGGAAAAAATTTCTTTGATTCTCAGCCAATTGCCCAATTTGGACCTTCATTTCATTCAACTCCTGCTGCTGGTTCTTTGTTAAGGTTTCTATCATTTGTTTCAACTCAGATATTTCGGAATTATTTTGGGGTGGATGTTGAGGATATGGAGATTGGAACTGTGATTGGTAATATGGTGGTGGGTCCTGATATGACTGATATGACTGTGGTGGACTTTGAGATGGATGAACATACAGTGAATTCTGATCGAAACTGGATGGATGAAACTGAGCATTGTACAGATGTGGAAGTGGTGGCATATGATGCTCAGGACCAGACTGACTCCATGGAAAATTTGGATGGTTCTGCCATCCTGAATTGTAAGTGTTGGAGTATGGATGATGATTGGGTCTGGTCAATACTGCATTCATGTTCTCCTGATATGAGTGGAGCTGAGATAATGGACACTCTTCCAAGACATGGCTAAGGTCATGACAGTTAATGCAACCCGGTTTAATCAGAGACAATGGGTTGACCTGGTTGACCATAGAATTCCCTTTTGACTCAAGCAGTTCTATCCTCTTTATTAATTGTGTGATCTTGGTTTCTTCAGCTAGAGAGGATTCTTTGGAGTGTGTACCAGTTCTGGAAGTGGTGGAAGTGGATTTGTTAGGACAAGACTCCCACTGAATGGTTTTTTCAGCTAGGGTTTCAAAGAGATCCCACCCCTGATGTTCATCTTTTTTCAAGAATTCCCCTTGGCACATGGATTCTAAAAGTGTTTTCGTTTGGTAATCTAATCCATCATAGATAATCTGGCATAGACTCCATTTCTCTATGCCGTGATGGGGACACAGGGCAAGAAGGTCTTTGAAACGCTCAAGATACTTCCAGAAAGGTTCATTTGTTTCCTGCTTGAATTGCATTATGTTCTTTCTCATGAGGGCTGTTTTGTGGATAGGATAAAATTTCTTAAGAAAGACTTTAACAAAATCCTCCCATAAAGATATGGAACTGACTGGAAGATTATAAAGCCATTTCTTAGCTAAATCCTTAAGTGCAAACGGTATGAACCGTAACCTAACAGCATCCTCAGACAGTTGGAAATTTTCATCATTTGGCATACCTCTTCAAACTCACGAATAAAGAGGTACGCATCCTCAGACTCTAGACCATGGAAATGGGGAAGTGTACTAATGAATTGTGGTTTCAGCTCAAAATTGTTTCCATTAGGCTCGGGGAGAAGAATGCATGAAGGAATGGAGGTGCGAATCGGATAAAATCGATCCTGAAGTGAGACGTTGTTGGTCATGATGTGAAGTGGATGTGTAAGTGTAGAAAGTCTAGCAGAATGATGATCACAGAACCACTCTCAAATATAAAGCCACAAACAACGCGCACCGATCACACCAGCGAAAAAGAAAAATAACAAACAACAAAAGAAAAAAAATCAATCCAAGCTTGTCTAGGGTTTCTGGTCCTAGATGACTCCTAAATAGACTGTCCACAGGAGGTTTGGTGTAGAAGCTGACTATAAGCAAATCAGCCAGGGAAGGGTAAGGTTGGTGGGAGGTTTTCCGTCCGAAGACGTTCCTTAATTAAGTAACCAGCAACCGTCGGGCTTTCGGCCCTCAACCCCTTTCCTAGACACTGATTTTACAGAAGTCAATTTCCAACACTTTTCCCCCTTAGGAAAATCTCCTAAGTGAGTCCGGATGTCCCTAGGGCCAACGTCTATCAAATTTTATTTACAAGCTTAGGATTGTGAGTGCGTGGAAAATGATTTTCGGGCTAAGGAAAGGGTAATGAACTCCCCACCTTATCTTTGTTATGGGTTTTGCCCTTAAAGTTGATTCGTGCAAGTGTACGATGTAAACAACCAAGAATCACTCAAAGCGGAATTAAATCATACAACGAGTGAGTCCTAGTCTATATGCTTATGCTTACATACCTTGTCCCACGCGCTCTTCAACAGTAAATGTAAAGTAATTGAAAGACACGTGCCTATAATGCAAGATGTCTAAACAATTTTTATCAATTCACACCAAATCTTTTACTGTTGATTAGCAAATATCAGGTGAAGAATACAAGATTTCAGGTATATAGGCAGCTGTATTTTGCAAAGCAGCAAGACCTGCAGAAAAATTGTTAGAAGTGAACTCCTCTTTGCCGCGTTCCCACGGCAAAATGCCGTGGATCCGCGGCAATTTGGAGGGATCCTGGGCTCTGCTTTCGAGAGCAGAAGCCCAGGTCCACTTATATGATTCTGCACTGCAAGATTTCCTGTATCTTCAACCTGTACCTGCAACAGAGAAGAAATATCGTTTAGTTTCTCACTTTTAAAAATACCGTTGCTCTCCCCGGCAACGGCGCCAAAAATTGATTGGGTTGAAAACAAGGTACGTGAAGTTAATTGCACAAGAACTAGGTGTAAAAGAGATGGTTCAAGGTTTAGAGTTCACCTTTGGATCTTGTTTACTTCAAATATGTAATTGATATACCTTGTTCCAATCTTCCGCTATAGCATAAAGCTATACCGAGTCGAACCACAAGGAGAGCTAGCGTAGAAGCGTTACGATACACGTGAGAAAAGGAAACGAGAATTCTTCTCTTGCTTAAAAGAATGAATAAAATACAAAGAAATGAATGAAAGAGTGTATGGATATGTTCATGGTGGTAAGTGAAAACAAATCAAGAAGAGGTTTGTTGTATTCACACTAAAAGAAAAGAAAACTCTAGAAAAGATTGATTGAAATAAAACCATGACTAGCTAACCTTAACTACCTTGCTAAAGACTTACTAAACTCCGTGATAGTGATGCGTGCCTCATGTTGATTCATCGGCATGAATACGTCTTGCTTGTGGTCTAATTACTTTCTCACTTGGATGATGGGGATTCATTCTTGGACTTGTCTTGTAGCCTCCATAGATGGTCATAGGCCTACAAATAGACTTTCACTAATGGAATCAAAAGAGCTACACTCAAGTGATGCAAATGAAGAACATACAACATTCACTAATGGAAGTAGTGAAGTTATACATCAAATAGCATATTGGTGCTTCCATCTCCATGTTCCATCAAGGCACTAGTTCGAAGACTAGGCTCCAAGTGAGGCACACATGAATCATATGGAGAATTACAACAAGATCTTGCCAAGAAATGAAAAGAAACCCATCGGAGAAGAGAAAACCATACAAATTGCAAGATGAAGTAAAGCAATCACCCATGAGTTAGAAGTTAGCAAGGTAGTGGTTAGCTAGTTGATTGTTACACATATTTGCATTTTATACCACCTTTATACCTTGCATATTGTATATTAAATATGATTTTTTAACTCATATTCTCTCTAATTTTGCAGATCTCCACTTTAAAGAAGAAAAGTAATTAACCACCTTAATTAGTGATAATTAAGGGGGTTAATTAAAATTAGCCAAAGATCAAACCAGATCTCACCAAGATCTGAGCGCCAACTGCAAAATCCAACCAGTCCACGTGGCCAACAACCTAACCAACAGATCGTACCAGAAAGATCCGGCTCAACGGCCCGGATCTGGCGGCAATCCCGCGGCGATCCGCGGCAATCCCAGGGCCGTTGAGCCTCGGATTTCGTGCCAGCAGTTAAGATTCTGGGGGATTCTCAAAATTGCCTATAAATACCTGGCCAGAGATCTGCGCGAGTTCCAGTGAAAGGAGAGGGAAAATTTTGGATTAGTTGTAATTTTGTTTTAGGTTTTTAGCTTCTCTCTCTTTCCTCCTTGAGTTTGTAGCCAAATTGAGAGAGAGTTCTTCACTTTGAGAGTTTGTAATCAAGACTTGTGACAATCTTGAAGCAAAGATTCATCAATGGAGCTTTCTTCTTCTATTTGCTAAACTTGAGTATGCTTTCTCTTCTTGTGCTTTAATTTCTTGTATTCAATTCTAGTCTTAGTTTAATTGCTTAGATCTTTACTTTCATGGAGAATTCTAGCTTTGTTGTAAGTGTAATGGAGGGCTAAGTTCTTGAATGCATGGCTAGCTAAGACTCACCTAGCTACTACTAGCTCTTGATTGATTGTAAACTTCAATGCTTGCATAATTTCATGTTTCTTGTAAATTCCAATGAAGTTTGGATGTATCCTTTGGTGATTGCTTGCTAGATCTCTAGATGAATTGTGTGTCTCTTATAAAGAGTCTTTGATTGGACCAAAAGGATGGATTACCATGGTAGTGTCACTTGTGTAGCAAGATCAACTCAAGTACTTCAAGCTAACTTTGTAGTTAAGCTTTGAATGTACAAAAGAGCTTGATTCTTCTACCTTAGCACTAATTGAGTATCAAGCCTATAGTTCCTCATTGTACACCTAGTAAGAGAACTAAGATTCAAGAAGAGGCTTCTAGTTAACTAACTAAAAGGAACACTAGTCTTCAAGAAGGAATACCACATTTGAACATGCAAGTTACCTTCAATTGTCTATGATTCTTGATGAGACAATCTTGCAATCAACAATAGAGTTAGTATGATAGCAAGGAGGTGTAGTAATGCTAGCCATGCATATTTCTAATCAAAAGAGTCTACACATTTTAATCTAGTATTCTTTTCTTTACTTCATCACACTTCATTCTTGCAAAACACATCATTCACTTCACTTCTTTTTCACAATGCACTATCAAGCCACCACTTCTTGTACATTGCTTGCTCTTGTGTAATTAACAAAGAAGAGGTATCATTTCTTTGTCTCACTAGTATCGTTAAGCTTCTACGCTTGCTCTCCTTGTGGTACGACTCGATATAGCTACTTGCTATAACGAAAGATTGGAACAAGGTATAACTATCACATATTCGAAGTAAACAAGATCAAAGGTGAATTCTAAACCATAAATCATCTTTTAAATACCTGATTCTTGAGCAATTTACATCATATACCTTGTGAATATCAATCAATTTTTGGCGCCATTTTGATTAGACGTAAAAGGTGTACTTATTATGTGTATAGAATGTATTTGATGTACCCTTTCTTGTCTTCGTTATAGCACAAGGCTATACCGAGTCGGATCTCAGGGAGAGCTCGCGATAGAAGCTTTAAACGTTAGGTTGTGAAGTGATAAAACTAGTAGTCTTCTCTTGATTATAAACTTAGTGATGCAAAAGAAACTAAAAGAAGATGGATATGTTCATGTGGAAGTCGTTGGAAAAGAAATCAAGAATTGGTTGTGGTATTCACAAGAAAAGAACAAGAAACTTAAAGAAAGCGATCCAAGACTAGATTACCTTGCTAGCTTGCCAAAGCTTACCAATCTCCTTGATAATGAATGCTTTGCCTAATGTTGTCACTCCATAGGCTTAGAATTCCTCTCACGTGTTGACCTAATTACTTTCTCATTTGCAAGATGGTGGTTTAACCATCGGAGAAGAGAAGATCATACACTTGCAAGATTAACAAAAGCAATCACCCATGAGTAGTGAAGTGGCTAAGCTAGTGGTAAACTAGTACATGGAATGAAAATTTAGCTACAAGAAGCCATTAAAGAACTAAAACAAAGCTTGAATTAGATTGCAAGAACTAAACAAAGCAAGTAATAAAGCAAGTAAAGAAAGCACAAGAAACTAGAATCAAACTCAAGTAGAGGAATGGAGGATGGATCAATCCTTGCATAGCTTCAAGTTGTCACCCTTGATTACACAAGCTCTCTCCCTCACAATCACTCTCTTTTGTAATGAAATCTAGGGATAGAGAAGAAGAGGGAACTAAAGAACAAAACCTAGAGAAAAATGAAAATTACAACACCTAAAACTAATCTCCTCTCTTCTCTGATCAGTTTTTGCTCGCAGGTCCAAGTGAGGTATTTATAGGCCCAGGAGAGTATCTTCGAGATCTAGTTGGTTGCCACAAAATCTGGGATCTCAACGGTCCCAGATTGCCGCGGATTGCCGCGGATCCGCCGCGGATTCTGGGCCGTTGAGCCCAGATTTTCTGGTGAGATCTGGTCGTTGGGTGGTTATCCACGTGGACTACTTGGATTCTGAGTTTGTTGCGCGGATCTCTCTAGATCTGGATTGGATTTGGCTTTATCTTTAATCTTTTAATTAATCACCTTAATTATTGCTAATTAAGGTAATTAATTGACTAACTCTCCTTTAAGTATATACCTGCAAATAAGTAGAGAAGAGGATTAAAAATCACTTATTTATTTGTATTATGCATGGGGATTATGATATAAAATATGCAATATTGGATACTAATCACTAGTTCATGGAGAAAGAATTAGCTACACACCATTACAAAATAAAAGCTAAACATGAATAAATTGCTAGAAAGTAAACAAAGCAAGTAAGGAAAGAAAACAAACTAGAATCAAGCTCAAGTAGAGTAGATGAGAATGGATCAATCCTTGTATAGCTCCAAGTTGTCACTCCTTGTTGATACAAGCTCTCTCTCTCATACAACTCTCTCTTGCAATGAAATCTAGGGAGAAGAAGATCATAGAGAGCTAAAAACCCTAAACAAAAACTATCAAAATACAAAACTATGAACTAAACTCTCTCTCTTCTCTGATCAGTTTCAGCTCGTAGGTCCAAGGTCACATATTTATAGCCCAAGATGAAGGATCCAGAAGCAAGTTTGTTGGCGTAAAATCCGAGGCCAAATCTCCCTGTAACTGCCGCCAGATCTGGAGAATCTTGCAAGTTGGCGGCAAAATCTGGGCCGTTGAGCCCAGATTTTCTGGTAGGATTTGTTTGTTAGGAGGTTAGCCACGTGGTATATCTGGAATCTTTGTTTGTTGCGCGGATCTTTCTGGATCTGGATTTGAATTTGGCTTTATCTTTAATCTTGGATTAATCACTTAATTAGTGTTAATTAAGTGATTATTTGGATATCTCTCCATTAAGTGTGTACCTGCAAATATGTAGAGAAGAGGAGTAAAAATCACATATTTATTTGTAATATGCATGGGAATTATGATGTAAAATATGCAATATTGGATACCAATCAGTCCGCCGGGACAATCTCTACTACTTGAAGGGTAGTATGGTTACAGATTAGGTGGAGACTTCTAGTTCTTTAGATGATGGTTGCACGAAAGTCTGGCAGGTGAAGGTCCGACATGGAGGTGAAAAGTCTTTGCAAGCTTCCGCAAAGAAGGGATCATTGGAAGGTGCTGCTACCTACAACTTGGAAAGTGATTACAACGTTCTGGACAAGAAGAAGGTGAAATTCAGCACCAGTACCCACCGCTCAGAAGGTCTTCTTGATTGTGTTCATGTAAGCGTTTGGGAACCTACTAAGACTGCATCGCTTGGAGGTCACGGTTACTTTGTCTCTTTTATTGATAATTTATCTAGGCATTGTTGGATATATCCCATGAGACAAAGGTGTGAAGCCCTAGATATGTTGATGAAGTGGGAAGGAAGAATGTAGAAGTAGACAGGTAGGAAGATTAAGGAGTTACAGATTGGTAATGTTGGAAGAGACATGAACCGATTCTTACGATTTGGCCAGAACATTGGTATTACTACTCACTTCACAGAAGGTATAAATGGGTTGGCTAAGAAAGTAAACCGTTCCTTACTGGAGAAGATTCGGTGGTTGTTGTCTAATGCAGGATTAGACAAATCATTTTTGGCTGAGGCGATTGTGTATGCTAGCCATCTCATAAATGGATCGACAGCGATAGAAGGTAAAACTTCATTGGAAATTTGGTCTGAGAAAGCTGCTCAAGATCATGATTTGCTACAGGAATTTAGAAGTCCGACCTACTTCAGTACCAAGGATGGCAAGGTGAACCGGCGAGCAAAGAGGTTTGTGTTTTTGGGTGTCAAAAGGAATATGAAAGGCTACAGGTTGTGGGACCCCGAAAATAAGAAGATCGTGTTGAGTAAGCATATCACATATGATGAGACTTCAGAGTTGAGGTCTACCGTCTCTCAGCAGGTGGAGAGGACGGAGACCAAGGAAGTATCGCAGCGGGTGGAGGTTGATGCTACTCCACCATCTCCAATTGGTTCGGTATCGTGAAGACTTCACTGGATGTGACAACGGGTGGAGATCATGTAGTCATGGTTGATACTGAACAGGTTGAAGACATTGATGAGAATGTCGAGTTGTTTGCAGCCATTGGAACTAAGGTAAAACCACACTCGTGGGTAAAGAAACACGAATCTCAAGCTTGTGTCCGACAAGCTCAAGTTGAAGGCCGTCGTTCTTCATGATGGTCATGAGGAGGTTTATATGACTCAGCTAGATAGGTTCACTGCTGCAAATTCAGATACAAGTGCTTGAGCTTAATAGAACTCATTCAAATGAACTACGGTTGGCTTGATCCATTGGGCAAGGTACGTAGGCAGCCGTAATGGCGCTGCCAAATTTTGTGATGCAACCCGAATGAAGCGTTTGGGTTCTCGAGTTGTGGCCAATTAGATCTTCACGCAGAGGAGGAGAGACTTAACGTAGAGGTGAAGTGTTGTGGCTAGTTGGACTTCACGTAGAGGTGAGGTGTTGTGATCTCGATGAACGGTTGAACTTGCATAGGAGGGTTGTGCATCCAGTTTGTTGAAGCCGATGATGGTGTTCGGTGTGCTCTACTCAGACTTAATTGGACCGTCAGCTGAAGACATGTAGACTAGATAGAGCTAGTCAGTTGGAGAGTCAGTGTTGACTCATGATGAGTTTTTCGTGAGGTCATGTAGTTGCTGAGTTGGAGATACGTTCGGTGATCGGTGTAACGGTCCCAGATTTCATAAGTTCCCAATTAATAAAAATATTCTTTTAAACTGATAGATTATCGTAATTATCTCCAAATTCTTAAAATTTCGGCAGCACTTCCTTTGTAAATATTGACATGCCCAAATATACATTTCAATTTACAATAATTTCGACCACAACAACCCACTTATTCTCAATTCAACAATGTAGATCAAAATCAACAATCGCCCATGCAATCATAATAATATTTGGGCTCACCAAGGCCTGCTTATTCTCCAAATTATAATTCTGTTTGACATCGCCTACTTATATGAAACAAAAGAAACATATGCCCGAGGGTACTCCTCTCGGCATCCACAACATAAACAGATCTAACTATAACTCTAACACATCACTATAATCACAATCTAATTTACTTCATGCATATTCATCTCCCAAAACTTACATAAGGTATCAGTATACATCGAGTAGGATTTCAACAGGAACTAAATTACAACCCAATACAATCATTAATAGTAAAATTCTTAAAAACGCCTAAATCTGAAGTTGGTCTTCTGCAATACTGCGACCTGAAATATAAAACTGAGAGGGAGTGAGCTCGACAGCTCAGTGAGAGAGAATCAAAGTGCATCAAGGAAGGAAAATACAAATAGGGAGCATGTTTTTCTTCAACAATTTTAGCAAGTATAAATGAACAAATGAAACGAGGAGAGAGCAATATCTTATAATGAATAATTAACACAAAGACTCATATAATCTATGTGACGGTCTGACTTCTCTAGAATTGGTTCTCTTTAACTTTCTTTAGTTTTTCTGCTGCAGATTACATGGTGTAGAAATTCAATAAGATACTCGCTCAGTTATTATAACATATGCATGATTCTACTTTAAGTACTGTTAACACATATCACCGCATAACTCATATCTCATACATAAAGTATAACTAATCATAATCAAAGTTTCATGGGGATAAGTATATGTCTTGGTGATACAATATCACAAGATCACCCCATATCATCTAAGTATAGTTTATCCATATGGATAATACAATCGCACATAATCATACTACACTACACAATTTCAAATATCATACTTAGTGACATACACATCGCATATTATTCATATGCTTACGCAATCACAATTGAAGCGTGAGATTCTCCGTCTCCCCCCTCCTACAGGCTCCCGCCCGACCCATTCCTCCAATATATATATATATATATATATATATATATATATATATATATATATATATAATATATATATATATATATATATATATGTATGTATATGTATATGTAACAATAACACCAATCTTCCCCTCATACCGGCTCCCGCCCGCCCCTTTCTCCAATATATAATCATGTGTGTATATGTGTAACAATAACACCGTCTTCCCCCTCCTACCGGCTCCCGCCAGGCCCCTTCCTCCAATATATATATATATATAAATATATATACACATACATAAGAGTAACCATACACCGTCTCCCCCTCCTACCGGCTCCCGCCTGGCCCCTTCCTCCGATACATAAATAAATGTAACAGTTGGAAATGCGTATGCTGATTTGTCTCTAATTTTGCATAATTTTCATCACATTCTCATATTTATTTCATGTAAAATTCTGCTAATAAAACCTGCTTACTTGATCCTAGGTCCATGGTGTGCAAATGAAGAAGAAGACCTAAATCACCATTTAATTGGTAATTAAAAGCCTACCAATTAGCCATTTGTAGGCTGTCTAAAAATCATTAAAAGACAAGCCTTTAAAAAAGGCAGAGTTTCAGGTTCTAGACGCAGGACTAATGATGGCCATCCGCGTCTCAGCATCAAGGCGCGTGGGCTCAACACCCACGTCTCAGCATCAAGGCGCGTGGGCTCAACACCCGCGTCTCAGCATCAAGGCGCGTGGGCTCAACACCCGCGTCTCAAGGCCCACGTCTCGGTTATAACCGCCCTGGTTATGGGGCCAGTTACCGCCCACATAGCGGGGAAGTTAGCCCTCATTGTGGAGTACTTTTAGGGGGCACGTTCACCCCTGAAACCTCTATAAATAGCCCGCCGCTATAGAAATGGGGAACAAGACACAAGAAACAAGAGATAGACAACAAGGCAGACAGAGAGAGAAGCAAGAGAGAGCTCAACTCTTCAGCAAGCTTGCTGCGTACAAGTTGCCCTTTGCCTACCTTCTCTTTGAGAGTTTTGGTAGACAGAGCTGTGCTACTCCTTCTACCAGCCGAAGAGAAGATCCCCGAAGGTCTAGACGGTCACCCGGTCAACGGAGAACAAGATTCACTCTCCATCGCCACTCGAAGAACCCAGCCTTAAACAAAGGGAGGATTCAAGGCTCAACATCCTCTCTCCCTTGTAACCGGAATACTAGTCCGTTGTAATTTTTCAATTTGATTCAAGGAAATCTTACTTCGAGCTCGTACCTTTTCCGTGTGCGTACAAGAGATGGCGACTCCGCTGGGGACTTCATTTGTTACCGATGAGCAAATCGTGGCGCAAGGTGACATCCTCCGTAAGGGGAAGATGGTCGAATCGCTAGTTGTCGAGTTCGACCAGGCGAAGTACGAAGAGTTTCTCTCTTCCGGCTCCAAGAGCCCAAGGACCCGCGTCTGCCGCAGGGTCTCGACGGGGAATGGCCCCGAAGCCTGATCTGAGGCTCTCTCGGGCGCCGCTGCTGCCAACTGTGCCAAGCAGGATACACGCGCCAACGCCTCTCAGGAGGCCCGCGTGGTCTCAGGCACAACTGCCGTTGCGACCAACCGCGCAGCGCGGAACACACGCGTCAGCGTCTCTCAGGAGACCCGCGTGGTCAAAATCTCTGGTGTCCAGCATCAGGTCGTCGTTGGTCTCTCTCCACCTCCACGACGCAACCGAAATGCTGAGCGTCGTCAGAGGAGGCGTGCGCGTCAGCTTCAAGTTGGAACTTCTGATTGTCCAACTGAGGCTGCACGCAACGCACAAACTGGCGTCTTAGCTGCGCTGCATCCAGCGCGCGAAGTCCGCGTTTGGCAGCCCAAACACGAGACTCCCCAAGTTAGGTCCTCTGAAGACCAGCTTATCAAACGCCAAGGTGAAACCTCTGCGCCTCGTCAAGCGCAAGAGGCACGCCCCCATAGGCGTGGGGCCCAGCAACCCACTCTCTCTCAAACTCTTCTGCCCCGACGCACTAAGCGGCAACGCGACAATCGCGTCTCGTCTCAACAGAGACGCCAGACGCGCGTCTTACAGCCGCGGCGCGAAAGTCGCGTCCCTGAAACCCGCGTCCAGGCTGTACAGCATATAGATGCCTCCCGTCTTCGACGTTGCGAGGTTAATCTCTTCGATCCCCCTCCCGTGGATCTGAGGGATTACTTGACGAAGAAAAGAAGTGCCAATCAGGTCACTTCATCATGTTGCTGCCAACGGCTCATCTCTATGCTCTCCGAGTGCCGTTGTGGTTCAGGTGCGTACCAGCAGTCTTTAGTTAGACAGCTGACCCTGATACCCCCGTCAGCCAAAAGAAGACGCTCTCATAGGCGGAGGATGTTCTCTGACGCTGAATACCCAGAGCTCACTGCGAATATGACAAGCAGGAGCAGAGGAAAACAGCCTGCAGTCAGCTCTGACGAGTCTGACTCTGAACCGGAAGGAGTGTATCGACACACTCGTACCCGGACCGGGGCCATTCCCCGATCGATTATAATGCCCTGGCCCGGGGCGTCAAAATGAATGACTCTCATTCTGCTGTAGCAGAATCGCAGGCCTCGAATTCTTCCATCGAGAAGGAGGCCTTCATCTACATGACAAGCACTCCTGAGGAGACGGCCCGGCGCCTGGAGCTGCAAGCCCAGGCCCAGAAGGAACAACTTGAGATGATTCGTGCTCAGCAAGAATCCATCGACTCTCTCAAGCAGATGCTTGCGCAGTTGCTCGAAGACAGGAAGAAATCTCCCCCTAAAAAGTCTAAGGGCAAGAAAAAAGAGGGAGAAAGCTCGTCTTCTGTGCACCCTGATGGAGAGAAGCCCACCTCGACCTCGTCCAAATCCTCGTCGCAAGGGAAAGACGACCAAAATCAGGGGAAGATTCATTCCGAAAGAATGAATCAATTAGAGCAACGCCTTGAGGCCCTCACCAACCGTAAAGGCCTCCAGGAAGCGGGAGTGATCCGGCCTTATCCGGCCGAGTGGGACTTGGTTCCATACCCGCCCAAGTTTAAGGCTCCAACCCTCCAAGCATTCGATGGGAAGGGGTCACCCAACCAACACCTCTACTACTTTAAATCCCAAACAGGGAATGTAGTAGACAATGATGCCATCTTGGCACGTCTGTTCATTGGCACCCTGAAAGGGCTCGCCTTCGAATGGTTTATGAAACTCCCGGAGGGCTCCATCAAGAACTGGGGTGATTTGGAGAAGCTATTCCTAACGCGCTTCTTCGAAGACGACTCGGAAGTCACGATGCCCACCCTTTTGGCTACCAAACAGCGAAAGGGAGAGTCCGTCAAATCTTTCGTGGAAAGATTTCAGAATGTGGCACTCCGATGTCCGAGCGGCATGACCCAGGTCACCCTGGTAGAAACATGTCGCCACAATCTCCAAACCTCACTCCTTGCTCAAATAGGAGTTGCTGAAAGCCGCACCTGGAAGCAGTTGGTCCAACAAGGTGAACAGGCTGAGGAGATTGTTGCCCGCGTCAGGGCAGAAGAAGGGAAGCCACGGCCAGAGAGGTCAACCAGGCGTGCGCCAGACACATCCCTCCAGACAAAGCGGAAGGATAATTTGGCAACGGAGACCAAATCTCCCGCCAAACCTCAACCGGTCAAGGCGAGTGGCTCTTCAAGCCAGCCACGCGCCAACAAGCAGTATTCTTTCAAGGAGGAACATGTCGACTCGCTCTTTAAGCTACTCAACAAGAGCAATAGACTGAAGCTCCCTGAAGCCAGACGCCCTGAAGAAGTCGGTAAAACCGACAATCCCAATTACTGCTTATACCACAGGATGTTGGGACACCCCACCAAAAGCTGCTACGTCTTCAAGGACATCCTTCAGGCCCTGATTGACGCGGAGGTATTAAAACTCCGACCAGAGCAGAAGAAGGTGACGGCTAACATGACGTCAGTTCTCCAGTTCGGAAGACAACCCCCAACGCCTTCGGGGGTGGTCCCTGTTCCGAAAGGAGAGCTAAGAGTGATCAACACAGATCCTCACCAGCAACAAGAGAAAGGCCTGATACCTGTTCCCACGCCTCGAGGGGAAATCATGTGGGTCCACCCTGACCTTGTTGACGCCCAGCAATGGACTACTGTAACTAACAAGAAGTCCAAGGGCAAGGCAAAGGCGTCATCCTGCAATGTGGTGTGTGCCTCTTCTCGAGAAGCGGATACCGATATTCCTTCGCTAACCGACTCGGAAGAGGAGACAATAGTTCTGGCCGCAGAACCCGGTCGGCTGGTGGCGGAAACCCGCTCAGGACAGCCCTACTTGAAGCAGTATGGCGAAACGGCGGCAACCCCTCCACAACCAGCTGCAGAGCCAACCAAGCCCTCCACAAAACAACCCGTGGAGAAACAGAAGGAGATTCGATTTTCTCGAGCCCTTCAAAAGGGCATCGCGGAAGGATCTACGGTGCCTTACCGCTTTGATGTCCTGGCTCAATTGGCCAACATCCCGGCGCGGATTACCTTGTATGAGCTTCTTAGGCTGTCGAAGTCAACCAGAGAAGCTCTACAAGAGGCTCTGGCAAATGCTGAGGTCTTCATGACCCAGGTGCCAAAGGAGGAAGATGTAGAGAATTGTCTCCACACCTCCCAGAATGCCCCCTGCATCACCTTCACGGCAGAGGATATGCAGGTAAAAGGGAAGCATGATCGACCCCTGTACTTCACAGGGTATATTGGATCATCCGAAGTGAACCGCATTCAGGTAGATCCAGGGTCCGCGTTGAGCATCATGCCTCGCCGGGTCATGCAACATCTGGGCATCCCTACTCATCGTTTGAGCCCTACCCAGACAACTATCTATGGGTTCAATGCCAACAGGACCCGTCCGATGGGGAAGATCAAGCTCAAATGCCAGATTGGAAGTTTAAAGTCGGAAGTGACATGCTACGTCATTGATGCCGACACTTCCTACAACCTATTGCTGGGACGACCGTGGATTCACCGCAACTCCATCGTTCCCTCCACTCTCCATCAAGTCATGAAATACATTGACGAGGGTGGAAAGGTGCAGACGTTGATTGCCGAAAGGCATCCATTCAAAGGGGTCGAGAATTATTTCACAGACTCCTTACTGTACCAAGATCCCGTGGAGACGGATGAAGTCCCGCAACCGGAGGAACCAGACTCTGGCAATGAAGCCGACACCGAGCTGGAGGAAGATGAGTGTGTGTGGGAGCTAGATCCACCTGTAACGAGCATTGATAAGCTCGATGTTAATAATACCACCGACGATGTAGGCGGTTGGTACATTAATGAAGAATTAGATTTAGCGTATTTTTCTGTGTTTGCTTCTGATTCAGTGCCGTCAGACACTAGTACCGACGTGGATGACGATCTCTGGTCGGCAATGGATGCTTTGACATCGTTGCATGTACCAGTGAAATCGTCCTTTAAAACATGTCGAAATGTCGACGATGCGCAACAATCAATATTCATGGTTCCAGCGAGAAGGAAGGGCCAAAGACCAATTCTCTTCGGACGAATTGAATCCGAACCAATGAATCATGAAGAATCAGAAAGTGAGCAGGAATCCCCTCAGTTCGGTCATTATGAGCCAAAGACACTCAGAATGATGAAAAACATGGGGTATGACCTCACCAGCAGACTCGGGTTGAACTTCGGCAAAGGACGGAGGACGCTACTTCGATCCTTTGTGCCAAAAGGAAAAGCACCCGATTATTATCATCGGACGCGCAGGGGGTTGGGCTATGTATCAACTCCGACTCCATCAGCCTCTGATTCCGGGGGCTCATTTGGCCATAAATACTCTTCAGGCACGTCATCATGGGAGTCAGATGCTAGTGTCGGCAACATCTTCAAAGAACTTTCGGTGCACATGGTTTCAACAAGCCATCTGGAAGATGAAGATGAAGAAATGATCCGATCCGATGCAGATCCTTGGATCAGACATTTAAACACTCTGTGGGACACCCGCTTTGAACAGCGCGAACCACCCACAGAAGACAAGATTGTTCAGATTAATCTAGGAGATGAGGCTAATCCTAAGCCCATCTTCATAAGCGACGGCCTGTCACCGTCAGAGAAAAAGGATCTAATATCTCTTGTTCAAGAGTACAGAGATGTCTTCGCTTGGAATTACGAAGACATGCCTGGACTTGATCCTCAGGTGGCTATGCACCGCCTCAACATCAATCCGGACGTAAAGCCTGTTAAACAACAACAGCGACGGTTCCGTCCAGAGATAATGGAGGCGATTCAATCAGAAGTCAGAAAGCTTATAGATTCTGGCTTCATCAGGGAAGAGCAACATCCCGATTGGGTAGCCAACATCGTCCCCGTTGCTAAGAAAAACGGAAAGATCCGGATCTGCATCGACTTCCGTGATCTAAATGAGGCTTGTCCCAAAGACGAATTCCCATTGCCAATCACAGACGTCATGATTGACAATACCTGCGGATTCGAACGAATGTCCTTCATGGACGGGTTTTCAGGATACAATCAAATCAAAATGTATCCTGACGACGAAAAGCACACCTCCTTCAGGACACCATTGGGGGTTTATTGCTATACCGTCATGCCCTTCGGACTGAAGAATGCGGGGGCAACCTATCAGAGGGCCATGAACGCCATTTTCCAGCAGCAAATACGCAAAACGGTAGAATGTTATGTTGATGATATTGCGGTAAAAAGTCGCACTAAGGGTAATCACATAGCTGACCTGAAGGTGGTCTTCGACATCATGCGGGCTCATCGATTGAAGATGAATCCCAACAAGTCCTTCCTGGGGGTGGCCAGTGGTAAATTCTTAGGATTCATTGTAACCTCCACCGGGATCCATTTGGACCCGGAAAAGGTTCAAGCTATCCAGGAGATGCAGCCTCCAAGAAATCTCAAGGAACTCAGGGGATTACAAGGACGATTGGCGTACATCCGCAGGTTCATCTCAAACCTCTCTGGAAGATGCCAACCCTTCGCTAAGTTAATGAAGAAGGGTGTCTCGTTCATTTGGGATGACGCTTGCCAACAAGCATTTGAGGAAATCAAGCAATACCTCACCCAACCACCAGTCCTTGCAGCTCCGGTATTCGGAAAGCCTTTCCTGGTGTACGTCCGGGCAATGGATCATTCTTTGGGAGCTCTACTAGCTCAGAATGATGATCAAGGACGAGAGCGAGCAATCTACTATCTGAGTAGAACAATGATCGGAGCCGAACATCGGTATAATCCGATCGAGAAGGAATGTTTGGCATTAGTGTTCGCTATTCAGAAAATGCGACACTATCTGGTAGGCCAAACTATAAACGTCATATCAAAAGTCAACCCCCTGAGGTTACTTATGACTAAGCCTTCATCATTGAACGGCCGGCTGGCAAAATGGGCCATATTGCTATCTCAATATGAAATGCACTTTTTACCACAAAAAGCTGTGAAGGGACAAGCGGTGGCGGATTTCCTGGCTGAGCATCCAGATCCGAGGGTAACCAAGCTTTACGACGATCTCCCAGACGAGGTCGCTGAAGCCTGCCAGACCCAGACATCCTTTGAAAGGCAGGTGTGGCAACTTTTCTTTGATGGCGCGTCCAGAACGAGCCCAAAAGGACACCTAGTAGCAGGGGTAGGAGTAGTACTTGTCTCCCCACAGAACTATGTGATTCCTCGAGCTGTCTCATTAACTGAGCCGTGTTCCAACAATGTGGCGGAGTACAATGCTCTTTTGATTGGGATGCAACTCGCCGATGAGATTGGCGTTAAAAATCTCGAGGCATATGGTGACTCCAAACTCATCGTTAGCCAGGTTCGCGGGGAGTACGAAGTCAGACATGAAGACCTAGTACCCTATTACAACGCAACTGTCCACATGGCTGGGAAGTTTACGAACTTCTACATCGACCATGTACCACGCAAGCAAAATGCGCATGCAGATGCACTGGCATCCCTCGCGGCCTCTTTAGCTCTTCCAGCTGGAGCAATGGAGAAAGTATTCGTCTACAGCCACGACCTGTATTGCCCGAGAACCGCCCTCGAAGACTATCAGGGGTCAAAGGGAGAGTGTCAAGGCAAAGAAGCCCTGGAATTGTCAACCAGGCCAGAGCTTAAAGACTGGCGATTCCCCTATATCGACTATGTCTTGTACGGCATCCTGCCTGAGGACGCCAAGGAAGCGGCTGCCATTCGAAGGAAAGCCCCTAAATTTTACTACAATGCGATTACACGAACATTGTATCGTCGATCGCATGACGGGATCTTGCTCCGGTGCCTCTCACCAAAGGAGGCTCAAGAGGTATTGAAAGAAGCCCACGACGGCATGTGTGGAGCTCACCAACCCGGCCCAAAATTGGCACATCGACTCCAAAGGTTGGGTTACTATTGGCCCAAGATGATTGCCGACGCCGTCACTTATGCTAAAAGATGTCACGCTTGCCAAGTGCATGGCGATTTCATCCATCAAGCACCAGAGTACCTCCATTCTACGACCTCTACCTGGCCATTTGAAATGTGGGGGATGGATGTAGTTGGCCCTATCAGCCCACCATCATCAAAAGGACATCGGTTCATTTTGGCAATAACCGATTACTTCTCTAAATGGGCCGAGGCCATCCCTTTGAAGGAGGTAAAATCGTCTAACGTGATCAAGTTCGTAAAGCATCACGTCATTTACCGTTTTGGTGTACCTCGGCGAATTGTCCATGACAATGGACCCCAGTTCATCAGCCAGGCTTTCCAGAGATTCTGCGCTAAGTTCAGAATCCAGAGTGTGTCCTCAACGGCATACTATCCTGCCGCTAATGGCCTCGCAGAAGCTTTCAATAAGACCATTGGCAAGCTTCTCAAGAAATTCGTCTCGAAAAGTCAACGTGACTGGGACGACAAGCTGGGTGAATGCTTATGGGCCTATCGCACAACTGTGCGAACCCCGACTAAAGCTACGCCATTTTCTTTGGTATACGGGTGTGAAGCCGTGCTTCCACTAGAAATCCAAATTCCATCTCTACGCGTCGCCTTGACAGCAGAGATGACAACAGAGGAGAAGCATCGACAGCGACTCCAAGAATTGGAAGCCTTAGACGATAAGCGTCTGCAGGCCCAACAGCAAATCGAGCTCTACCAGGCTCGAATTACCAGAGCCTTCAACAAGAAAGTTAAAATGCGAACTTTCAAGAAAGGCGATCTTGTCTTAGCCGTCAGAAGACCCATGGTAATGACGCACAAGACAAAAGGAAAATTCCAACCCAAATGGGAAGGGCCATTTGTAGTAGAGTCAGTCTACTCAAATGGGTCATATCGTCTCATAACTTCAAATGGCGATACACTCATGATGCCGATCAATGGCAGATTCTTGAAGAAGTACTATTCTTAATAGTACTCCTCCCCCGATCAAGTTAAAAGTACACCTCTGATCAAAACAAGAAGAGCTTCTTCATTAACATCCGACGCCTCCGATGGCTAAGGATAGAGGAAAACGTTGGCTTTTAAGCCCAACATAAATCTTCGACAACTCATCATGCTGAGGGGAATAGCATGGCTAGCCCAACTCAAACGGTAGTTGGTAAAGGCACCTCAAATCCGTTGATAGCTGAGGGTTTGCTAAAAATCCTAAGTGGACTCAACTCCACTCTCCCCTCCAAAATCCCTTACCAATTCTCATCCACAGGATGGTAGGTCTACAAAATACAGTTGTTGCCAAGTTAACACTATACCTCTGGCACTTCAAACTCCACTTGTCCATTCTCATCAATAGGATGACAGGTCCTCAAATTGCTCATATCGCAAATCAATTTCTGTCAAGTTAATATCACACCTCTGACAAATTACTGTTAAGTTAACATTACACTTCTAAACAGTACATCAAGTTTCTGCCAAGTTTAATACCACACCTCTGACAGTCACTTTCCTCCAGACTTCCATGTCGAAGCCGAAATGGATGATGCTAAGTTCAACATCATACCTCTAGCATCCAATTCATTGTTAAGTTCAACAATACACCTATGACAATGAATTTCCCTCGAACTTCCGTATCGGAGTCGAGATGACCAATGCCAAGTTCAACATTACACCTCTAGCATTGCCCTCACTGTCAAGTTAAACATCACACCTATGTCAGTGACACTTCTGTTTTCCCAAATGAAACTGAAGTATTTCTGAGTCAGGTTAATATCACACCTCTGACTCACATCCTTGTCAGGTTAACATCATATTTCTGACAGGACTACATTCAACCCGTTAAGTTAATATCACACCTCTAACGGTAAAAACCTTCTTAGATTCCCCGCGGATCTAGATTCACTTGCTATTCTCTTCAATAGAATAACAAGTCTACCTAAACACATTGTTAGGTTAATACTACACCATTAACAGTGTTTTCCTTCAAATCCCCAGCTGAGCTTAATCGAGTGAATCCTAAACCTTGATAAAGGCCCATTTTCCCTGGGGGTACGAGTCTCACTTGTCATTCTCCTTTATAGATTGACAGGTCCACAAAATTGTCTTATCTCTTGTCAAGTTAATATTACACCTCTGACAGCATTGGGGAGTTCCAAAAATAGGATTTCTCTCTAAAAAGTTTGACTGTTTGAAATTATCATCATAGTTTTGACAAGTCAAAGTCCTTTGCTTCTATGCGTCTGACTAAAAGAAAAAGTTCAAGACAATAGAAGGAGAAAAAGAAAAGTGTCACTTTTATTTATATCCAGGCACATGAAAGTGATACAAAAACGCTCTCTTATACAATAAGATTGAGTGTTACAGTTAAGGAGTACAAAGAAGTCTCTCTCTCTCTCAGAGGTTGCACTCGCTCCTCAGCTACATGTTATTCCGAGTACAGGATGCTTGGAAGGGCGCCAAAGTAGGATCGGACATTGTGGCAACGATCAGAAGCTGGTTGCACCACGATGCATGATGTAAACATCGAAGAAGTCTCTGGTTGATCGAGAACAATGGTGGTTCTTGAGGTCTGATGGCAGCAGAATCTTCTGATCTCACCTGACCATCCGAAGCCGGGTTATGATCCGTCGAACATCTCCATCCAAAGTGGGGGTGTGATCCTTCGTTGATGAACATCTCTTCCGCCAGAAGATCGTCCAATGAGCATGGAGTTTCCTCGATGTCACTTCTGGGGTAAGAGAGGAGGTTTTAAGACCTCACAGGGGATGCTACCCACCACTATATCCACCGCTACCCCCGCCGCCATCCTTACTCTGACCATGCCATGCCAGCAAGCATGACTGGTGCGTCGAATTCAAAGAGATCTTGGCGAGGGTTAAGTCCCCGTCAGGGACCATGATTTCTTCCCTTGTGGACGACGGAGACTATGATTTCTTCCCTTGTGGACGAACATCGAACAAGTTCGCCGGCCGATATATTCTCCCACGGGCCCAGCGAACGTGAAAAAGGATGATCAAGCCTACCTGCAAGAAGCAAACAAGGGAATTAGACAATTCAGAGCTTAGTATACTTCGACAGAAGAAAACTAAGTCACAAACGCGGTTATTGCTGAAGACTGCAGACGCGGGAATGACCCGCACGCTGGGCCAGATTCCTGCAAACAGACGCGAGCAAGACTGTGATACACACAGAATTCAAACGCGACCTAATTCCACATCCGCGTCTAAGATACAAGGCGCGCAGAGAATCAGACGCCAAAAATTGCCATCTCTCTGTTGGAGGAACAGGAGTTGCAAAAGTTCAGGCCTGAAACCTTCGACCCGAATTGAAATTCTTCCAAGTCAGTGGCCTCAAGACGCGAGCTCTGTGTGCAAAGCCCGCGGCCAGGTACCAACGACTTCAATACTTGCGTTCAAAAAAGTTTAAGTCGATGGCGCAAATTCCAGAAGAGGAATGCACCAACCACGACTTCGCAAGAAAGTCCAGATGATATCTCTCTAAGAGATATACTAAAATTCAAACTTGGTTGGATCTAAAATGTCATGGTAAGTGGGCATGGCATACCCGCAGAGGCCTCTGTTAAGAGTTGAACTCTCTGCATTGAGGCGCGGACGTAAAAGGTGCTCAGGGAGACGCTTCCTATCATTGAAATCACTTGACAGTGGTAATCTACTGAAGAGACCAAACAGAAGCATGGAAGCTCTGGGTCATCCTCGTCCATGGAGGCAAACCCCTGATAGGGTCCTTGAAGGGAGAAGATAGAGTCTCTCAGAAAGGGAGAAGACAGAGTCTCTCAGAGCACTCGCTCTCAAAAAGAACACAGTCTAAGTATGGACTGTTAAAGGGAGAGGAGGAGCCCCTATTTATAGGCAGCCCATAATAACCGTAGTTAATGGTTCATCAATTGGAACCGTCGGCCTTAATGACCGCACGACTGTCAAAGCCCAATGGGAGGCTGACGCGTGGAGCGTCGCTTCGGGAAGCGTCGAAGACGCTGGTTTCCAACCGCCAGCGCCGTATTGGCATTAAAAGGCATTAACGCCTAAGCCCAATGAAGAACTGACGCGTGGACAAATCGCTTCGGGAAATAACGGATGATGCGGGTTCCCAATCGTCAACGGAGACTTGACGTTCAAAGATTTCACAAAATCTTTATGACAGGCTGTTTATAACGCCTGGGAAATCGTGCCAAAACGCAGGTGTGAGAGCTGCGTCCAAAGACCCGCGTCCCCTCTTTTCTCAAAAAAAATCGGCGTCCTCCTTCATTCCAAGTTAGAAGATCCTTCGCGTCTCTTGGATGATTCAAAGTCGATCCGCGTCTCTCAACAAAAGGGACTCATTTTAGGGGCCCCAGTAGGAAAGCACATAAAGCTGCGTCCTAAGGCTTATGACTTCAGCAGAAAAAGCCCGCCACCTTTACAAGCATCTTGGAGCTGCGTCTACAGCGCCACGTCCCTGACTACGTTAATGTTAAGGGGCGTAAGACCTCATTATCCTGAACTCTGCGTCTGGATAGAGTTAAGGATTGCGGCCAATGAACCACACTCAAAGCCGCGTCCTCCGCGTCTGCTTGAACCGCGTCTTCACTGGCAGGTCAGAATCGCGTGCCTCAGAGCCGCGTCTCTTTTTATGAATCGACGCTGCGTTTCGTCAAAAGAACTTAGTTTTATCTAAGTTCAGCATTCACAGCCAGCCAGAAGAGCACAGCCGAAATCTGTGATTGAGAGTTTGAATTCATCTACAGTAGGGCAATGAAGGTGGAACAAAAATTTCAACGACTTTTATTATTCAAAAAATGATAAAAGTAGATACAAACACTCTTGGTAAATAGAGTGTCCTTTTCTTTACAAAAAAAAAGAAAAAGAAGAGAAGGCTAAAGGTCCTGGTTCGCCAAGGAACGGATTTGCTCTCTAAGGCGATGTATCTCATGTTGACGCGCCTTCTCAGCCTCCATGAGAGCTTGGGCCCGCAGGTCCGCCTCAGGTAAAAATCCCTGCGCTCGTACTCGGAGGGATTCCAGCTTGGACGAACGAACAGAGAGGTTCGCTTCAATTTGCGCCTTGGCAGCCTCTAACTCCGCTAGCCTCTTTTCAGAGGTAGCAAGCTTCTGTTCGTTAATAGTAATCACTGCCTCAGCTCTGGCTATGGCAGCCCGAGAATCAAGGATAGCCTGCTTTGCAGCCTGTATGATCATCTCAGATTCCTTGGACTCGATCGCTAGCCTTTGATGATCAGCCTGGAAACCTTCGAGAAGACGGGTGTTATCGGTTATCTGCTCCTCCACCTCTCTTCGCTCTTGCTCTTGAGCAGCAAGGAGCCTATTCAGAGTTTCCTGGGCCTTGTGGAATGAGCCGGCATTCTCCAGGGATCGAAGCTCTCTCAGGTTTTGTCCCAGCTGCTCCACCAGCAGCAGACACGCCTGGGCTAGTGAAGGGCCTCCGGCCAACTTGATGTTTTCGACCAGGTTTCCGAGATACGTCTGGGCGAATTCAAAAGAACTACCCCCAGACAGGATAAAATCGATGCATGATCGCATTGAGGCAAAGAATTGCTGCACCGTCTGGCGTGTCAGGAACTCCATGGTATCATCACCCGAGGTGGTCCCCGATCCCCTTTCTATCACGGTGTGGGGGATGTAGGTCGGCTCTTCTGGCGCAAGAGTCGGGCTGACCACGGGTACGGCAGGAGCAAGAGTAGCCACTGGCGCTTCTGGGGGTGCTACCTCCGTAGAAACCTCCACAGCCGATGACAGGGTAGTGAGCTCGACCTCCTCAGAATCCTCGGCCGAGGCTTGAGCTGTGTGGTCTCCCGGGCAGGCACTGACCGCCAAACCTCCTCCTACCTGAGCTTCCTCAATGCTCTCTGCACTTGCCTGAACTTCCTCAATGCCCTCTGCAAAATTACGAGAATATTAGCCATGACAGCAAAAGGAAGACATTTATACCAACATTTCCTTACTTGGCTGGGGGTCCAAAGGTGGCAAGTCCTTGGGTGAATCCTGTAGGGTGGAGGTCTCCCCGACTTCGACGATTGCCCTCTCTTGAAGCACCCTAGTACAAGGAGACTCAGCTCTCTCCTGCTGAGCCAGTTCTTGTATCATCTCCTCGATCTGGGAGGAAGCAGCGGCCTCGCTAACCATGACTGGCCCTGCAACACGAGGCCAAGTAAAAAAGAAAACGTCAAAAATCCTTCTCCTAGTTAGAAGGATGAGTTTGGCGAGTAGTGTACCTTCAGCAGCCTCAGCAGGAAGAACTGCCGCTAATGGTGATGTCGTCAACGGCTCACGCCCATATATTTCCTCCTCCGAGATGTGTGAGAATTTACTCGGATCAGGAGGAGCGGGTTCATCGCCAAAGTCGACCTCATCCTCAAAATCGATTTCCTCTTCGGATGATGAAGACGACAATTCAACGTGAGGGACCTCGGCAACCGGAGCCTTGCCTCCAAACACCCCAGTGGTAGGGCTGGGGTCAACTGTCTGAGCACTGGAGATGAATACACTGGGAGACCCAGGCTGCTGTGCCTCATCCCTCCTCTCGTGAGCTGAGGAAGACCCAGGCTGAGTTGAGACTCCTGGAATCTCAACATCACCCATTATGTCGACCTCCGGCTGCTGTGCCTCATCCCTCCTCTCGTGAGCTGAGGAAGACCCAGGCTGAGTTGAGACTCCTGGAATCTCAACATCACCCATTATGTCGACCTCCGGCTGCTGTGCCTCATCCCTCCTCTCGTGAGCTGAGGAAGCCCCGGGCTGAGCTGAGACCCCTGGCCTCTCAACATCGCCTCCGCTCATTATGTCGACTTCGAACTGCTCGGCCTCGTCAGCGGTGGTGGGTTTGTCAGCAGGCTCCGCTTCCTCCACAATCCTGGGGCCCCTGCTGCGCAACCTGCGGGCATGGACTAAGGGGGCATCATCCTCATCCGCCTCTTCTTCCCTCGGTTCCTCAACACCAGAAGGGATGTCCTCGGACGGAGAAACTGCAGCCGTCAAGTCTCTCCGGACCTTCTTTGGAGCAGGCTCAGCAGTGGAGGTAGAGCCTTGAAGACGCTTACCCACCGCCTGTCGAGCTTTTGCTGCTCGCGGCTCCTCCCTCGACCCCCTTCTAACCTCCTTAAGAGCCTTCAGATACTGCTCGACGCCTCGCGAGCGTTTAGTGGACCCCGACCTTGCTTCGTAACCTGCATTGATACTCTCAATGCATGAATACTCCGGAGCGAAATCTGGTGTTTGGTTGGCCTGGAAGTACCAAGTACAGAAGCTGAAGCTGGTACGGCCCTTCGGCCCTTTGATAGGCAGCCGAAAAGTTGCTTCCGTCCCTCCGCCACGCTATAATACCAAGCCCGAGCACCTTCGAACAAATTCCCACTGAAGGTGAGTCGAGCATTGGGGTTGCCGACATATAGTTGATCATAGCCGAACTGTCGGGCGAAGCGATTCGGCATATATGGCTCGATCGTGCATGAATTCCCTTGCCGGAAAAGCACATACCCGGGCCGAATGTTGACCAACCACCAGAAAACCCCCGTTGACAGCCTCGTGAAGTCATCTTGGCCTACGGAGTCAGTAAATTGTTCCTCGAAAGATGCACCAGGAATCGCGGGGAAGCAGCGATTAAGCTGGTAGTTCGAAGCCGACATGACGCACTTTCGAATGTAATACATGTAAGTATTACACCAGGTTGAACCCTCCAACCGCTGCACGAAAGGAATAAACCCCTCACACCAAGACACCGGCGTCATCAGAGAGGGACAGTGCATAACGTACCAAGCCATTAGGTACGTGTAGGGAAGCTCAACCCGAGGGTTGGGGCGCTTTATCGTCGGCCTCCCCTCCGAGTCAACAATCACCTTGCCATGGGAGTCGACGGCCTTCCCTGCCTCGCACAGATTTTGGGTTAACGTCCGCAACCCGCTTTGAATACTCGCCGCCATGGCCGGGAGAAGGGCTATGGGCCTACCATAAGCCAGTAGCACCGCCGGGTACACTACGTCGGCAACAATGACTTCATGTGGCAGCGTTGGCACCACACAGCGCTTCAACCACAGCATTAAGAAGCCCGCCAACAGTGCGTGGTCGGAGATAGGGATCCGGGCTTGATGATGGAAGCTTTCGAAAACCGTGTCAGGTTCGAAAACATCCTCGTTCGACTCCGTGGTGTAGGAGTCTACAGAAGCCTTGATCCTGTCGGCAATCTCCTCGTCGGAGCTGGGAGCCAGTCGGGTCACCGGACGGTCTTTCTGGTTGACACCATTGAACAAGTAGCTTGCCCAAGACAGCTGCTTGACTCCCCCCGCCCTCCAAGAGGTTATCTGGCCGCAGATGTGGAAGTGACATAACACCTCCCAGTAAGTCTCGTACACTCGAGGAGACCCTTTCTTCATAAGGTGAAGCTCCTCAGCGGTTGGGACGTATTCTTCATAGGGAGAATCCCCCATTGCCAGCCCCGAGACCTCGTACAACTCGTGCAGGGCGAGACCCATCTCCCCGACCGGAGTGAAGAATGTCCCCGTCAGAGGATTGTAACGCTCCAGGATCCCAAAAAAGTTTTGAGAGCTCGGTGGAATACCATACTGTACGGCCCTGACCGCTTGGTACAATTCCGCTTGCTCCAACAAGCCTCTAAGGTCGGCAAGGACGAAGCTCACCATCCTGCCCCACCAATACCTCTCAGTGGAGTGGATCCACCCGGGCGAACGGAACTCGACCGGAAAATCACCCCCCACTTTCATGAACGCGTTGAGGAAAGTGGTGCCAAGTTTTGGTGTCTCTCCAACTGGGTGATCAGTCCTGAGCAGCCCTGGAAACAGGCCAAGAACCTCCCTATCATGACTATCATGGCGATATACCTTTTTGGAGCCTAGGTCGCCAAGAGTAACCTCAGGGACATATCGGGAGAGTTCCCATTTCATTTTCCGAGGAACGGACATGTGTTGAAGATAAGATAGCGGGTACATCCTCTCCATGTTTGGGAGAAAGAATCTTCTACCCCCTATCTGACGGAGCCATTTATAATCTCCGTCATACAAGGAATAGCCGCCCTCGCTAATACGGTCTCCAAAGAAGAAGGCAGGCTTCTCCAGCGGAACGCGAGCATCCGTTGTGAATGCTGCGTCAGTCATAAGCTCCCGAAAGGTTACCATGTCAACATTGGAAAGCCTCCTCCTACGCTCCTGCGACCCATCAGCAGTCACAGGTACAGTCCTTTGCAGCGCAAAGGTCAAATCACGGTCAGCACCACCTACGTGCCCGAAGTGGCGCCTCTTGGAGAGTGGGGCAGAAGAGTGTTGCACTGCAGAAGAAGATGACACTTAATCAGAAATCTTAAGTGTCTATATACTGAACGCAGAAACTGTCAAAATCCGCGTCCAGGCCTGAAAATCCGCGTCCAGGCCTGAAAATCCGCGTTCAGACGCGAAGAGATACTGGACGCAGAAATTGTCAAAATCCGCGTCCAGACCTGAAAATCCGCGACCGTGAAGCCAACAGGGAGCCTGCGTTTTGAAATCCAAGACTTAAAAAAAAAAATTTTCTAAGTACTTGGACTCAGGTGCGAGACCAGCACCTGATGTCACAGAACACAAGGATCAAGTCCGCGTCCGAACCCTTCACAATTAGAAATATTCTAAGTGAAGAATCCGAAGTGCAGGGCTTACTGGCGCTCTATATCCAATAGACAAGCGCATCCCCAAGTGGATAAAAGCGGTGGGGTCATCAAACCCGCGCCTTGTTTATCAACTCAAAGACCGCGTCTGAGAATCAAACGTGGTTTCTATTCTGTGTTGACGGTTCTCCTTTAAAAGAGGGATTTTTAGGAGTCCATGAACTTCCATTAATGGCGAAGTTTAATGACATTATACCTGAGATTGGGGCTTCCTGCGCGGAGGAACCGCCCCTCTGGGCCTCGATGACGGCCGCTTTTGAAGATGATGCAGTTGGCTTGGCCTTGGGTGCCATCGTTAATCAAGAATCCGATGATGGACGATGAAGAAATGAGAAGGGACAGAGAAGACTCCTTTTTCAAAAAACCCTAACAGATGCGCTCGAGACGAAAGAGATATCTCTCTGACTGTTGCCATTTATAGGCACGAAGATTCGCAAAGATACGCGGCGCGTGGCTCGATTGGTTCGGCATCGAGTCATCGCTTGACGCGTGGACAGCTCATTTAATATACCGGGAAGTCCGCGCGCCAAAAGGAGATGTCCCGTCGGTTCCCCAGAACAAGTGGCGGTGCACTCATGACATGGCACGGATTCGCACCCAACAGGCGCGCCTCTTCGATGGACGTGCCCCGTCAGCACAGCCATAGTCGCGTCCAGAAAGTCGCGTCCTTACTCAAAAGGATGCGTTTCTCCGAAGTTCGCGTCCTTCCAATCCGGCCTAGCATCGCGTCTGCCCAATAGAATATCAGTCGCGTTTTCATTTCCAAAAGACGCACCCCATGAAAGTCGCGTCTTTAAATCAGTACTATCTCTGCTCTTCAAAAAGAACTGGCGTTCAGTCCTTGCTTCTGCAAATCAGTTCAACAGTACACTGGCACAAGCAGACGACTGTCCACTCCTGGCTTAAAGTGCACCCACGACAGACTTAAAGCAATCGGGGAGGTTTAGACTGTGTATCTAAACACTCAACTCGATCAACTCTGATGGCTTCAAAGAGTTCTACAGTACACTCACGAAGACCATAATCCAGATAAGATCAAACCCGGAGCATTGACAGTCCAGTCATAAGGGTGAGCTCAGCTAGAGTCCAAAGTATTTCGAAATCCGTCCCACTTAACTGCGGAATATCGAAAACTTTTGAGGGGTTCTGTAGGCTGTCTAAAAATCATTAAAAGACAAGCCATTAAAAAAGGCAGAGTTTCAGGTTCTAGACGCAGGACTAATGATGGCCATCCGCGTCTCAGCATCAAGGTCTCAACACCCGCGTCTCAGCATCAAGGCGCGTGGGCTCAACACCCGCGTCTCAGCATCAAGGCGCGTGGGCTCAACACCCGCGTCTCAAGGCCCACGTCTCGGTTATAACCGCCCTGGTTATGGGGCCAGTCACCGCCCACATAGCGGGGAAGTTAGCCCTCATTGTGGAGTACTTTTAGGGGGCACGTTCACCCCTGAAACCTCTATAAATAGCTCGCCGCTATAGAAATGGGGAAAAGACACAAGAAACAAGAGATAGACAACAAGGCAGACAGAGAGAGAAGCAAGAGAGAGCTCAACTCTTCAACAAGCTTGCTGCGTACAAGTTGCCCTTTGCTTACCTTCTCTTTGAGAGTTTTGGTAGACAGAGCTGTGCTACTCCTTCTACCAGCCGAAGAGAAGATCCCCGAAGATCTAGACGGTCACCCGATCAACGGAGAACAAGATTCACTCTCCATCGCCACTCGAAGAACCCAGCCTTAAACAAAGGGAGGATTCAAGGCTCAACATCCTCTCTCCCTTGTAACCGGAATACTAGTCCGTTATACTTTCTCAATTTGATTCAAGAAAATCTTACTTCGAGCTCGTACCTTTTCCGTGTGTGTACACCATTGACTTTAGAGTGAAGATTTTATCAGCCCAGAGAGTCAAATCGCAAATCCAGGAGGTCAAGTGGACAGGAGACAGGCATAGCAGCACGCTACCCAAAAATTGGCGCGCGCCGCCCTACCAGGGCCGCAGAAACGCGGCCCAAGCCGCGTTTCCGCGGCCCTTTCGGCGCGCGCGCGCTTGTGTTTTGGGCCACGTGCTGTTCACGTGGCCCCCTTTGCCCTGGTGCCTATAAAAGCCCCCCCTAGGGTCTTCAGTTGAAGGAAATCAGAGCTTTAGCAAGTTTTTTAATCTTATTTTTAGGTTTGTAGTTGTTGTTGTTCTTCTTCTTCTAGTTGTTGTTTTAGCCATTAGAGTGAAAGAGAGAGAGAGTGTGTAAGTGTTGTATTTGAAGGGTGACAAGCTAATACAAGTACTACTTCTCTTCCTTCTTTCAATTTACTTGTGCTTTCCTTTGCTCTTTACTTTTTCCTTTAGTTGTTTCTTGTTGTAGTGTAACTTCTTCCCTCTTTACTTCTTTTCTTTTACTTTGTTGTAGTGTAACTTCCTTCCTCTCCACTTCTTTTCCTTTGTTGTTTCTTTTACTTTTATGGCTAACTAACTTTTTCATTAGCATGGCTAACTAACTACTAACCCACTAATTTCTAATACTTGATTGATAACCCAAATGAGTCAATAGTGTCAAACAAGCCTTGTGCAAACAAGAGCTATGGCATCTTAAGACGAGGGTTCTAACTCTAATTTACCTACAAGTATTTACTTTCTTATACTTCATGCTTAATGAGTTTTGATGATTTATGAGTTGTGTACTTTACTTGTTATTGTAAGTTAGAAACTTCTCCTTTTAACTTTGCCGATACCAATAGTGCACTCGAGTCTTCCCTTATTCTCACCTTCTATCGGATCTTGATAAGGGAATGTCCGAGTTTTTGCCGTGTAAAGCTAAGTTTTAGGATGAACTTTCACTCGATTTCCACGTGAATAGTTCCAATGCAAAAGGTTTGTGCTCGCCTATGATCCATCGTGAGGCTATCTTCCAAAAGTTAGAAATTAGTGGGAGCACTAAGTAGAAAGTTAGCCATGCATTTTTACAACTAAGAAAAAAATCACTTTTTACAAACCACCAAAATATTTTCCAACAATTCTTCAAACAACTTGTTTTCACTCTTCAATTCTTTATTTGGACACAAAGAACTTTCTTTCTTATTGAACTTTGAAGCCGCATCAAGCTTCCATCGCTCTCCCTCCTTGTGGATACGACCCGTATAGCCACTTCGCTACTACGAAAGAATCGCAAAAGCAGTAACATCAACCCACACTCCCTTTCTACTTTTCTTGTGCTTGCTTTTTGTCGATCAAATTTTGGCGCCGTTGCCGGGGAGGGAACGGCTTTATTGTTCACTACTAAAGATTGTTCTTTATTTTTGTGTGTAGGAGAAGTACCAAGGAGCTCACTATCACGGGAAGCGAAAGAGGTGGCCAAGGACATTGCGCGAGATTCATTTGCCCTCGGAAAAATTCATGTAAAAGCGAGTTTTTCCGATTGAAGTACTAACAAACTCGTTTGCAGGGTTGCCGAAAGCCGCTAAAAAAAAATTTTCTTTCTTAATTTTTAGTTTCCTTGGATGCTTCACCTTTATGCATGTATAATAAATTCAACAGGAATTCACTTATTGCTTAATTGAAATTTGGATTAGACTTTTGCATTTAGGACACGTGTCTATTTCAATTCATTTCAATTTCTGTTGAAGGGTGCTGGAGACAAGGTACGTGTGCATTCATATAGAATAGGACCAACATTTTGAAGTGATTTACCGCTTTGAGTGTTACCTTGTTGTGAATAAACTGCACACTTGTACAATTGACTTTAAGGGCAAAACCCAAATAAACAAGGTAAGGTGGGGATTTCATCACCCTTCCTTAGCCCAAAACCATCTCCAAGTGCACTCACATTTTTTCAAGCCTTAACTAAAATCAATAGACGTTGGCCCTAGGGACATCTCGGACTCACTAAGAGATTAACCGAGGTTGAAAATTGTAAGAACTATACTCCTGCAAAATCGGTGTCTAAGGAAAGTGGATTGAGAGGTAAAGCCTCGAAAGCTCCGTGATTTGGCGTAAAGGCCCGTGGCTCTGCCAGGATACCTCCCCCCGAGCTTTGCCCTTTCCTGGCCGATTAACTTGTAGTTGAGTTCCTGCAACAACCTTCCCCGAAGAATCGACCAGTTAGGAGTCGTCTAGGTCCAGGGACCTTAGACTAAGGCTTGTGGTTGTTTTTCTTTCTTTTGTTTGTTTTTAGTTTTTTTTCGATTGTTTGTTGTTTTCATATTGTTTGTGGTGTGCTGCATGCAATAGTGGGTGAGAGATCCGTCAACTTCTAGATTAACAAGAAATACTTCTCTACCCTTGCATCCAGAACCGGTGATGGCGTCACTTCAGGATAGATTTTACCCGATCAGAACTTCACTTCCATCTTGCATAAAACTTCCTGAAGCAAATGGCAATAATTTTGAGTTAAAACCCTAATTCATTAGCACTCTTCCCAAATTTCATGGTTTAGAATCAGAGGACGCATACTTCTTTGTTAGGAAATTTGAAGAAGTATGCCTCATGATGCGTATACCCCAGCTAGGAGACGATGCCGTTAGGTTACGTTTCATCCCTTTTTCCCTAAAGGACCTAACTAAGAAATGGTTGTACAGCTTGGCAGCAGATTCAGTCACGACCTGTGATGATTTCGTCAAGGCCTTCTTGAAGAAATTCTATCCAATTCACAAAACTGCCCTCATTAGTAAGAACATCATGTAGTTTAAGTAAGACCCGAGCGAACTATTTTGGAGATACTTTGAGCAATTCAAAGATCTCCTCGCTCAGTGCCCTCATCATGGCGTGGAGAAGTGGCGTCAATGTCAGATTCTCTACGATGGTCTAGATTATCAGACTAAGACCCTGTTAGAAACGATGTGTCAGGGAGGGTTCTTGCAGAAGGATAAGAATCAGGGTTGGGATTTATTTGAGGATTTAGCGGAGAAAACCCTGCAATGGGAGCCAGCCTCGGAGAAACCTAGGAATTCACAATCTATAGCTTCAAGAGGAGGGCTCCTATCTCTAGAATCATCCATAGCTGTTGAGGCTAAGATTGCTACCCTAATGAGAAGGATAAAGGCTCTGGAAACAAAAGAGCCTGCCAGTGTCAACCAGATCAACCCACCACCAATTCACAACCCGGGTTGTTCATATTGTCAGGCACCAAACCATATTTTTGAAGAGTGCCCTGTTTTTCATGCCCAGCAAGTGCCACCGGAACACATGAACGCGGCTTATTCACGGCCGCCTCACAACCCCTACTCACAGACCTACAATCCCGGCTAGAAAATCGCCCCAATTTCTCTTGGGCCCAAAACAATCCTCCCAGGCCTAATTTTTCCAACAACTTTCACCATCCTACTCCTCCACCAACATTTCCCAGTCAAGCCCCAGCTTTCTCCTCCCAAGGCTCACCAATGGAAAAAAATCAGTAAATTGGAGGAGAGCATAGAGGCTTTCATAAAGTCCCAAACCGCTTTTATGCAAAACCAGGGACAAACTCTGAACAGTCATTCACAGGCCATATCAAGATTGGAAATGCAGATGAGCCAGTTAGCTAGCTCCCTAAGTGAAAGACCTAAGGGTACTTTGCCTAGTCAGCCATTAGTTAACCCAAAAACCTCCAATCACGCATATGAAATTCAGGATCCATCGATTAACCAGTGTAATGCTATTCACACACTGCGATCTGAAAAGAAGGTAGACAATCAGGTTTACCAACAGAAAAGTCCAGTCCATCCTGATCCCACTCCAGCCTCCACCTCTGCTAGTTCCTCCCAATCCACTCCACAAACATCTGACGAGGATAAAGCTGCTGATCAAGTTCATAAGCATGTAGCACCCTTTCCCAATAGGCTTAGGAACAATAATAAAAATATGCACATGGAGAAAATGCTAGAGATGTTCAACCAGGTCAAATTGAATGTGCCACTTCTTGACGCTATCCAACAAGTTCCGGCTTATGCCAAAATTCTTAAGAATATGTGTACAAAGAAGAGAAAGACCAATGTGCCCAAGAAAGTCTTCTTGGCCACTAATATAAGGGAAATTCTGTCTGGTCCCATTCCGGTGAAATACAAGGATCCCGGATGTCCCACCATTTCCTGCACCATAAGACAGACCGAAATCAGTAGAGCGCTTCTCGACCTGGGAGCAAGTATCAACTTGCTACCTCTCTCAGTATACCATTAACTTAGGTTGGGCGAGCTAAGCCCAACTCGAGTCACCATTCAGCTAGCTGACCGATCTGTGAAGATCCCGAAGGGGAAAATCACAGACGTCCTCATTCGGTCGGGGATTTCATTTACCCCGTTGACTTCATTGTACTTGAGACCCAAACTGTGTCCAATCTTAGGTCTCAAACTCCCGTCATCTTAGGGCGCCCATTCCTTGCTACAGCCAATGCCATAATCAACTGTAGGAACGGGTCCATGCGATTGACTTTTGGAGACATGACGAAGGAAGTCAATGTCTTTAATCTTGGAAGACAACCTAGGGATGTCAATGATCAGACGTTTGAGGTCAATTCTATTGAAAACCTGACCAGTGAGCATGAGGAAAGTATGGAGACAGAATGTAACGCCCCGATCCCAATGATACGGGAACGTTACTGCAACGCATATACGTAGGTCAGATGGTGCCCCCACGTATATACGCTAAGCATTAAGTACAACAAGTATCAGAGTACAACACACAGCGTGGTATATTCATATGCCAACTTACAAAAGATAAATACAAAGCTATACAAGTTATGATAAGCAAAATCACTTTACAAGTGTCCTTTATCACAACCCAAGTCCAAAATGAATCCTATATAACCAAAAATACAAAAATGCTCACGAAATGGATGGAGATCCCGTGAACCAAAAGGAAGAGTCTGGCACGAGGACCGGAGCTAATCTGCCTGCTCACTAAAGAAAGCCTGATCTTCGGTGGATGGCTCCACTTCGACCCAGGCCTCGGAATCTGAATATGCAAATCCAAAGGGTCAAGACATATAATAACAAATAAAAGATAGTCAAGTGACATAAGGATCATGAATAAGGTAATGAAGTTACAATAAATAGCAATGAATAACAAGCGATGTAAACTCAATAAGGTAAGATCATATGCAACAAATCTACAATTAACGTCTTATTATTATTACTTGTCTTACTGTGATATCTAGCTATGTGACCCAGCGTCCCAGAGCACATAGATCCATATCCTAGTAAAACAAGGTTGTTATTGGAAACAGCGGTTGTATCGACGAACTATGTTTACAGTGGGTCCCGTGCATACCCGGGACCACGGCCCAGGATTGTTCCGTTGCTTGAAGACGGAACCTGCCGCAAGGCTAAACAGGAGGGACTTATGTATGCCCTTGTCATGACAGTAAACAGGAAAGGGAGAAAGCACTCCCCTCGGTCCCCTGGAGTACCACAGGTAAGACCGGAACAGTAATTGTACAATATACCTAAAAGCCACTGTAAACACGAACACGTATCGATATCCGCATATTTCCCCCGACCCATATGTAAGTTGGTGCTTTTTATGTAAAAGTCAAGTGTATCATGCTTAGTTTTAAGAGATGGCATGACAAGTGGTGATATTACTGTTTAACATGTCATGAAACGAGTATATGCAATAATAAGTCATGAGGTAACAAGAGATACATCCATTCAGTAATAAGTCATGTTGTGCCCGTATTGAAGCATGAATAAGCAAGGTATAATACATATGTAACAAGTATAAAAACCAAATTCAGAACAGAAATTAACTATGACACACAGCCAGAATTAGTCGACTAGTAGTAAGGGTTAGTCGACTAATAGGGGTCTCTAGTCGACTAACAGACACTTAAGTCGACTAAGTCTGTTGATACAGAAAGTTGGATTTCTGGTCTAGGGAGGATTAGTCGACTAGGGGGATTCAGGAGTCGACTAATAGGGATTTCTAGAGAGTTGAGATTTACGTCCAGAAAAGATTAGTCGACTGGTATTTGGGTAAGTCGACTAATACTGTGTTTTCCGGAAAAACTAAGTTTCAGCTAAGTGTTCTAGTCGACTAGTTCCTATGATGAGTCGACTAATACTGTGAAGAACAGTGAGCAGATCAGAATTTCTGGAAGTGTGTTTGATGGTTCAATTCGTGGTTTTTGGTGACCTAGGTGTACAAGAAGTGTAGATACAAGTATTCTAGGGCTAATACAAGTCTTGGTGAGTGGAATACTCACTTGGGATAGGTTCAATTGTGACTTGATTCAAGGATGGAGATGATGGCTTCACTCCACACTTGTTGTTGAAGCTTGAGGTGAAGAAGTGCTCTTGGAGTTGCCTTGGGCTGGAGGGAAAGGTCTTGAAGTGATCTTGGAGCTAGGGTTCAGTTGTGGAAGGAGAGGGTTTGGTGAGAGCTTCTCTCACTTGAGTTGAAATGAGGAAGAAAAAGACTAAAGTGTAAAGGGAAAGTCTTATATAGGATTTGGGATTTTGCAAAGAGGGTGGAATTAAAGGAAATGAGAGGGGGTTTTGTGTAAAAAGGGGGTGAGGTGAGTGTCCTCTCCTTGGCCACTTGGCCGGCTGTGGGAGAGGGAGAGAGTGAGTGGGGTTAGGTGAAGTGGTGAGTGGGAAATGAGGTGGAAATGAAGTGGAATTGAATTTTGCAATTTTTGAAAAAAGGTCCGAATTTCAAGTATCTCGGATTGGTCTGAAAATTTTACCAAAAATCAAGAATAATATTTGAAGACTCATGGTGAAATTCGTTTGAAGAAATACTGTATAGATTTTTAATTAAAAATCCCGGAATCAGTTATTTACCGACTCCGAAAGAATTTTCATAAATTCATAAAATTCTCAGAAAAGTGTATAAGTAAGAAATATGATTCTAAGCCATAAAGTCTAAAGGACTTTCTAAAAATTCCTAACAGTTTGGAAGATGAAAATTCGGAAATCGGCCAGCGGTACTGGCCGACACCGGTTTCGGAGAAATTCATTTTAATTCCAGAAAATTCCAGAAAATCACATAAAATCTAAAATATTGGAAAATGATATTTGGAATTGAAATTGGTCAAATACGGATGGTAAATCGGAAAATACGATCGAAAGACTGAATACGTAACTAAGTACGTATTCCGGGAGAGGGGTATTACAATCTACCCACCTTACAAAAATTTCGTCCTCGAAATTTCATAAGGTGAAAGATAACAGGAAAAGCAACAGATAGATATGGATACAAGGAAAGATAACGGTAAAGAAGAGTAGAAGAAAAGAGTCTTACCCAATCAAGATGTGAAAAGTTGAGGATAACGCTCCCGGATAACGTCCTCACGCTCCCAAGTGGCCTCTCCTGGCGCATGCCTGTTCCATGACACCAATACCAATGGAATAGCTCTGTTCTTCAGTGTCTTGACACTCCTATCCAGAATGGCCAACGGCTGTTCTTGGTATGATAAATCCGGTTGTAGCTCCAGCTCGGAATGATCCAGAATATGGCTGTCATCCCTGACATACTTCCTCAACTGAGACACGTGGAAGACATTATGCACCCCGTCCAAAGATGGCGGTAATGCCAATCTATAGGACACATCTCCCACACGATCCAGGATCTCGAATGGGCCAATATACCTTGGACTTAGTTTCCCACGAGCACCGAACCGGATCACTCCCTTGGTAGGTGATATCCTCAAGAATACATGATCTCCAACCTGGAACTCCAATGGCCTTCTCCGAGTGTCTGCCCAACTCTTCTGCCTACTCTGAGCAGCTCTGAGATGATCTCTGATGACTCTGACTTTCTCTGTAGTCTGCATCAGAATCTCTGGTCCCAAAAGACTCCTCTCACCGACTTCATCCCAACAAATCGGTGATCGGCACTTCCTACCATACAATGCCTCAAAGGGTGCCATCTTAATACTTGCCTGGTAGCTGTTGTTATATGAAAACTCAGCCAAGTGAAGATGGTCTTCCCAAGATCCCCCAAAGTCAATCATGCAAGCCCTCAACATATCTTCAAGGATCTGGATAGTCCTCTCAGATTGTCCGTCTGTCTGAGGATGATAAGAAGTACTGAATTTCAGACGAGTTCCCAGACTTTCTTGGAGACTCTCCCAGAAATGAGATCTGAATCTGGTGTCTCTATCTGACACAATACTAACTGGAACTCCATGCAGACGAACCACCTCCTTCATATACTTATCTGCCAGAACCTCTGTCGACTGGCCTACCCTGAATGGTATGAAGTGAGCTGACTTGGTGAGGCGATCAACTATAACCCACACAGCATTATTACCCCTGGGACTCCGAGGTAATGCCGTCACAAAATCCATGGTGATATGCTCCCACTTCCATTCGGGTATCGGCAAAGGTTGAAGAAGTCCAGCTGGTCTCTGATGCTCGATCTTTATCTGCTGGCAAACCAAGCACTTGGCAACAAACTGGGCTATCTCCTCTTCATAGCATTCCACCAAAAGTGCTTCTTCAGGTCCTGGTACATCTTGTTTCCCCCAGGGTGTATAGAATAAGCTGAACTGTGAGCTTCCTCCAAAATCTTCTGTCTGACTTCTCCTCGGGGAACACAAAGTCTATCTCCAAAATACAATGCACCATCTGGGTGAATGCAGATATCCGACCTCAATCCAGCCTCCACCTGAGCTCTGAATGTCTGCAATCTGGGGTCCTCCTTCTGAGCTTCCTTGATCTCCTCTATCAATGATGACTGGATCTGTAAAGCCATGAACTGCCCGGCCTTATCACCTCCTTGCACTAACATCAAATCCAATCTGATGAATTCCTGAATCAACTCCCTCTGCTGCGTGAGGTGGACTAGCACTCTGTTCTCTGGCATCCTGCTCAGTGCATCAGGAACGGTATTGACTTTGCCTGGATGATACTGCAAGTCAATATCATAGTCCGCCATAAGCTCCAACCACCTCCTCTGCCTCATATTCAACTCCTTCTGTGAGAAAATATACTTGAGGCTCTTGTGATCTGTGTATATCAACACTTTGTCTCCCAGAAGGTAGTGTCTCCAGATCTTCAAAGCAAATATCACAGCTGCCAACTCCAAGTCATGAGTTGGGTAATTCCTCTCATGAGGCTTCCACTGCCTAGATGCATATGCTATAACATGATCATGTTGCATAAGCACACACCCCAGGCCTTTACCTGATGCATCACAGAAAATGACCATCCCTCCTCTTCCTGAAGGAGTCCTCAAGATTGGAGCTGTGATAAGCCTCTGCTTCAACTGCTCAAATGCTGCATCACAATCTTCTGTCCATATGTATCTCTCCCCTTTTCTGGTGAGCCTGGTCAACGGAGCTGCAATCCTAGAGAAATCCTGGACAAAGCGCCTGTAATATCCGGCTAGCCCAAGAAAACTCTTAATCTCAGTCACCGTCTTCGGAACTGGCCAATTCTGCACTGCCTGGACTTTACTAGGATCAACTGAAATTCCTTCTGCTGAAACTATGTGCCCAAGGAAGGCTATGCTGTCCAACCAGAATTCACACTTGCTCCTCTTGGCATGAAGCTGCTCTTGCTGAAGGGTCTGCAACACGATCCTCAAGTGCTCTGCATGCTCCTTCTCATTCCTTGAATAGATCAGGATGTCATCTATGAATACAACTACAAACTGATCTAGGTAAGGGGAGAACACTCGATTCATCAAATCCATGAAAACCGCAGGGGCATTGGTGACTCCGAAAGGCATAACTAGAAATTCATAGTGGCCATAACGGGTCCTGAATGCCGTCTTCAGAACATCCTCCTTCTTCACCCTCAGCTGATGGTAACCCGACTGCAAATCTAACTTAGAAAATACACGGGCTCCATGGAGCTGATCAAACAAGTCATCAATCCGGGGCAAGGGATACTTGTTCTTGATGGTGACCTTGTTCAACTCCCTATAATCAATACAAAGCCTCTTACCACCATCCTTCTTATTCGCCAAGAGCACTGGAGCTCCCCATGGTGAAGTGCTTGGCCGAATCAATCCCTTGTCCGAATACTCCTGCAGTTGCTTCTTCAAGATCTCCAACTCTGTCGGTGCCATCCTGTACGGAGCCTTGGATATAGGAGCTGCTCCTGGAATTGTATCAATGGAGAACTCAATTATCCTCTCCGGTGGAAACCCTGAGACCTCAGCAAAGACTTCTGGAAACTCATCCCACACTGGCACTCCCTTCAGAACCTCCGAAGTGGTCATCTGAATCTCCTTCTTAGCAGGCTTCACCTCTCCACTAAACTGGAACTCCGGCTGATGCGGGATTCTGAAATTGATCTTCCTTCCTCTACAGTCAATCACTGCATAGTACTGACTGAGCCAAGTCATGCCTAAGATTACGTCGTACCCTTTGGTGTCTAGTACGAGCATATCTATGGCCAAGGTCTTCCCACAAAGTTCCACTGGACAGTCAGCACAAACTCTAGAAGATATAACTACCCCATTCCCGGTACTTATCTCCCACTTGTGGTCTAAAGCCTTAACAGGTATGGAATGAACAGCCACAAAATGGTCGGAGATATAACAGTGGGATGCACCCGAATCGAAGAGAGCGAGAACAGGTATAGAATGAACTCTGATGTTACCTGTAATCACCTCCTCTGAAGCCTCAGCCTCCTCTGCTGTCAGGTTGTAGGCCTGACCTCTGCCACGCCCTGCTGCTGTCCGGGCTCCTCTCTGCACTGGGCGAGCAACATGCGGTGGAGGAAGGGGAAGAGCTCTCCTCATCACTGGTCCCTGGTGCCTCTGCCCAACTGGCCCTGGTAGTGCCCTCTGTCCATTCTGCCCTTGAGGTGCCGGCAAGGTTTGGTTAGCAAACCCCATTCTCTTGTGAGGACAGGTCTCTACGGCATGGTCTCGTGCTCCACACACCAAACACAATCCATTTGCCCTCCGGCAATCCTGCTGAGAGTGTCCTGGTTTCTGGCAAAAGTTGCAGATAAGACCTGGTCGAGCCATCTGGTAAGGAACTGCTCTGAATGGTTGCCTGGCCTGAACCTTCGCTGCCCTGGACGGTCCTCCTCTACCCACCGGTACAAACGGCCTCTTCATGGCCTGGTCCTTCCTCTGATCTCCTTGCTTCTTCTCAAACCCACGCTCCACCTCTCGAGCGCTGGTGAGAACTTCTGCATAGGTCTTCAGATGATGGGGCATTAGGAACATCTGAATGTCCATTTGCAGACCTTGCTGGAACCGGCTTGCCCTCTTCTCCTCATCTGCTATCATGTACGGGGCGAAGCGACTCAACCTGAGAAATTCTGCAGCATACTCATCTACGGATCTATCCCCCTGTTGAAGCTTGATGAACTGCTCCTCCATGTCCTTCTGAGCAGTGGCGGGAAAGAACCTGCTATAAAAGCTCTTGGAGAACGTATTCCAAGAGATAGGTTTCTCCAAGCGAGCCTCCTCTGCAAGCCACCAAGTCCTGGCTATGTCCTTCAGCTGGATCTTTGCAACCTCCACTTGGTTCTCCTTAGGCACCCTGGCGGCGTTCAGCAGATCGGTGGTGTCTGTTAACCACTGTTCAGCCTCCAATGGCCTCTCGACTCCCGTGAATACGGCCGGCTGTAGCCGTCGGAAGTCTGAGATGTTCCCCGGCTTCTGCTCCTTCGGGGCTGCCAACTCCTGCCTGAGGAGCTCAGTCTGCTGATGCTGATTCTCCATCTGCTGTTGCTGGTTTCCCAGCATAGTCTGAATGATCCTCAGGATATCAGCACCCTCTCCTCCTACGGGTCCATTCGGTACTTGCCCGACATTGTTGCGACCCGAACGTCTCTCCATACCGAAAGGGATAAGATCTGGAATTGGAAACAAAGGGAAGGAGTTTAGGATACGAGGATCGAATCAAGGACGAAGTCAAGAAGGACTATATAACTTTGTACATTGTAGTTGGCATTAGCAAATCACTAGAATTTGCCACTTGGTTGTACTTTTAGGTTTGAGAGCCTAGGCTCTGATACCAACCTGTAACGCCCCGATCCCAATGATACGGGAACGTTACTGCAACGCATATACGTAGGTCAGATGGTGCCCCCACGTATATACGCTAAGCATTAAGTACAACAAGTATCAGAGTACAACACACAGCGTGGTATATTCATATGCCAACTTACAAAAGATAAATACAAAGCTATACAAGTTATGATAAGCAAAATCACTTTACAAGTGTCCTTTATCACAACCCAAGTCCAAAATGAACCTATATAACCAAAAATACAAAAATGCTCACGAAATGGATGGAGATCCCGTGAACCAAAAGGAAGAGTCTGGCACGAGGACCGGAGCTAATCTGCCTGCTCACTAAAGAAAGCCTGATCTTCGGTGGATGGCTCCACTTCGACCCAGGCCTCGGAATCTGAATATGCAAATCCAAAGGGTCAAGACATATAATAACAAATAAAAGATAGTCAAGTGACATAAGGATCATGAATAAAGGTAATGAAGTTACAATAAATAGCAATGAATAACAAGCGATGTAAACTCAATAAGGTAAGATCATATGCAACAAATCTACAATTAACGTCTTATTATTATTACTTGTCTTACTGTGATATCTAGCTATGTGACCCAGCGTCCCAGAGCACATAGATCCATATCCTAGTAAAACAAGGTTGTTATTGGAAACAGCGGTTGTATCGACGAACTATGTTTACAGTGGGTCCCGTGCATACCCAGGACCACGGCCCAGGATTGTTCCGTTGCTTGAAGACGGAACCTGCCGCAAGGCTAAACAGGAGGGACTTATGTATGCCCTTGTCATGACAGTAAACAGGAAAGGGAGAAAGCACTCCCCTCGGTCCCCTGGAGTACCACAGGTAAGACCGGAACAGTAATTGTACAATATACCTAAAAGCCACTGTAAACACGAACACGTATCGATATCCGCATATTTCCCCCGACCCATATGTAAGTTGGTGCTTTTTATGTAAAAGTAAAGTGTATCATGCTTAGTTTTAAGAGATGGCATGACAAGTGGTGATATTACTGTTTAACATGTCATGAAACGAGTATATGCAATAATAAGTCATGAGGTAACAAGAGATACATCCATTCAGTAATAAGTCATGTTGTGCCCGTATTGAAGCATGAATAAGCAAGGTATAATACATATGTAACAAGTATAAAAACCAAATTCAGAACAGAAATTAACTATGACACACAGCCAGAATTAGTCGACTAGTAGTAAGGGTTAGTCGACTAATAGGGGTCTCTAGTCGACTAACAGACACTTAAGTCGACTAAGTCTGTTGATACAGAAAGTTGGATTTCTGGTCTAGGGAGGATTAGTCGACTAGAGGGATTCAGGAGTCGACTAATAGGGATTTCTAGAGAGTTGAGATTTACGTCCAGAAAAGATTAGTCGACTGGTATTTGGGGTAAGTCGACTAATACTGTGTTTTCCGGAAAAACTAAGTTTTAGCTAAGTGTTCTAGTCGACTAGTTCCTATGATGAGTCGACTAATACTGTGAAGAACAGTGAGCAGATCAGAATTTCTGGAAGTGTGTTTGATGGTTCAATTCGTGGTTTTTGGTGACCTAGGTGTACAAGAAGTGTAGATACAAGTATTCTAGGGCTAATACAAGTCTTGGTGAGTGGAATACTCACTTGGGATAGGTTCAATTGTGACTTGATTCAAGGATGGAGATGATGGCTTCACTCCACACTTGTTGTTGAAGCTTGAGGTGAAGAAGTGCTCTTGGAGTTGCCTTGGGCTGGAGGGAAAGGTCTTGAAGTGATCTTGGAGCTAGGGTTCAGTTGTGGAAGGAGAGGGTTTGGTGAGAGCTTCTCTCACTTGAGTTGAAATGAGGAAGAAAAAGACTAAAGTGTAAAGGGAAAGTCTTATATAGGATTTGGGATTTTGCAAAGAGGGTGGAATTAAAGGAAATGAGAGGGGGTTTTGTGTAAAAAGGGGGGTGAGGTGAGTGTCCTCTCCTTGGCCACTTGGCCGGCTGTGGGAGAGGGAGAGAGTGAGTGGGGTTAGGTGAAGTGGTGAGTGGGAAATGAGGTGGAAATGAAGTGGAATTGGAATTTTGCAATTTTGAAAAAAGGTCCGAATTTCAAGTATCTCGGATTGGTCTGAAAATTTTACCAAAAATCAAGAATAATATTTGAAGACTCATGGTGAAATTCGTTTGAAGAAATACTGTATAGATTTTTAATTAAAAATCCCGGAATCAGTTATTTACCGACTCCGAAAGAATTTTCATAAATTCATAAAATTCTCAGAAAAAGTGTATAAGTAAGAAATATGATTCTAAGCCATAAAGTCTAAAGGACTTTCTAAAAATTCTTAACAGTTTGGAAGATGAAAATTCGGAAATCGGCCAGCGGTACTGGCCGACACCGGTTTCGGAGAAATTCATTTTAATTCCAGAAAATTCCAGAAAATCACATAAAATCTAAAATATTGGAAAATGATATTTGGAATTGAAATTGGTCAAATACAGATGGTAAATCGAAAAATACGATCGAAAGACTGAATACGTAACTAAGTACGTATTCCGGGAGAGGGGTATGGCTAACTAAGTACGTATTTGTTGTAGTGTAACTTCCTCTCCACTTCTTTTCCTTTGTTGTTTCTTTTACTTTTATGGCTAACTAACTTTTTCATTAGCATGGCTAACTAACTACTAACCCACTAATTTCTAATACTTGATTGATAACCCAAATGAGTCAATAGTGTCAAATAAGCCTTGTGCAAACAAGAGCTATGGCATCTTAAGACGAGGGTTCTAACTCTAATTTACCTACAAGTATTTACTTTCTTATACTTCATGCTTAATGAGTTTTGATGATTTATGAGTTGTGTACTTTACTTATTATTGTAAGTAAGAAACTTCTCCTTTTAACTTTGCTGATACCAATAGTGCACTCGAGTCTTCCCTTATTCTCACCTTCTATCGGATCTTGATAAGGGAATGTCCGAGTTTTTGCCGTGTAAAGCTAAGTTTTAGGATGAACTTTCACTCGATTTCCACGTGAATAGTTCCAATGCAAAAGGTTTGTGTTCGCCTATGATCCATCGTGAGGCTATCTTCCAAAAGTTAGAAATTAGTGGGAGCACTTAGTAGAAAGTTAGCCATGCATTTTTACAACTAAGAAAAAAATCACTTTTTACAAACCACCAAAACATTTTCCAACAATTCTTCAAACAACTTGTTTTCACTCTTCAATTCTTTATTTGGACACAAAGAACTTTCTTTCTTCTTGAACTTTGAAGCCGCATCAAGCTTCCATTGCTCTCCCTCCTTGTGGATACGACCCGTATAGCCACTTCGCTACTACGGAAGAATCGCAAAAGTAGTAACATCAACCCACACTCCCTTTCTACTTTTCTTGTGCTTGCTTTTTGTCGATCATAAGCCCACATATAACAACCAGTTCATGCATAGTAAAAAATATCATTCAATGTTTTAATTTTACCTCCGCGCTTATCGATTTTACTTTCAAAAATTTCATGTGGCTCGGTATATCATGCACAATGCATATATCAATTGACACTGTAGTGATCTACTCATCTTAATTATGCTAGTCAGGTTCTTATTCACGTTATTAATATTCAATCTTCTATTATGATTATGAAAAACTACTACTTATGAGTGTGAATAAGCATATACACACATGCACCAATAACCAGAATTAGAAAGCAAAGATCAACTCTGAATAATTACTAATATTCCCAGAACACATTCTTAGGCCACACGGTGATGTCTTGTAGTTACATATACTTTCCCTTTTATATGCTCGATATTTGATGTCCGAAATTGACTATTCATCCAAATCTTAACATACTTGTTAATTGTAAGTTTTTCAGAAGTCGACTCTTAAGCAACATCAACCATTAAATTTTTATATGTAATAATCATACATTAATTTCTACGGGTGCCATTCGATTATATCAATGTTCATTTCTAACCTTACTTCATTCATACTCCATTAGGTTATGAGTTTCAGCTTTCTCACCTAATCCTTAGTGTAACTAGACTTGAGGTCTAGAGCGCATACTAACACTAGACATTATAACTAAAACCAAAAAAAAACTGAAAGGAAAGAGGGAAAATTAACTTTAACTAAATAAAGTTTGTCAATCTAGATATTTAGACAACTGACCACTCGGAAGAGTGGAAGGTTAATTGTATCAAAGGACTAGTTCGGTTCTTAACTAATTTGTCACACAATTGATCAAGTAAGCATCTACGGGTAACGAGTTCTCAATAAGAATAGGAAACTACATATCAAGAGACGTGTAGACAACTCTGATATAGAAGAATCAACGCTTATTTCAAAATCTGGCTCTTGCAGACTACAGAAGTTAAATGTGTCCAGATTTTAAAATTAGTCATGTTATCATAAATCACTTGCTTTAAATCCAACATAAGAGCATTTATCAGAGTTTGTTCGGTCAACTTAAACCGCAGATTATTAGACTCAATGATAGAAATAAGGTTAGGATTACTCATATCACTATGCTCAAGAATTAAATGGAGTTAATAAGGAAAGAATTCAACACAAGAATCACATGAAAGGAACACCTATGTTTGCAATATACTTCACTCACAAGAGATAATTATGAAAGTTCAATGTATAGCTTAATATCTACGAAGAGGAACCATAAGGTAATGCGTAACTGATGAAAGCTCAAACTTTTAGCGCTCTTAGAAACATTAAAGGACCCATATAAGGATGACTCGTAAGGACCTCGATGGTATACATGTTGCCACGATAACATCCTAAAGGCCAATATTAGGATCAAGTTAATGTGGGAATAACAATCCTAGAAGTTGAGTCCTATATGAAGTCCAAAAATTATCAATTTTGACTTTTCAAGGTATATACAACAATACTGAGAAATGATGATATTTGCACATGTATTTAAGTGTGAAGATCGTCTCAACTCCTACAAGGTTTCTATAATTTCGATTCTGAACACTTGAATGTCATATGATGACCGGTTGAAGTAGGAATTTCATTGAGGACACCACAAAGATCACTCAAAATATTTACTGTTTCTTTCTAATTATTTACGAGGACAGATCCTGGGGTTACTTCTTAAATAGATTCAAACATATAAAATTTATAACGTAAAAGAATATAACCCCATATGCTATTATAAAATGTGGAGAGATGTGTACTTCACACACACATTATACATGAAGGAATATTCCTAAAAATAAAAGAAACAGCACATACTAACTACCATCTACAAGGGAAAGAACAAGATTTTAAAAATAAAATTTATTTGTAAGAATCAACACATACCACTTGAATATTTGAAATAAAAAGCGTTATACATGAACTTCGACAAGAGGACCTATAATTGTGCACATAAAATTTATGCAACATCAACATTCATTATGGGAGCGTATTCAGTTCTATGCTTAGCTCAACATGCCTCTTTATTTATTCCTAAAATTCTCATGGGCCCCCCTTAAGTGGTAATTCATTGGGAGGAAACTAATTTCTGACATGATTTATGCTTTCTTTTGTTTCTCAAAGGATTCCTAATGTCCAACCAACGCGGGTTAAAATTCACGTACTTAGAGACACTATAATCTTTCTAATAGTTTATTAAATGACATTAATGATTAAGTTAACTAGTAAAAGAAAATTCAGAAACACCTCAATCATAAAAAAATTCTGCAACTCAGGAATCTTGACTAGCCTGTCAAATTTGAAGATAATTTTCAGCACAGACCTTCAATTAGGACACCGCAAAAGCCATTGGAAAGTAGATTCGATTATCTTTCCAACGGTATATTACATGATACCCAATATTCTTAAAATGCAAACGAACTGAACTAATATTTACATATTACAGTGTTTGATAGATTTATGCCCCATTTCAAGAGTGCTAAAATTTATGGAATTCATGACTTATTTTTTAACATTTCCACCCAATCCAGAATTATAATCAAACTATGAACTTGAACGTTTATAATCCTACCTACAAACTTGATCCATCATTATTTTAACCCCATTCACTTCTTAATCTCATAGAATAAAAGATCTACCATTTTTCTTGTAACAAGCATTTACTTAAGAAATTGTAAGAACTATTGAAGAACATGGATAAAAAGAAATCCCCCTCACAACTGATTTTTGATTACAAGAGTTTTAAAGTAATACAAATTAATTATTGGAGGTGGATCATAACATGATTAAAATTTTCTAAATTTGAGAAAATTGAAATTAAGTTTAATCAAGATAGAATCTCCCTCACTTTCTTTTTCCTCCTCGCTATCGTCGTTGCTCCCACTTGCCGACACTCTACCACTGGCCCGGCCGCCGTCGGCCACCCGGGTGTGACCGGGTGCTCCCGGTTCCAAAGAAGAGAGGGAGGGGGAGAAGAGGGAGAGAGTGAGATTAAGAAAGTACTTGAAGGTTGGAAAGAGATTTAGAGAGGTTGTATTTGAGATTCTTTTCATGGGTTTTTTAGGTTGAAAATGGTAGATGGAAGGAGATAGATGAGGGATTAATTGTCTCCCCATTTACTCAACCCCCCCCCCCCCATAAATATGTATTACATATATCCACAACCTCTCTCTCCTCTTATCTTGCCACCTATACACACACTTCAAGGCTAATCATAGCCCTCCATCTACCCATACCATGCACACCTACTTTCTCCACTAACTCTAAAAATAATAAAATAATTCTCATGGTTGTATTTTTATTTTTATTTATTTATTTATTTTCGTATTTGCTTCATTTTCTTGTATTTACACATTATACTCACATGCCACTTTATTACACATATATGTATGAACAATATATTGAAAAGTACAAAATATATATGGGCAAGTATTTATAGAAGAATGATCATGTTCACAAGGTTTTACATATCCATAACAAACATAGATAGGAACATATGTATAAATGTCAAATACCCATATTTTTCACTTTCAAAATTTTCTTTTACGGGATTTCTAAACATCCATTGTTACACTCGCTTAATTTGGTCATCATCTCAGATAATCAGTTTATCCCCTTTAATAAGTATTAAATCAAGATTTAGAATTTCAGGGCGTCACAATTGGCATGTATGGAAGTTCTTCTAAGGTGAAATGTAGGGAAGGCATGTGTGGTGCATTCCAGTTGGATAGCTGAGCTACAGATTTTAAGCCGAGATCGTGTGCCGATTTCACCGAGATCATTTGTTGATTTCGTCCGGAGTGCGCTAGCCGAGATCGTGTGTCAATTTTGCCAAGTGATGGACTGGAGTTCGTTGGAGATTGGCTCAGATTTGAAAAATCTTTACTGAGGTAGAGAATTGTGGGAGAGAGGAGATAGAGGGGTAGCGGAAGTTAGCACAGAGATCGGAAATCAAGGAGCGCGAAACGGCGCATTGGAGCAGGCCAGATTTGTGCTCCCGGTCGGCCGCCTGGTCGACCGGCGTGCACAACGTGCACAAGGTTAGCCCGGTCGACCGCCCGGTCAACCGTGGCAGAGAGCAGTCCCGGTCGACCGACTGATAAGGCCTTAGCCTCGGTTGGGCCCGGTCGACCCGCGCGGTCGACCGACAGACGCGTTTTGATTTTCCTTTTAGGATTCGGATTAACTCCAGGGACTCTGTGGCTATAAATAGGGGCTAGAGCCCTCATGAATTGTACCCCTCTGAATTCTCTCTAGTTTCCCTCCTATATTAGTTTGTATTGATTGTTGAATCAATAATATCTCTCTCCCACTTGCCCCGAGGACGTAGGCACGTTGCCGAACCTCGTTAAATATTGTGTTGATTGCTTTTCTCTGTTGTTCGTTGTTCTTGTCGTGTTGGTTGCTTCTCCGACCGCATCAAGTCTCCGCCAGGTGTTTATACATTGTTCTTAACATGCAAACGAACTGAACTAATATTTACAGATTACAGTGTTTGACAGATTTATGCCCCATTTCAAGAGTGCTAAAATTTATGGAATTCATGACTTATTCTTTAACATTTCCACCCAATTCAGAATTATAATCAAACTATGAACTTGAACGTTTATAATCCTACCTACAAACTTGATCCATCATCATTTTAACCCCATTCACTTCTTAATCTCATAGAATAAAAGATCTATCATTTTTCTTGTAACAAGCATTTACTTAAGAAATTGTAAGAACTATTGAAGAACATGGATCAAAAGAAATCCCCCTCACAACTGATTTTTTATTACAAGAGTTTCAAAGCAATACAAATTAATTATTGGAGGTGGACAATAACATGATTAAAATTTTCTAAATTTGAGGAAATTAAAATTAGGTTTAATTAAGATAGAATCTCCCTCACCTTCTTGTTCCTCCTCGCTATCGTCGTTGCTCCCACTTGCCGCCACTCCACCACTGGCCCGGCCGCCGCTCCCCCCGTCGGCCGCCGCCGGCCACCCGGGTGTGGCCGGGTGCTCCCGGTTCCAAAGAAGAGAGGGAGGGGGAGACGAGGGAGAGAGTAAGATTAAGAAAGTAATTGAAGGTTGGAAAGAGATTTAGAGAGGTTGTATTTGAGATTCTTTTCATGGGTTTCTTAGGTTGAAAAATGGGCGATGGAAGGAGATGAATGAGGGATTAACTGTCTCCCCATTTACACAAACCCCCTCCCATAAATATGTATTACATATAATCACAACCTCTCTCTTCTCTCATGTTGCCACCTATACACACACACTTCAAGGCTTATCATAGCCCTCCATCTACCCATGCCATGCACACCTACTCTCTCCACTAACTCTAAAAATAATAAAGTAATTCTCATGGTTGTATTTTTTTTTTATTTATTTATTTATTTTGGTATTTGCTTCATTTTCTTGTATTTACACAATGTACTCACATACCACTTTATTACACATATATGTATGAACAATATATTGAAAAGTACAAAATATATATGTGCAAGTATTCATAGAAGAATGACCTTGTTCACAAGGTTTTACATATACATAACAAACATAGATAGGAACATATGTATATATGTCGAATACCCATATTTCCCACTTTCAAAATTTTCTTTTACGGGATATTTTAACATTCATTGTTACACTCGCTTAATTTGGTCATCATCTAAGAAATCAGTTTATCCCCTTTAACAAGTATTAAATCAAGATTTAGAATTTCAAGGTGTTACAGTTCTACCCCCTTACAATAGTTTCGTTATCGAAACTTAGTACCTGAACAAGTAAGTATAGCAAGTATAAAAATCTCACATTTCTCTGGCATATCACAAAATCTTTCTTTATGCAATCTGCTTCGCAATCATTCACCTCGAAAATTCATTATCTTCTTCAATTTTTCACCATCGAGAATTTGTTATTTCTTGATCAACTTTCTACACTATATTCTTACGATCTGACTTAATCTTGACTCGCTTGATATTTTAATCATTTCCTTACTCCAGTATCCCATACCACTAGCAGCTCGTACTGAGGGCCCACACCCTCAGCCGAATACATCCGATTTATGGCATGTGGGTATCATAAACCGAATATAAGGCAGTGACCAAATATCCCGTGCTTCAGGATTAGTCATACACGTAAGAACTCCTACCCCCCTTAAACCAACCATATCAAATAATATTTTTACATACATACAAAGCATAACCATGTATATCAATCATAATAATCAGCCCTATCAATCCAATCCTCTTTCTACTATTCATTCTAAGTTTATCCTCATTCTATATCATGTGCTCTGATACCAACTGTAACGGTCCCAGATTTCATAAATTCCCAATTAACAAAAACATTCTTTTAAACTGATAGATTATCGTAATCATCTCCAAATTCTTAAAATTTCGGCAGCACTGCCTTTGTAAATACTGACATGCCTAAATATACATTTCAATTTACAATAATTTCGACCAACAACAACCCACTTATTCTCAATTCAGCCATGTAGATCAAAATCAACAATCGCCCATGCAATAATAATAATATTTCGGCTCACCACGGCCTGCTTATTCTCCAAATAATAATTCGGCTTAACATCGCCTACTTATATAAAACAAAAGAAACATATGCCCGAGAGTACTCCTCTCGGCATCCACAATATAAGCAGATCTAACTATAACTCTAACACATCACCATAATCACAATCTAATTTACTACATACATATTCATCTCCCAAAACTTAAATAAGGTATCAGTATACATCGAGTAGGATTTCAATAGGAACTAAATTACAACCTAATACAATCATTAATAGTAAAATTCTTAACAAACGCCTAAATCTGAAGCTGGTTTTCTGACATATTGCGACCTGAAACATACACTGGGAGGGAGTGAGCTCGACAACTCAGTGAGAGAGAATCAAAGTGTATCAAGGAAGGAAAATACAAATAGGGAGCATGTTTTTCTTCAACAATTTTAGCAATATAGATGAACAAATGAAACGAGGAGAGAGCAATATCTTATAATGAATAATTAACACAAAGATCCATATAATCTATGTGACGGTCTGACTTCTCTAGAATAGATTCTCTTTAACTTTCTATAGTTTTTCTGCTGCAGATTACATGGTGTAGAAATTCAATAAGATACTCGCTCAGTTATTACAACTTATGCATGATTCTGCTTTAAGTACTTATAACACATATCACCACATAACTTATATCTCATACATGAAGTACAACCAATCATAATCAAAGTTTCATGGGGATAAGTATATGTCTTGGTGATACAACATCACAAGATCACCCCATATCATCTAAGTATAGTTTATCCATATGGATAATACAATCACACATAATCATACTACACTACACAATATTCAAATATCATACTTAGTGATATACACATCGCATATTATTCATATGCTTACGCAATCACAAATGAAGCATGAAATTCTCCGTCTTCCCCTCCTACCGGCTCCCGCCCGACCCCTTCCTCCAATATATATATATATATATATATATATATATATATATATATATATATATATATATATATATATATATATATATATATATATATAAATGTAATAATAACACCGTCTTCCCCTGCTACCGCTCTCGCCCCCCTTCCTCTAATATATAATCATGTGTGTATATGTGTAACAATAACACCGTCTTCCCCCTTCTACCGGCTCCCACCCGGCTCCTTCCTCCAATATATATATATATAAATATATATACACATACATAAGAGTAACCATATACCGTCTTCTTCCTCCCACCAGCTTCTGCCCGGCCCCTTCCTCCGATATATAAATAAATGCAACAGTTGGAAATGCGTATGCCCACATATAACAACCAGTTCATGCATAGTACAAAACATCATTCAATGTTTTAATTTTACCTCCGCGCTTTTCGATTTTACTTTCAAAAATTTCACGTGGTTCGGTATATCATGCACAATGCATATATCAATTGACGCTGTAGTGATCTACTCATCTTAATTATACTAATTAGGTTCTTATTCACGTTATCAATGTTCAATCTTCTATTATGATTATGAGTAACTATTACTTATGTGTGTGAATACATATACACACACATGCACCAATAACCAGAGTTTAAAAGCAAAGATCAACTCCGAATAATTACTAATATTCCCAGAACACATTCTTAGGCCACACGGTGATGTCTTGTAGTTACATATACTTTCCCTTTTTATATGCTCGATATTTGATGTCCGAAATTGACTATTCATTCAAATCTTAACATACTTGTTAATTGTAAGTTTTCAGAAGTCGACTCTTAAGCAACATCAACCATTAAATTTTTATATGTAATTATCATACATTAATTTCTACGGGTGTCATTCGAATATATCAATGTTCATTTCTAACCTTACTTCTATTCATACTCTATTAAGCTATGAGTTTCAGCTCTCTCTCACCTAATCCTTAGTGTAACTAGACTTGAAGTCTAGAGCACATACTAACACTAGACATTATCACTAAAACCAAAAGAAACTGAAAGGAAAGAGGGAAAATTAACTTTAATTAAATAAAGTTTGCCAATCTAGATATTGAGACAACTGACCACTCGGAAGAGTGGAAGGTTAATTGTATCAAAGGACTAGTTTGGTTCTTAACTAATTTGTCACACAATTGATCAAGTGAGCATCTACGGGTAACGAGTTCTCAATAAGAATAGGAAACTACATATCAAGAGATGTGTAGACAACTCTGATATAGAAGAATCAACGCTTATTTCAAAATCTAGCTCTTGCATACTATAGAAGTTAAATGTGTCCAGATTTTAAAATTAGTCATGTTATCATAAATCACTTGCTTCAAATCCAACATAAGAGCATTTATCAGAGTTTATTCGGTCAATTTAGACCGCAGATTATTAGATTCAGTGATAGAAATAAGGTTGGGATTACTCATATCACAATGCTCAAGAATTAAATGGAGTTAATAAGGAAAGAATTCAACACAACAATCACATGAAAGGAACACCTATGTTTGCAATATTCTTCACTCACAAGAGATAATTATGAAAGTTTAATGTATAGCTTAATATCTATGAAGAGGAACCGTAAGGTAATGCGTAACTGATGAAAGCTCAAACTTTTAGCGCTCTCAGAAACATTAAAGGACCCATATAAGGATAGACTCGTAAGGACCTAGATGGTATACATGTTGCCACGATGACATCCTAAAGGCCAATATCAGGATCAAGTTACTGTGCGAATAACAATCTCAAAAGTTATGTCCTTATATGATGTCCAAAAATTATCGATTTTGATTTTTGAGGTATATACAACAATACTGAGAAATGATGATATTTGCACATGTATTTAAGTGTGAAGATCGTCTTAACTCCTACAAGGTTTCTATAATTTCGATTCTGAACACTTGAATTTCATATGATGACCGGTTGAAGTAGGAATTTCATTGAGGACACCATAAAGATCACTCAAAATATTTATTGTTTCTTTCTAATTATTTACGAGGACAGATCCTGGGGTACTTCTTAAATAGATTCAAACATATAAAATTTATATCGTAAAAGAATATAACCCCATATGCTATTATAAAATGTGGAGAGATGTGTACTTCACACACACATTATACATGAAGGAATATTCCTAAAAATAAAAGAAATAGCACATACCAACTATCATCTACAAGGGAAAGAACAAGATTTTAGAAATAAAATTTATTTGTAAGAATCAACACATACCACTTGAATATTTGAAATACAAAGCGTTATACATGAACCTCGACGAGAGGACCTATACTTGTGTACATAAAATTTATGAAACATCAATATTCATTATGGAGCGTATTCAGTTCTATGCTTAGCTCAACATGCCTCTTTATTTATTCCTAAAATTCTCATGGCCCCCCTTAAGTGGTAATTCATAGGAGGAAACTAATTTCCGACATGATTTATACTTTCTTTTGTTTCTAAAAGAATTCCTAATGTCCAATCAACGCGAGTTAAAATTTATTTACTTAGAGACATTATCATCTTTCTAATAGTTTATTAAATGACATTAATAATTAAGTTAACAAGTAAAAGAAAATTCAGAAACTCCTCAATCATAAAAAAAATTCTGCAACTCAGGAATCTTAACTAGCCTGTCATATTTTGACGATAATTTTCAGTATAGACCTTCAATTGGGACACCGCAAAAGCCGTTGGAAAGTAAATTCGATTATCTTTCCAACGGTATATTACATGATACCCATTGTGTTGGCCCAAAGGCCCATCACTCTAGTTTTGATGATGATCAACTCATATAGTTATAGTACTAATGATCTTGTGTTTGATTAGTCTCAGATTTATGATCAAGATCTTAGTTGGTGTTTAGCTTCAACAAAGGATTTAAAGTCAAAAATTGGAGCTAGCACGGTTTGATTCAAAAGCTTGTGGATCAATACCACATCAAGTACTCAAGAGGAGTCTAGCTCATTGGATTAAGTTTGGACCAAGTCAAGAAGATGAGAAGACTTCAAGTGAAGACCTTCAAGATCAAGACTTGAGTCTAGGTTTGTTTTTAAGATTTTATTTTTAGATAATATGTAAAGGATAGAATAGTTGGTGGATTGCTCAAGAATACCATATACACTCACACACAAGATTTAGATGTGTTTTCATAAAAGAGTCTTTATTTTGAAAAACACAAAAGAGTTTTCATTTTGAAAAAATACCGGTTTGGTTTTTAGAAGTTTCATGTATACATATGCTTTAACCGAAACCAGTTTAGTGTTTTATTATCAAAAATATAAATATTTCTTCATGTATGTGTAGTGGATCATTTCATACACTCTATGCTTTAAAAGTGTTTAAAATATCTTGTTTTTGTATTTGGAGAAGTTTTGAAAAAAACCAATTTGGAAAAATACGGTTTTTGTTTTGAGTCAAAATTTTTAAGTTACAAAAATAGTTCAAAATGTTTGTAACATGTCTTGATTTTACTCAAACATGTTTGTTTATCAAAGTATGATATTGAACCTATTTTTGTAGATTTTTTTGTAGATTTATGAGATTTTATTTTAGATAAAATGTCAACCTTTTAATCCCTTAAATAACCTGTCCTGGCTTCTGCCGGTCGACCAGTCCACCTCGATCAACCGAGTCGATCGAGTTAGGAGTCGGTCGACCGAGTTGATCGACTGATGTGCACAAACGTGCACGCCAGTTCTAGCTGGAGGGCCAGTCGACCGATCCGGTCGACCGCCAGAAAGCTTCTGCTATCTGGAAAGCCCCGGTCGACCGGGCCGATCGACCGGTAGAGAGCTCTGCTCTCTGTTCCAGGCCACGGTCGACCGGGCCGGTTGACCGACAGCCATCAGGGCTTTTGATTTGGTCCCAACGACTAGTTTTTGAGAAAGCCTGAAAACAAAACAGTTTTCTTAAATCGGGAACAAACATATATAAACAAAAGTCCAGTTGATGTCTTCAAGGCCACCACCGCCTAGAGAAGAGGCCACCACCGCCTTGATTTACATGAATTCATGAATATGAAAGAGAGCTTATTCTCGATAACTGGGAGCAAAAGGGGAGAGCTTCCTCCTTCTGTTCATCAATCCCAATGGACCCACATAAAACCCTAACCCACAAAGGGACCAAAAAGACATTTAGGTTAACACACTGGATTAGGTTTCATTTCATTGAGACCAGTGTCTTTTGTTACTCGAAGATATATTTTATTCGTGGGGTAAATTCAGAGAAGGAATTTATCTATACTTCAATTTGTAATCTGCATCTAAGAGAGAGTAAAAAGATAATGCAAAGACACAGGTTTTTATGTGAAAACTCGATTTGAAAATAATCACGGAGAGGGGAGAGAGAATTCACTATTTGCAAAGAATAACGGTGACCTTAACAGAGCTAAAACTCTAAAATTTGCCACAGGATACAGTGAAATTTTGGCTTGATGAAGATTATTTTCTGTATTCAATGAGAAGTCTGATTGTGTATTTTTTTTTCTTTTCTTCTCTTTTCTCTTGGTTGTCGCCTCTCTGTTTCATGTTCATGTCCCACTGTGGGAGAGAGGAGATAGAGGGGTAGAGAAAGTTAGCACAGAGATCGAAAATCAAGGAGTGAGAAACGGCGCATTGGAGCAGGCCCGATTTAAGCTCCCGGTCGGCCGCTCGGTCGACCGGTGGAGAAGGCCGGTCGGCCGCCCGGTCGACCGGCGTGCACGACGTGCACAAGTTAGCCCGATCGACCACCCAGTCGACCGTGGCAGAGAGCGGTCGACCGAATGACAAGGCCTTAGTCTCGGTTGGGCCCGGTCGACCGGCGCGGTGGACCGTGGCATGGGTCGGTCGATCGGCTGGTCGACCGACAGACGCGTTTTGACTTTCCTTTTAGGATTCAGATTCCTTTTCTGGATGGAATCAAATCCAATATGGATTTCCTTAAATTCAGGGACTCTGTAGCTATAAATAGGGGCTAGAGTCCTAATGTATTGTATCCCCAAGAATTCCCTCTAGTTTTCCTCTTGTATTAGTTTGTATTGATTGTTGAATCAATAAAATCTCTCTCTCCCTTGTCCCGAGGACGTACGCACGTTGCCGAACCTCGTTAAATATTGTGTTAATTGCTTTTCTCTGTTGTTTGTTGTTCTTGTCGTGTTGGTTGCTTCTCCGGCTGCATCAACTCTCCGCCTGGTGGGCGGATTCCTCAGAGTGGTTGTTGTCCCCAAGTGCACAATAATTGGTATCAGAGCATCCCAGGTTCGGCGTGGATCGCGTGTTGATTCAAGGGCATCAGTTGTTGTTTGGCGAAGATCGTGTGTCGATCTCGGATCAGCGTTGGGACTGTTTGTGGGATCGTGTGTCGATCTCAAAACAGCGTGTAGATTGCTCGAGGAATCAATTTAGAGGAGTAGATTGCTTCAGAAACTCTTCGAGGGTTTCGCGCGGAGGTAAAGATCTTGCCTTTATCAAGTTTATTTTATCTAACTACGTTTGTTTCCGCATTGTTTTGAGGAATCAGTTGAGAAGATGGTTGGAGAAAGTACATCGGTAAGATCCACGAATCCACATCCAAGGATTGATGTGGTGAAGTTCAACGACATGAACATCTTTGGTATGTAGAGGTGTGAGGTGATGGATGCGCTGACGGCATCAAACCTCGAAGACACTCTACGGTTGGAGAAGAAGTGCGCATCAACGACGGAAGAAGATTAGGACAAGATGAACGGTTCGGCGTGTGGCTTGTCAGGTCTTGTCTGACGCAAGACATCAAGTATCAGGTGTTGCATGAGACATCTGCGAGGCGGCTATGGGAGATCCTAGAGAAGAAGTATCTGACGAAAAGCATAAAATCGCGACTGCAGTTGAAGAGTAAGCTCTATGGTTTTCAGATTCAAAGAGGATGCTCCGTCAATGAACACTTGAATCGCGACACGAAGCTTCTTACAGATCTAGTTAATGTGGATGTGGAGACCGGTAAAGAGGATAAGGCGGTAATTCTTTTGAACTCTCTTCCTAGAGAAGAGTATAAGACCTTTACTTTTACATTGCTCAATGGAAGAAAATCCCTTAACTACAGTGACATGTCAGCTGCTCTTGTGAGTTATGAAGTAAGGAGACAAGATAGATTGTCTTCTTCGGGAAGTACAACAGCAGAGGCATTGGCGCTAAGAGGCAGAAGTTCCAATAGGAAGGGAAGAGATGATCAGGGAAGGTCAAAGTCCAGATCAGGCTTCAGAAAATTGAAGAGGAATCAGTGCGCCTTGTGCAAGGAGGTAGGGCACTAGAAAGTTGATTGCCCGAAGGCCAAAGGTAAGAAGATGGAGTCAAACACCTAGGCGAATCTAGCACAGGCGGATGGATCAGATTCAGACTCATCGGTATTCTCTCTCTATTACTACTCCTATTGTTGATTATTCAGATAAGGCTGAGTGGATCTTAGATACCAGAGTGTAACGGTCCCATTTTCCTATGTTCTCAATTTACATAAACATCTATATTGATCAACAGATTTTCATAATCATCTCCAAATCCTTGAAAATTTCGGCAGCACTTTCTTTATAAATACTGATCTAACCTCATATACAATGCCAACCACAAATAGTTTCGGCCAATATCAGCCTACTTAATCTCAATCCAGATACATTAACCAATATTCGGTAACCATCTACGCAATCGTAATAATATTTCGGCTCACAATTGCCTATTTATTTGGAAACAAAAGAAAATATGCTTGAGAATACTCCTCTTGGTATTTAGAATATAACACCAATTTATTTATAAATCCATCTCATCAAGATCAAGGTCATCTAACTTATGCTATAATAACATCAATCAGATTGTAAATATATACAACATGGACTTTACAATCACACAAAATACAACTCTAAAAACTTCTCTATGTAACAGGATTTCTAACAAGGCACTTGAAATCTTAAATTGGGTTTTCGCCTCACCATGACCTGAAAACACAATAACCTGTGGGGAGGGTGAGCTCAACAGCTCAGTGAGGAGAGATAGAAGAAAATCAGAGAATGGTGAATATAATCAATCATAAGCATGATTTTCAAGTAATAGTACAGATTTGGATAATAAGAGAAATAGAAAAATATGATGAAACAATTGGGCTCTATAATCATCGGGAACGGTCTGACTCTTTCAGTCATTGATTTCTTATGACATTTCCCGTATTCTATGCCACATGTTACAGGGTGTAACCCCCTGATCCCCGGTGTACGTATCACAGTATCGGTACGCGATACGACGTATATTGTTGTTTTGACCTCTGTGGTAGTCTAATTGAGCTGATTTCAGTTTCAAAAATCATTTGCTAATATTTTAGATTTTTTAGAATTTTCTGGAAATTTTCTGGATTATTTTGGAAAATCTCCGTAGTCAGTGTCGACCGATACATATAATCAGCTCTCCGATTTTTATTTCATAAACGGAGTAATATTTTGAGAATCTGCTTTCACCATGTGTCTTAGAATCGTATTATCTACATTAGGGTATTTTTGGGACTTTTTCTGAATTTATCGAAAATCGGGCGAAACCAGTGTCGCCCAATACTGGCGACATCTTCCAGGATTTTTAATTTGCAAACCGGATTGAATTTCGTCTAACTGTTTTCACATTGCGTCTCTAGATAATATTCTCTATTTTTTGTAATTTTTGGGCACTGTTCGGAGCTGGTCAAATATTGGGCCAATATTATAATAATAAAATATATTTTTTTAAATCTTTCTTTTTCTTTCCTTTTCTTCTCCTTTCTTCCACACACTTCCTTCACCACCGCCATTCTCCACCGCCTTCTTCCCCCTTTAAATCCTCTCTCTCTCCCCCCTAACTCTCTCTAATTATCTAAACCCTCTCTCTCTCTCCAAACTATCTCTCTCCAATTTCTCTCTCTCTCTAACACACTTTCTCTCCTTCCCCCCACACTCCTCTCTCTCTCTATGCTGTAGACACCCGAAAAGGGGGAGGGCGACCCGCAGCTAGGCCAGGCCGCAGGCCGCCGCCGCCGCCGGCCGCGACCAGGCCTCGCCCCCGGCCGGTGGCCGGCCGCCACCGCGCCACCCCCTCTCCTCCTACTTTCCTTCTTCTTCTTCTTCCTCTTTTCTTTTCTTTTCTTTTCTTTTCTTTTTTCTGTTTCTTTCCCCCACTCTCTCTCACTCTCTTGCTCTGCTGGGCCCGAACCGCCACCGGCCAGCTGGGCTGGCCGGCCGCCGCGCAGGAGGAGCAGCAGCAAGCTGCTGCTGCTGTAAACTTTCTTTGTGGGTTTGGGTTAAGCCCAAACCCATTAACCCCTAATGGGTTAAGTGGGAAACCCATTAAATCCAACCCGTTAATCCGTTAAGTTATGGGTTCGGGTTATCGGATCCAAACCCGACCCATTAACCCGCCTACCCGCATCCAACCCAATAAAGGTAATTTTGCATAAAACCCCCACTACTTTTTAGTATTTGCATTTAATATTTTTATTTGCATATTTAACCTATTTTACTGATTTTAGTATTTGGGCGATATCAGGAGCATTCGGACTCCGGTTTGGACGATTCTGGATCCGTTGCGATCGTGGGAAAGAGAGCTATCTTCCCATGGCTAGTGTGTGAGTGTTTTCCTTTTCTAAATTATATTTATTTCTCCATGTTTAGCTTTCATTATGAAACCGTAAGTATGGGTTAAGCAGTAGCACTGTTAAATTACTAACTTAACTCGAGAAACGTCATGTTTTGTAATAAGAATCTGTATACAATGTGAGTAAACATAGACACTAAGATAGATGATCAATTAAGAATCACTAGACACTGTCACTGCATGGATAACTATTATAGTCACACACTACTGCTACATGGACACCAAGACACGCGTACTTCATTATACGGGATTTTGTCACTATTCCACTATCATGAAAATCACCTAGAGGGGGGGTGAATAGGTGATAATGCTAATCAATGGACAATTTAAAAATATGATGCAACAATCGCCCAAAACAAGACTAAGAGCCGAATACCCCGTAAAGGGTTCTGAACTCCTTCCTCCTGATTCCTCTTGAAATGAGTTAGAGGTGCGCAATGCAACCTTGTTGTATGGGACTATGATTGACAAGATGAATGAAAACAAATGAATCTAGCAATGAAGATTGAAAGCAAGTGATAGTAACAATGAAAGTAAAGCAAGAATCAAGTGCAAGTAAACCAAACGCAAACACCGAGAATTGTTATCGAGGTTCGAGCACCCAGCTCTACTTCCCCGCCTTCCCCAGAAGGATTCCAACCACTTCCACTATCACAAAGATGTTACAAATTCACCGGAGTACCCAACTCCACAATCTCAAGTACAAGCAATCTCTTAGTAGTCAAAAGACCACAAACTCTCTCTTGCAAAATTCTCTTCCCTTACAAAGGTCCTTAGAGAACAATGAATAGGAATGAAGCTCTTGTGTGTAAAGAAAAAGAAATCAGAGAGTTCTTGAAAATACTTTAGAAAATGAGAGAGAATTTCAGCACAAAAACCAAGAAATCAAAACTCTTTTGAATGCCTTAAACTTTTGAAACTTTTGCAATTTTTTCTTATATTAAACCTCTCCCCAAACACCCCTATTTATAGTAGAGGGCTAGGGTTTGAAGATAAAACTCACTTAAGGCTAATTAGGAAGTATTAGGATCAGTAAATAACATTTAAGCCCTTTTTAGAAAGAAAAAGACAAAAACAAATCTGCTCAGAAAACTAGCCGTTACTGTTCAAACGGCACACTCGGTCGACCGGCTGGTCGACCGACGTTCAAAAATAAGAGCCGTTGCCGGCTCTCGGTCGACCGGACGGTCGACCCAAAAATACAGAGAGCAAATGTCTTACAGACAGTCAGGTTTCGGTCGACCGCCCGGTCGACCGTGAAACATGCACACGGATATGCTCTGCTGCAACCACGGTCGACTGGGTCGGTCGACTTGATTGACCTGACACAGGGTCGGCCGACCGGACGGTCGACCGGCTCACGTCAAAGGCCAAAACAAAGACAGAATTTTGAAGGGAATTTAAAATTAAACAAAGTAGTTTTGAATAGAGATATATATAAAACATAAAAATGAGTTTGTAGCCAGAAGATTGTATAGAAAATATTTTGTACATTTTATAGGCAATATTTTTGGAAATAAGTTGTGCGCAAAAACGTGTGTGATAGAGCTTCAAACCTATTCACTATTCTTTAACAAAACTATAAAACTAGAAACAAATCTAATGAATTATCTTGAGCAATCTTGAAATCTTGAGCCATGCAATGCCTTGCTAGAGCCTTCTCTTCTATGTTCCTTCCTTGATGTGCAAAACGCCTTCTTTGCTTCATGAACCTAGAAGTTCTTGCAATAGTTACGCAATGACCTCCAAATATGGTACTAACCTGAAACTTATCTTAAACAAACTTATTAGTACCAAATATCTTATTTGTTTTGTTATCATCAAAACTCTAAACAAATGGAGAGTGTAACCTTTTGGGCCAACAATCTCCCCCTTTTTAATGATGACAAAACAAATAGGCTATAACCAAAAATATAGGGGAGAGGAGAAAGCTCCCCCTCAAATTATGCTATATAAAACAAGGAAAAACAATATAATTTGTAATTTGCAAGTAAACATCATGAAACCAAAAACCATAAACACAAAAATCATAAACAGCATGAGATATAAAACACTTGCAAAACACTTAAACTCAAATTACAAGAATTCATGAAAACACATCAAAAACTTAAAACATATAGAAACTCATATGGAACCAAAACCATATGAATTCATATTTCCATACATAAACTCATTCTCCTCCTTTTTGTCATACATCAAAAAGGGTTATGAAAACATTTTTATTCAATAACACAAACATTAAGTTTACCATAAATGAATGAAAATCTAGCAAAATTAAGTGGTTTAGTGAAAATATCGGCAAGTTGTAAATCCGTAGAAACATAATCAATATCTATATCTCCTTTCTCAAAATGATCTCTAAGAAAGTGATATCTAATCACAATGTGCTTGGTCTTACTATGTTGATTTGCATTCTTAGTCATATGTATAGTACTAGTATTATCACAAAATATTTTTATATGGTTATAATGCAAATCATAATCAAGGAGAGTATGTTTCATCCAAAGGACTTGTGCACAACAAGCCTCCGCGGCAACATACTCCGCCTCGGTGGTTGAGAGAGCTACGGAATTTTGTTTCCTAGAGGACCATGAAACAAGACAATTACCAAGAAATTGACATGTCCCACTAGTACTCTTTCTATCTACTCTACAACCCGCATAGTCGGCATCCGAATAACTCGTCATTGAGAAATCTCCGGTTTTCGGATACCATAGACCCATTCCAATCGTTCCCTTAATATAACGAATAATGCGTTTTACCGCAATAAGATGGGACTCTTTAGGACACGATTGAAATCTAGCACAAAGACACACACTAAACATTATGTCCGGCCTACTTGCTGTCAAATACAAAAGACTACCTATCATACTTCTATACAATTTAATATCAACATTTTTACCTTAGTCATCCTTATCAAGCTTGGTTGTAGTTGTCATGGGAGTGTTGCAAACTTTAGAGTCTTCAAGTCCAAACTTCTTTACGAGTTCCTTTGCGTACTTGGCTTGACATATGAAGTTCCCATCTTCCAATTGCTTGATTTGGAGTCCAAGAAAGAAATTCAATTCACCCATGGAAGACATTTCAAACTCACATTGCATAACCTTTTCAAACTCCTTGCATAAAAACTCATTAGAAGATCCAAAAATTATATCATCAACATAAATTTGCACAATTAAAATGTCATTATCAATATGCTTAGTGAATAGTGTTGTGTCTACTTTGCCTTTAACAAAATCATTTGAAATGAGAAAACTAGAAAGCCTTTCATACCAAGCTCTAGGAGCTTGTTTCAATCCATATAAAGCTTTATCAAGTTTAAAAACAAAATTTGGATGAACATGATCAATAAAACCGGGAGGTTGTTCAACATAAACTTCTTCATTTATAAAACCATTCAAAAATGCACTTTTCACATCCATTTGAGAAAGTTTAAAATTTTTGAAAGATGCAAAAGCTAGTGTCATCCGTATGGCTTCAAGCCGTGCTACGGGTGCAAAGGTCTCCTCAAAGTCAATTCCCTCAACTTGAGTGTAACCTTGGGCCACTAACCTAGCTTTATTCCTAATGACATTACCGGACTCATCCATCTTGTTTCTAAAGATCCACTTAGTACCAGTTATTGGTCTATCGTGGGGCCTAGGAACAAGGTGCCAAACTTGGTTGCGCTCAAATTGATTGAGTTCCTCTTGCATGGCTAGCAACCAATATGAGTCCGCCTCGGCTTCGAGGATGCTTTTGGGTTCAAAATGAGAAATGAAAGCAAAGTTACCACATAAGTCATGGAGCTTGGAGCGAGTTGTTACCCCTTTAGATGCATCACCTAAGATGAGCTCCTTGGGATGATTTGTAGCATATCTCCAAGGTTTAGGAAGCGGTTGAGAGCTTTCCTCTTTATTCTCTAGAACATCACCAATGGATTCTTGCTTTTCTTCTTGAGCGGGCGAGTCCTTCAAGGATAGTCTCTCCATGTCTTCACCTAATGGGTCAATCTCTACAACATTCTCAACAACCACATTAGATTCTTCAAACTTAACATACATGGATTCTTCAATGGTAAGTTAAGATCTATTGAATACTCTATAAGCTTTGCTAGTAGTAGAATATCCAACAAAGATTGCTTCATAAGCCTTAGCATCAAATTTACCCAAGTTATCTTTAGTATTCAAAACAAAACACTGCATCCAAAATTTTAAAATATGCAACATTTGGTTTTCTAGAATGATACATTTCAAACGATGTTTTGGAAGAATTCTTACATAAATAAATACGATTTGAAATATAACATGCGGTGTTTACGGCCTCGGCCCATAAATATTGAGGGAGGTCATATTCACTTATCATGGTCCTAGCCATCTCTTGAAGTGTTCTATTTTTCCTTTCTACAACTCCATTTTGTTGTGGAGTTCTAGGACATGACATTTCATACTTGATTCCCTTTTCATCACAATAAGTCATGAAGAGTTGGTTAACAAACTCACCACCTCTATCACTCCTTATTCTCAAAATCGAAAAACCTTTTTCTTTTTCAACCCTTTTTCGAAAAATTTTGAAATGAGAAAAAGTTTGATCTTTGTGTTCCAAAAAGAAAACCCAAGTGAAACGGGAAAAATCATCAACTAAAACAAATGCAAATCTACTACCATTTAAGCTCTTAGTTTTAGTTGGTCCAAAAAGATCCATATGAATTAATTCTAATGGCCTAGTTGACATGATATCCTTGATTGGTTTGAAGGAAGACTTGGTTTGTTTCCCAAGTTCGCACGCACCACAAATGCGGTCTTTCTCAAACTTCAAGTAAGGTATACCCTTCACCAATTCCATAGAATTAATCCTAGAAAGATGGTCAAAAGATGCATGTCCTAATCTTCTATGCCAAAGCCAAGAATTTTCATCAAAAGCATTTAAGCATTTAGTAGAACAATCCAAATTAAGCATGTCAATGATATAAACATTATTATCACGAAAACCGGTGAGAATACAATCATTGGATTGAACATCAAAAATCTTGCAAGAAGAATCATCAAAAATAACTTTAAGTCCACGGTCACAAAGTTGACTAATGCTAAGCAAATTATGTTTCAAACCATCAACAAGTACAACATTTTCTATAATGGGAGATGCACTAATTTGAATGTTACCTATACCGATGATAGTGCCCTTGGAGTCATCCCCGAAGGTGACGGTGCCACCTTCCACGTACCTTGATAGGGTTGTAAAGTTATTGATGTCCCACGTCATGTGTCTTGAACAACCACTATCAAGGTACCACCGCTCCCTACGTCTTGGAGCCTTAGTGTGTACCTACATCAAATAATTTAGGACTTAATTTTGGTACCCACATTTTCTTGGGTCCTAAAGAGTTAGTTCCATGAATCCAAACAAGATTATTTGATCTATTTACTTGGTCATAACAAAATTTAGCCAAATGTCTATTTTTACCACAATATGTGCATCTATACACTCTACCATATTTAAAAGCATAGTGAGTGTGTGATTTGTGAGCATGAGAATTGTGAGTATGAGAAGATTTAGCATGAGAAGTGTTATGTGTAGTGTGAGCATGAGGAATCTTAACATGTGAATCTTTAGCATGAGAGGTGTGCTTTTTAGAAAATATTTCTTCAAGTTTCTTAGTGTTAAAAGCACAATCCTTTAAAGTCTTTTCAAAATCAACAATTCTAGTTTTTAAAGAAGAAATTTCTTTTTCATCAATCTTAGGAAATTTTGCTTTACAAGCAACTTTGTAAGCACTAAATTCATTTTGGGTAGAAATGAGATTTGAAGAAATTTCATCTTTTTCTTTAGAAATAATAGCAAGTTGATTTTTAAGAAAAGCAACTTCCTTTTTCAATTTAGAGCATTCAATCTTTTTATTATCATAGGTTTCTGAAAGTTCAACAAAGGCATGAACAAGAACTTCTTTACTTAATTCATCATCTTCATCATCAAGAGGTTGAGGGGTTACCTTTGGTGTTTTTGCCATGAAACACATGTTTGCCGTATCCACCTCTTCTTCGGACTCGCTTTCCGAATCCCAAGTAGCTTTGTATGCTTTCTTTTCTTCCGGCTTCTTTGGCTTGAATGAGGAAGTCATCTTCTTCTTGAACTCCGGGCAATCGGCCATGATATGTCCGGGCTTTCGACAATTGTAGCATATAATTCTTCTCTCCTCTTTGCCTTCAAATTTCCTTCGGAAGTTGAGCTTGTTCTTCCGGTACATTCTCTTCACATTTCGTACAAGGAGGGAGAGCTCCTCATCTTCTTCATCATCTTCTTCATCGTCTTCAAGAGTGGATGAAGATTTGAAGGTTATGGATTTCTTCTTTAGTGGAGCGGCCTCTTCTCTTGCTTTCTTTTCCATCTCATGGGTCTTTAAGTTCCCAATGAGACTAATGAGGTCCATCTCATCCGTGTCGTTCAATTCTTTCAAGGTGGTGGCCTTGATCTCCCATGATGTAGGAAGTGCCCGAATCACTTTTCGCACCTTTTGGTCATTGGAGATGTCATCACCTAAAGAAGAAAGAGCATTGGTGATTTTAGTAAATCTAGTAATCATGCAATCAATAGATTCTTCATCAATCATTTTAAAGGATTCATATTGGGACCTTAAGAGATCTATCTTAGCTCTCTTAACTTGTGAAGTCCCCTCGTGTGTGACCAATAAATGTTGCCAAATCTCATAGGCGGATTGGCAATGAATTACCCATGTAAAGTCATCCTCATTCAAGGCGGTTAATAGGGAGTTTTGGGCCTTGGAGTTAGCCTCATATTTTCTAAAGGTTAAGTCGGTCCAAGTGCTCTCATCACTATCGGGTACAACATAGGGTTTGGTCAAGGATTTAGCAACTAAGCTACCTAGGATTGCAAAAAGATAGTCATCCTAACCTTTCAAATAGGGAAATTAAGTCCATCAAATTTAGGAGGGGTTTTGATGTTATCGGCCATGTTTACTAGTGAATGAATGTAAGAATGCAAATGTTGATTAGCAAGTTTTAAGGATCTCTCTATGGATGTTAAGCCAAAACCTAGAGTCCAAGCTCTGATACTAATTGAAAATCACCTAAGGGGGGGTGAATAGGTGATAATACTAATCAATGGACAATTTAAAAATATGATGCAACAATCGCCCAAAATAAGACTAAGAGCCGAATACCCCGTAAAGGGTTCTGAACTCCTTCCTCCTGATTCCTCTTGAAATGAGTTAGAGGTGCGCAATGCAACCTTGTTGTATGGGACTATAATTGACAAGATGAATGAAAACAAATGAATCTAGCAATAAAGATTGAAAGCAAGTGATAGTAACAATGAAAGTAAAGCAAGAATCAAGTGCAAGTAAACCAAACGCAAACACCGAGAATTATTATCGGGTTCGAGCACCCAGCTCTACTTCCCCGCCTTCCCCAGAAGGATTCCAACCACTTCCACTATCACAAAGATGTTACAAATTCACCGGAGTACCCAACTCCACAATCTCAAGTACAAGCAATCTCTTAGTAGTCAAAAGATCACAAACTCTCTCTTGCAAAATTCTCTTCCCTTACAAAGGTCCTTAGAGAACAATGAGTAGGAATGAAGCTCTTGTGTGTAAAGAAAAAGAAATCAGAGAGTTCTTGAAAACACTTCAGAAAATGAGAGAGAATTTCAGCACAAAAATCAAGAAATCAAAACTCTTTTGAATGCCTTAAACTTTTAAAACTTTTGCAAATTTTTCTTGTATTAAACCTCTCTCCAAACACCCCTATTTATAGTAGAGGGTTAGGGTTTGAAGATAAAACTCACTAAGGCTAATTAGGAAGTATTAGGATCAGTAAATAACATTTAAGCCCTTTTTAGAAAGAAAAAGACAAAAACAAATCTGCTCAGAAAACTAGCCGTTACTGTTCAAACAGCACACTCGGTCGACCGGCCGGTCGACCGACGTTCAAAAATAAGAGCCGTTGCCGGCTCTCGGTCGACCGGACGGTCGACCCAAAAATACAGAGAGCAAATGTCTTACAGACAGTCAGGTTTCGGTCGACCGCCCGGTCGACCGTGAAACATGCACACGGATACGCTCTGCTGCCAGAACCACAATCGACTGGGTTGGTCGACCGGATTGACCTAACACAGGGTCGGCCGACCGGACGGTCGACCGGCTCAGGTCAAAGGCCAAAACAAAGACAGAATTTTGAAGGAAATTTAAAATTAAACAAAGTAGTTTTGAATAGAGATATATATAAAACATAAAAATGAATTTGTAGCCAGAAGATTGTATACAAAAATATTTTGTACATTTTATAGGCAATATTTTTGGAAATAAGTTGTGCGCAAAAACGTGTGTGATAGAGCTTAAAACCTATTCACTATTCTTTAACAAAACTATAAAACTAGAAACAAATCTAATGAATTATCTTGAGTAATCTTGAAGTCTTGAGCCATGCCATGCCTTGCTAGAGCCTTCTCTTCTATGTTCCTTCCTTATGTGCAAAACGCCTTATTTGCTTCATGAACCTAGAAGTTTTTGCAATAGCTACGCAATGGCCTCCAAATATGGTACTAACCTGAAACTTATCTTAAACAAACTTATTAGTTCCAAATAGCTCTTATTTGTTTTGTTATCATCAAAACTCTAAACAAATGGAGAGTGTAACCTTTTCGGCCAACATATCACCCTTACCGACCCACTGGTACACTAAGCACTGTAGTGCATGTAGATATCAGTTACACTGAATATCGGTATTTCCTGTAGTATTTCATGTAGTTTCATGTACACGTCTCACCATTACATAGATACTGAGATTACTGCATATTTGTGACCTACTGATATACGGATACACTAGTACACTAAATACCGTCATGGTACATGGATATCCTCGTTACATGGATGCACTGATCACTGTTATTACTTAGACATTACACGGATTATTGCTACACATATACATTCCACTGGTACACGGATAGACCAATGCACGGACTACCGCATTTCATATTATTGTTACAGTTATGTCATGATTACATATCACTGTTACACCTGCATGTCATGTTTCCATATCCCTGTTACACATGCAATACATGTTCCATGTTACCGTATTCATGTTATATGCTTGTTTCCCGTTACTGATATTGATAGTCCCGTTACTGGATATGAGCTGTTGATATGCGATGTGTGGAATCCCACATCTATTGTTCCCGTTTCCCGTTATCTTGTTTTGCGCTATCTACAGAGCTCATGTTATGTGTGTTACATGTACCATATCCTGTACTTGTTCCTGATATACTGTATAGTGAAAGATACTAAAGAGAACTTGGGTATAGGGGAGACTTGACGGTTGACTAGATCTTGTCGGGTGGATGTCTGGATCCATTGTTCGTCCCACTGCAGGGGATGGGGTAGTGCTGGCTACCATCTGTTACTCATGAGCTCCCGTTTCCCGTTATTGTTTTAGCTCATTGAGATCTCGTTACATGTTACAGCCTTAGCGGGCTGGCCCTGGTCTCAGCAGCCAGGGATCTGTTAAGGCCGTTGTCCCGGGTATGCACAGGATACACCCACCTGACTAGAGCTCCTCGACCAGTTGGTTTCCAATGAACATAATAAAATGATATAAACAATAGTGACGTCGGGAACACTTTTTATTTGGTCACTCTCTCGTTTGGATAATGGTACCCGTAGGCCATGTCTGGATGGGTTCAACTGGAGTGCGGGCTCCAGTATGAACTGCCAGTGGTATGGGACACTGGAAAAGATTGATTAAAATACCAGGTGGTACTGATTGCTACTATTGTATAAATGACATGACTTGCCTGAGACATGTTTAGTTGTACTAGTTACTGTTCATGATACTTTATCCGATATCATGTTACCTGTATGCTTTGTTACTCTACCCGGTACATGTTACACTTTCTGTGGTGGCATACTACTCATGTATATGTATACTCGTCATTGCATATATTCTGTTTTCACATATCATTGCATATATCATTGCATCTATTCGTTGCATATATGTCTATGTACAACACCGTATTATGTTTATATTGCATATGCCCATCTGCATGTTCACTTCTATCACGTCTCCACTAGCATGTTCATTTCTATGACGTCACCACTAGACATCATTATTTATGCTATAACCTGGATACGATTAGAGACATGACCCGATGATAACCGGCTAGGTAGTGAAGATATTAAAAGATGACATGTTTATATATTTTACTGCTTCTTATATACTTATTATATGGTATCACTAGTACAACAATATGTATTATATATTATTATCGTGCTTGTATTACTATCGTATGTATTACTGCCTCCTTCATTTTACTACTCACTAGGTCGCTTTCTGACGACCCTGGGTTTGCGTGCCCAGGTTGGATACCCGAGTTAGCATATCGGCAGATAGTCCATTGGGTTCACATAGGAGACTCATCAGCGAGCTCATTCGTAGGTATCTTTGTGATTTATTGCTGTTATCTTATTTATCCCTGTTTTCCTATCTGCTATGATCACTAATCTCTTTCTGCAGGTATTCTTGTACTTAGTTCCTGCCGGAACTCCTGTGTATATGGAGGTTATGTCATGTACTGAGGCTTAACGTACGCGCGAGGTTGTTTTCACCTCGCGTATGTACGTCGCCATAACGTCCCCGTACCTGCAGGATCGGGGCGTTACACAGGGTCTACAAGTTCAGTAAAATATTAGCTCGACAATATAGTTTATTTTCAAACTCTTCTTATATATTTATAGTATGTATCACATACGTATCTCATATATCATGCACGGACGCGCCAATCACATCCCCCATCTTATATATATAGTGTATGCATTCAGATAACACATGCATCACAAAACATACTTTTATATCTTACAATCTTATCGCACTTCACATATAGCAGTAATACATTACACTTCACAACACTCTCATGCAATATTAATGAGAGGCATATTATACGTTATTCTTATGCATATGCAATTCATATATGAAGTGTGATAAATCTCCACTTTCCCCATCCTGTCGGCTCCCGCCCGGCCCCTTCCTCCTTATATAAAGATATATGACGTAATGACACCGTCTTCTCCCTCCTACCGGCTCCCGTCCGGCCCCTTCATCCTATATATATAAATGTGTGTGTATGTGTAAACGTCATCTAACAATAACACCGTCTTCTCCCTTCTGCCGGCTCCCGCCCGGCCCCTTCCTCCTATGTATATGTACGTATATAATGCAATAACACCGCCTTTCCCCCTCCTACCGGCTCCTGCCCGGCCCCTTCCTCTAATGAGCAAGAAAGCGAATGACATGTTTATTTTTACATGCAGATAACAACTAGTGTAGTAACAATATGAATATCAATTAAATACTATGGTTTACTTTTCAGCTCATCAACTCCATTACCGAAGAATTTCATGTGGTTCACTGCATGTGTATACATACCCCCCAGATAATAATCAATTCATCATATTACAACAATTCATTTATTATAGTTTGATTCTTAACTTATCACTTCTATCACTAGAGAATGTATGTAATTCACTGTATATGTTCCTATTCAGTTACACACATAAGTTACAGTTCACCTTCTTGTTCAGTAATTCTATTATCAATAAGATGTATATGTTTCACTAGTTATACATTCACACATGAGTTATAAGTCAACAGTAAAGTGATCTGCGTATCTCATTCATATAAATTGAGTTCCTTTTCACATCATAAATAACTACGTATCCAAAAATAGATGTGTATGTGTATGAGTATGTATAACTGTATACATCATATCACACTTAATCACATTCATGCTTCAGTATCATTCATATGCAGCAATCATTTTACACACAAAATATTATCAACATCAACCATTCAATGTTTTGTCTAAACCATTAATTACACTTTTAATACATATATTCTTAATTTGTACTAGTAAGACTTGTAGTTAGCTATACTCTACCCTTCATTCATCCCATTATTTAACTGGCAGAGTTGATTAATCTACTTGACCATGGTCACTTTCAGTTAGCACATCTTGGGCTTTAAATTTTGCTTATACACTTGTACAGTTTGTACTAACTATGTCATCATATCTTCTTCTTATTCTTGCACTTAATTAATTAGCTCCTCTTCACATGTAATTTGGGAAGAGGCTTTGATGTCCAAAGTCAGAGTATGAGGGTACTTAATCAAGTTAGCATATATAAGATTAACTCGTATGCGTCTTACTATCGATTGAAATTTTACCTTATCTTTCTTAATTTCTAATGGTTGTATTCATAGTCATAGATGAATACTTGACTTCTAAATTTAAATTTGTATCTTACGGCCTTCAAACGTTTAAAGAGCTAACTTGATTATTCATTAAATGAACCATCACAAAATCTTTCCATCCTGCCTGTGAAAACCATATCATTTCTTTGCGACATGGATAACTCAGCCTAATACGGTATGCAGAATTAAAGTGGGAGATACTAAAAAGACTTCATCAACTCGCAGTGTAATTATTTGTGATAAAACTGAATTATGACAAAAAGAAAAGACATGGTCGAAGCTTACTAGAAATTTTCAATTATGCGCAAAAGATCTTTAAAAATGATAAACATGAGTAACTCACCCATAACCTGATCTAACAGTTTTTGATAAATTTCTCAACTACTCCATGTACAATTCAGGCCCTTCCCACTCATTGAATAGCCATTGAATTATTTCACTATAGCAATTTTCCTACAGTTGGAATTATATTTTTCAAGTTTCACCTATCGTACTCACATTGTAAGGTATACTACTTGTGAACTTAAATACACAAGTCTGGATTTCGGAGGTAAAATAGTGATGATGTAGGAGTCGCTTGAGTATTTCACTTTCTAAGACATATGATGCATACAACACTACTGCAATATAGTCCAAAGGGCCTAGCGGGAGAGTTCCAACGTATTATCTCTTCCTTACAGGGTCAAGATATCCTTTGAGGCTTTCATGGCTCATATTTTGCTGATTGCAAACTTTCAGATATAACTTAAATAAATCTTTTGTTACAAGATCATGAGATTTTATCATCTCTTCTACCTCTTAGACTTTCTTAGAGTATCAACCGAGACATTACAGGTGTTGACGTTAGGAGTACAATCTCATCTTCTTTGTATACAATGAAAGGAGGGCTTAAGTTTAATTGGGAGACTTCCGTGTTCTCAAAATTTCTCTTTTAATTATAAAAGGGACACAATTTAGCTTTGTGCATTAATGAGCTTGAAGTCCAATCCCTACACGTTAAGGGTTTGTAGAGCCTTTACTATATCAACAAGAATCACTCTTTCTACAACCACCTTTCAACTCTAACAAAAATCCCTCGATTTGCTCGTGGTCTTTCGACAAACCTCTATCACATACATCTACACGGAATGTGAAATAAACCACTGGGAGGTGGACTCTTATAGCTCATATATATATATCTCTTAGACAATATATGCATACTATTATTTTCCGTTGATTTTTGTAAAGGGGAAAACTTACAAAAAGGGGTTGAGGAGCTAAATTACAAGTAACTCTTTGCAGGAAGAAGATTACAGGTAGATCTCATCTGAGATTTCTGGAAAAGTGTGCCGGTAGAATTCTGATCAGCGTACGATCACTTTATCCCTTTGACGATGCGATCGATCAGACAATCGAACTGCTGCCTAATGGGATTCCCTTCTCGCCTGGTTCGGGGAATCAGAAAACAGAAGGTTGGTAAAACCCTCTTGTTACTTCTCAAACTGCCTCCACTTGGGAATTCCTTCTCGCCTAGTACCGGAGATTCCTTGAGAGGGAGGAAGATCTTAGGGTATTAGCACCCTGATTAGAGAAGTAGTTCTCTGAATTCTTGAAAGTAAGAGAATAGATCTCTTGTTGGCTTCCGCTATCTTATCGGTCGGTGGTCTTCTCTTCGGGGTGGTCTCGGTCTGTTCATTCTCTTCTCCCTTTGCCTATGGTGGGCTATTTATAGGGAGAACATGGGTATAATGGCCCTGAAAATCTAAAAACAGATTAGTCAATCAGTTTTGTATCTGAAAAGTAGCCTTATCGCGAGACTTAAAACCGCTTTTGCGAAGTAGCAAAGGACGCTAAATGAGGAATATTCCCTTTATCTCTTCAATTAATTAGGAGATATCCTTTTATGAAAGATATCCCTTTAACTGATTGAGAGATCTCCCCTAATCTTCTCACCTGATTGGGAGAGTCAAAAGATTATGGCAAGCAACTGCCAAATTTGATCTCAATTAGATTCGATCTTAATTAGATTTGATCTCATCTAGAGATCTGATTGGTGAAAGATGATCATAAAAGATCCCTAGCGGAGCTGCCGCGTTGAGCTCACAGCGGAGCTGGGAGAAGCATCTGGCGAAGTTAAAAGAAAGCTCTTCAGCGGAACTGGGTAAGACTTATGGCGAAGCTACCAGTCAGCCTTTCGCGTAGCTGCGTTGGGCTTTGAGCGAAGTTAACTGAGCATCTCTAGGCGAAGCTGTAAGTCAGCTCGCAGCGAGGCTGTGAAGGAGCTTCCTACGATACTAAGCAATTCTAGCTTCTCATGCGAGACTTATCTTGTTGGCTCGTGTGGGGACTAAGTGTTGAGCTAACTTAATATCCCTGAACCTGCCTGGACCTTCTCACGAGTTTTTCTTGGCTTACTGTCTGCTTCACTGGATCAATAGAGTCCAAATCGTTGATACGTCCCCTCTTAAATGGGTGAAGAACTGGTCATCGGCTTATCAACTACTTATCTTTTGTAAATGTCAACAAGTTAGACATTATCCAGGCCAGTTAGAGATCTTGTCTTTTTTTGAGTGTCAACAAGACCCCCTTCAATGTTTTCGTAAGTCTGCAATGGAATGGTTCAGACTCTGAAATACTTTGAACTGCTTTGATTGATGATATGTGAAATGCGAACGTCGCCATAGTGTTGAGTTCAGCTCCGCTTTCAATCCTGCTTTTGGATCAGAATAAGTTCGCCGATGAATTGCGTAGATTCGCAATTCTAAATAGCTTCGCGTTAACTCGGTGTTTGGAACGACATTCCTTTCCCGAGGCAAACTGCTTTTCGGCTGGTTACGAGAGAGATTGTTCCCTTTTCTGATGTTAGAACAAACTCTCTTGCTTTTAATGAGGGAGATTGTTCCTTTCCTCGAGGCTAAGCATTTTAATGCTTTAACTTCGCCCACGCTTCTAGGCTTGAAGCGGCAGCGACGTGGTCAGACCATGGCCTATAAATAGGATACTTGAAGTCCTCTTCAGAGAAACATACTTTTCTCTTTCTGAAAAGTGTGTCCATGACATCCCCTCGTTGCCCAGGAAAGGAGACTCAGATCTCTGAAATAGTGGGGGCGCCCCTTCTTATCACAAACCGGCCAGGAGCTGGTAAGTCTCGATCATCCAATGACTTTCTAGGGGTTCATCTCCTTAGCTTTATCAGCTATCTTAGGGATAAAATTCCCTGAATCTTTACATTTGGCTGACTTTCAGAAAAGGGTTTCAACCCTATTTTTCAGCTTCTCGCCAATTTACTATTTTATCTTGATCAGGAAAAGACTTTTTCATACAGAGTTCTGTCTTAATCTATTGAATCTGCCTGTTAAATCTGCCACATAGGTAAGAATTGGGACTTGATCTCTTCGAGGTTGAGCCAGTCTTCCCATATAGGTGGGGCTAAGACTGTGTCCCTCTGGACCACTCTGGCTTAACCTTATAGGCGAGGCTAGGACTTGGTCCTTTTTGAGGCTTCTTCAGCTTAACTGTCTTAGGCGGAGCTAAGACTTGGCTTATACTGAGCTAGTCCATCATCACTGTGCAAGCGAGGCTATCCTCTGCTTAACTGAAGCACCACTGGATCGGATATGAATTGCTTCGCCCCAAGAATTTGACTTAGCATTTCATCTTTACAGTTTCTCTTTGATTTAATGCTAACCTGTTTCCAGTTTGCATTGCAGTGAACTGTGCCCGCCAGTCTTTTGTCTTGACGAAAGAGACCAGAAACTTGCCTCTTGATCTTGCAATTGAAATTTTAATCCTAAGCAGGAGGAACATACTGGAGAACTTATATGTGTTCTAAGAAGAGGTTGGCAGTTGCTTATCGAGATGATCCACTTTGAGAAGGGGTTGGTAGTCGCTTATCCGAGATGATCCACTTCGGGAAAGCAAGCATCACCTGTAAGGTCTCGGATCCTTCCTTTGCCAATTTTAATCAAAGAAGATCTGGCTTTCTGATGGCAACCAGTCCTTTGCCAATTTTTATCAAAGAAGTTTCAGCTTCTGGATGACAAAATCTACCATTAAGTGAAGGATTACAGCCTTGTGCAGTAGGAAGACCTTCCATGTCCAGTTGTTTTGGCTTATCACCTTGGAAGTAGATAGGACAACATGTATGCCCTTAGAGCAATGATTCGGTTGTACGAAAGACCACATCTTGATGTAGTGTCAATGTATGTTCCCTTTTGAATCAATAAAAATGTTTATTTTCTGCTTATCTGCTTTGTTTCCCTCCTTTTTGATCCGAGAACACCTGGAATGGACCAGCTTTAGGTAAGTCTTTTCCTTAGGAGGAAATGAAAACTCTTAGCGGAGCTAAACTTCCAGTGAAGCTGAAGACAGATTTTTCAACTAAGTCAGGAGCGAGTTTCTAGCGAAGCTAGCACAGAATTTCCGCGAAGCTAAAGATGTGCTTTTAGCGGAGCTAAGGCACGTTTCTCAGCGAAGTTATTCAAGCGTCGCGCAAAGTCAACGCTGAATTCATGATGGAGTTAGCCCTTAGCGGGGCTGAAGTAACGCTTCTCGGGAAGGTACTTTAGGTGCCGTTTCAAATTAATTTGAAATGATTGCCTGTGCTTCTCTCGAGGAGGCAAAATTAGGCAATCATCAGCCTATAAAAGCCCGATTAGGCTGAAAGAGAAGGAACCACTTCTCTTTGAATTTTCAAAGAACTCCAAATCTCTTCTTCTTCTTTCTTCTTCGTTTGGAAATTCAAGAACTTCTTTAGTTCTCCGATGGCTCCCAAAAGACGAGCAAGAAAAGAGGTAGCAACCTCTACGACGGAGGAACCTTCTCCTCCCCCGGTCATTGAACGACCTATCATGGGTAGGGATCTTTCCCTCTTATTCAGAGATTTTCATCTCTTTTTTGAAGCCAAATCCTGGCAATTCCATGATGAATCTAGAACGATTCATTGTTATCCAGTGATCTCAGGGAGTTCAAGTCCCTTAATTTCCCTTGATTTCTCGATTGGGTATCTAAGAACCGAAAGTTTTTTTCTCTCCAAGCTTCTATGCGAAGCTAACCCTTAGGCAGTTCACATCCTGTCGAATGATAGGATGCGAAGCTAACCCTCAGAGCGCAGCTGAAAAGGACCTTAATGCCCTTAAAATAATTTTTAGGCAACAGTACCTTTCTGATGAAGTTAGCCCCTGGGGCTTTGTCGCGTTCTGTTGTTCGAGGTCAAGCTTTCAGAGTGAAGCTAATACTTAGATATTTTTCTGCATCCTGCCTTCAGTGGAGTGCGAAGTTAAGCTGCAACTGCGAAGCTGAGCTTCAGGGCGAGTTAAAGCTAGGCCTGTCTCGCTTGGGGGGCGAAGCTATGCCTTAAAATTTTTCTGCATTTGGCTTTCTCTCGCCAACTGAACTAATTTAGTTTCGTCTTGTCTCTGCAGTGCACTATACTCCCGGTCCTCTGAACAGTCTTTTTGGAACGGCCAGAGGGTTGGACGGCAATGTTAGCCTGCAGTTTCAAGGGCAGGCATCACTATTCAGCGAGCGGAGCGCTCCCGGTCGGGATGCACTTATTCATGCCGGGGATCAGCGCACCATGAGGAGCATCTAACTACTGCTCCTCTTGAAGATTCTGACCGAAAAATCTATCGAAGTCCGGCTTCATGTTTGGAGATGCAGTGCCAGACAACGATCACTAGCTGCTAGCCGGAGAGGGGCAGTGGATTTTCAAACTGGATGGCGAGAAGTATTATCTCCCATCTAGTAAGCGCCACTTTCCCTTGTTCTTCTTTCAATGTGTGACGAGGGCTCGAAAGATGCAGTGGCAAGTGATGCGGACTACCGATTCTGTTCATGTGGGGAAATTGATAGCTCCGTCCCCCGGTTATACAAGGGCGGGTCCTCCTCGCTGCATATTGGGTCTCCACCCTGGGAATGTACTTCCGGACATCCCAGTGGAAGAAAATCCCACGGTGGCTCAGACTTTTGGAAATCAGTTCTTTAAGGCTCATGGTAATTATCCAGCCACTGATTTCAGGACTTCTGAGTGGATTCATCCCCCCAAGGCATGGTGGAGGGACTTGACTTTATATGTCCTTACCCATTTTGAAGAAGACCTGGAGAGGTTGGGACTCTACGAGACCGTCAGGGCGACCTGTTACGGCATTCAGATGAGCGTAGCGAACTTCTACGCCATCTTTGAGTTGTACTACCCAGCTACAGGGACCTTCTTCACCCCTGTTGGCAAATTGAACATGGCTTTCCATGAGATGTGGGAAGTCTCTGCTCTGCCTTTGGAGTCTCTTCCATATGAAGAATATTTCCCGTGCGAGGCGGAATTGGCACTTCTGGAGAAGCAGGAGCCCGCCTTATTTGAGACTTACCAGGAGTTGATGTACCACCTTTACATTTGCTCAAGCATGCATGGGAGCCATAAGGGAGCTTCATGCAGTTTGAAGAGCCGGAAAAATTATTTGTTCCCTAACTTGGAAGGTATTCTCGAAGCGGCTCACTGTGGAGTTGCAGATGAAGACATCTTTCGCAGAGTGCAAGAGCACTCTGAAGGGGATTTTATTTTGGAAGAAGATGATGGACCCTATGTGAAAGGTGATATTATTCGGAGTTTCCATCACTAGGCTTGTCGACTGACGGCCCAGAGGCACTTCTAGCTGACTTTTTAACGGTTTGGCTGAAGAGATGCGTGGTGCCATCTCCGTCTAGCGACGTCATTCATCCAACTACCTAATTACCGGCTGTTCGTCTAGTCCATGGTCGTTCTCTTGGATTTCTTCCAGCAATGGTGTGTTGTATTCAAAGAGGCCTTCATGCATTGACGGAGGCTTTCTATAGGCCACCAGTAACGATGAGGGGTAAAGGCACTATCCTGCCTTATGACGGACCAAAACCCAGAATTGGTTTGCCATATACTTGTTTGATGGCATGGTTCACCCTTCACTGCCCCCTCTATCACCCAAGCCGGTGAGGAGCCCCCAGAAGGTGTTCGAATTGCGCTTCTCCATCGATTGAGGGGTGTTCGTGGTCACGGACTTATGTGACTGCGGTCCGCAACAACTTTGTCGTCATGATGTCTACAGCCTTTTTCGGTGCTTTCCCTACATTCGTGATGCAGGCTATGGTGAAGAATTCAAAGATGTAAGGGAAAGGCAGACGTTCTTGAGTCGGGGAGTCTTCGAATGGCTGGTTAGCATCCGGTCATCCCACTTGTCGTATAGAAGCGGGGACACCTGTTACCTGGAGCCCTATGTTCTGAGTCAGTTTGTTCATCGGTTTAGGTATGACCAACTATACGTAGGTAATCTAAACAACAGCCTGGCCTTCATGGGGAGTTTCATAGATGGAGCTCGTGCCTGACGGTTTTATATTGCTGGCTGTACTGAGGCGCGGCTGTGCATGCCGCTAAGGACCCCGAACCTTCTGACGACCCTGGGATTTTGCCAGTGGTATAGAACTTCGAACTCTACACCAACTGTTTTCTATTAATTCCTTTGATGTGAAGTTGATCTCTCAGCGCTGAAGTGGAGGTCACTGAGAGAAGCGAGGGTAAGAGGGTCCGCGTGCCAGGCCTCGGGGAATTCATTGTTGTTGAAGATAGAGAGGCCTTGGACACAGGAAGTCCCCTTTGAAAGGGATACAGGTGCTGAGGCTCCAGCAGCTGCTTCTGTTGGGGTAGGCACAGCCCCCATGGAAGATTAGAGGTGGAGAATTTGGAGGAAGAAGATCCCGATGTCCACTTCAAACGAAAGCGGCAAGGCGGATCTCATAGGAAGAGGGTAGTGAAGAAGCCTCGTCGCTACGCTCCTACTGTTATTACAGAGGGCGGAATCATCTGTAGTGCCTCCTCCTCTTGCTCTATTAGTCATTAAGCTGTCGGCTCCTAGGCACTGCTGGTCAAAGCTGTCCCGGACCTGAGTAAGATCAGCTCCATTCTTCCAATACACTCTTATATATTCCATACAGCTCATTGTTTACTTCATGACTCAGGATCGAGACGGTGAGAGACCCGAGAGCCGAGGCGGCAGGAGAACAGGGGAGCATTATGATCCCCTGTTCACTTATAGAGAAGGCGATAAGACTAGCTATATCGCCGTCTCGGAAGAATATGGAGATGATGCACCCGATGTAGGTCCTTCAGGTGGTTGGAACCTCAAAAGGAAGTCCCATAGCTTCCAGCTCTTTTGGGTGGACCACAGAGGGTTCGGCGAGCGAAGGTAGGCTGGCCGTCCGTATTGATTCTGCCAAAAAATTTTCCATGGAGCCTGAGAGGACTAAAGTCGTTGTCGAGGGATTTCAAAGAGAGACTGCAGCCAAGGCAGTTAAGGCGATTACCATCTTTTGGTAACATTTTGCTCTTTCGTGAGTAATTTTTCTCGTGATATTCATTACGCCTTGCTTAATCAAAGTTTAACCACAGGTGCCCCGCCCTTGGGCGCATCGACTTCAAGGGGAACAACCAGTTTCCTGAGGGACTCAGGGGTGAAACAAGTACTTCGACCACGACAGATGCTACTGAGTTGGATGTTTTGTATCACGACCTGCCCTCTTATCAGCCCCCTGGCTAGAGGAAAGGGGATTGAGGGTACAATAGTCACGGAACCAACCTTACTTCCAACTATATCTGTAAGTGAGATGCCATTGGTTTTGTCACTGCCGCCTATCTTGCTAAGCGCGGAGCTGAGGTGATTACCAGTCCTACTTCTCCAACACTGGTGGTTGAGCCAGCTCTCCCAGAAATAGTCACTAGCCCTACTTCGATTGTGGCTAGTGTACTGGTTACAATGAGGACTTCCTCTGAGATCACCGGCGATCCCTCATATTGCTCCAGCCAGTGCTTCTACTATTCCTTTTCACATTTATGTCAGTAAAACTGGTGGAAGCTTTATCTTCAGAGGCTGCTTGTTCACCGGGAGTAGTTGAGGCCCGAGAATGAATTCGTGCTGAGTTAGTTGACAGATTTTATAAGGGCTTAAAGCGATCCGTTGCTTTGGTCTTAAAGGGCTCGACTACCTCATTCTTTGCTTTAAAGGTGGTCCTCTCCCGAAGCATTGACAGTATCCGAGACTTTAGAGGGAACGACCAAGCCGCCACATTGGAGCTTCTGGTGGATAGGCTTGAGAGGGATGTGGACGAATGGCGCCGTCTTAGCCATTCAGATCTGGAGTCTTCAGTTAATGAACAGCTTGCGCACCTTGCTGCTCAAATGCATGAAGCCCATCTCGCCACTCAAGAAGCAGCTAAGGCAATTTCCTCCGACTTGAAACCTTGGAGATGAGGAGAGTAGAACTTGGGGACGCCATAGATGCTTCTAATAGCGCTTTTCTTGACGCTGAGGATAAGCTTGAAAAGGCCAAGGAAATGATCAGGAAGGCTAATCTCTTTTGTTCAGGCTGAACCGGTGCGTCTTGAAGAGATTGCTCGGTTAGAGAGCAGCTAAAGGCTTAGAATGACGAAGTCCTGCAACAGGAGCTAGAGCAGAGAGAGCAACTTTGGCTGAAATTGAGGCTCGCCTGGCCAAGACAGCGCGCTTTAATGAGGCCGAGTAGAGGTCGCAGGCACTTATCAGGGCTGCAGAGGAGAGGAAGAATAGGCTGGCCACTCTTGAAGAACGGATCAAATCCTACGAAGCCCTCTCGTAGCTTGTATAATCTGTATATCCATGTATACTTCTTTTGGAATCAAATAAAAAGTAATTTTATTTGATTCCCCTGTTGCATTTCCAACTTGTTTTATTTTTCTGAATTTTCAATCCTTATTTTCAAGTTGTTGTTACAATCCTCAAAAGGAAGCGGAATAACGGTATAACTAACCTAAGCAGTAGTGATAAACTGATAGTGTTAGTCACACATTAAATAAATAGTCCTTACTTACTGGATTAAAGATGAGACTTGGCTATCTGTCGGTTCAGAGGTCGCAGGGGCGTAAACCGATTGAGAAGCCACCAAGCTCAAAATTTTGTCATTCAGAGGTGACGAACTGGACATGATGACAAAGAAATAGTCTCTACTGGACTGAAAGATGAGACTTGGCTATCTGTCGGTTCAGAGGTCGCAGGGACGTAACCGATTGAGAAGCCACCAAGCTCAAAATTTTATCATTTAGAGGTGACGAACTGGACATGATGACAAGGAATAGTCCCTACTTGACTGAAAGATGAGATTTGGCTATCTGTCGGTTCAGAAGTCACAGGGACGTTCCCGATTGAGAGCCACCAAGCTCAAAATTTTGTCATTCAGAGGTGACAAACTGGACATGATGAGAAAGGATAGTCC